>JADRCH010000142.1:3027526-3201358 GCA_019843965.1 Rhynchomys soricoides | reverse complement strand
AAGAAGAAGAAGAAGAAGAAGAAGAAGAAGAAGAAGAAGAAGAAGAATCGGAGGTTTAAGGAAGAAGATGGACTCTAGAAAGATATAGGGGTAATAGGTTTTAATGACTAGATTCTGTAAGAAAGATTAAGTTAGAGGGGAGAATACATTCAGACATAGTAAGTTTGCCTGTAGAACTGAAGTATATATGAGTGTCTTTGGGTGTGGTGGTGGTGGTGGTGGTGGTGGTGGCGGTGGCAGTGGCGGTGGCGGCGGCGGTGGAGCTAGTGTTATGAGTCCAGAGCTCAGAAAACTCACCTGGGTTAGTAGAGCAGATCGGGGACAATGGCCATTGAGACTAGGGAGTTGTATCAGTGAGATTAAGTTGCCCCATAGGGATTGAGCAGCCATCACCACTTGGTCTGGGTCATGTTTATACAATGGGATGAACCAGGGTCCCAACATGGAATGCAGTAGGGCTGCCATTAATGGGTATCGAGCAGAGAACTAGCAAGCAGAGACCGGAGAAGTAGGAGACTTGTCAGAAGAATCTGGTATCATGGGAGCCAGCCAAGAAAGCAGGTTTAAGTATAAGGAGTCAATGGTATCAAATTCTACCGAAAATGTACCCACTGGATTTAGCAACACAAGCTAGTGGGTGATATTTGTGTGAGCAACTTTGGTGTGAATGGAAGCTGATGAAGTGAGCTGAGCAGTGAGTGGTCTGTAGGAATATGGAGTTTAGGAATGCATAGTCTGAAGATGTAAAAGCAAAGCCTCAGTAGTCAGAGGAATTAGAGTTACAAGCACTGACGGTGCTGGAACCACACCATGTAAACCTCTGAGGGGCAGTGACTCCACCTGACTCAGTCCCGAAAGAATGGGAAAGGGTGGGTCCAGTTCTGCCTTTGACATCCAAACATTGTCTTAACTCATTGTCCCAGACTTAAGGGTGGCACTCCCAATTTGTCATCCTAAAGGTCAGTTCTAGGTAACAGATATTTCCAGAAGGTGCAATAAAATTTTCCTCTTCTGCTCATGCATGTTTCTTATAGTTGTTGGCCCCTTAGGAGTCTCTATGAAGAATCCCAACTATTTTGGCACTCAATTCTGAGTATCAGAATCTGTGTGGTATCTTGAGTCTTTGCTAAGGTGGAGACTCATTTCCTTCCACTGAGAACATTATCATAGTTCCAAAGGAAAGATAAAAGGAGAAATCATTCTTGTGTCTGTTGGTCCTCCCAAGTGAACTTCCTGGTCTGGCACCCTTCCTACCTCTGTGAGCCTAAATAAATGAAGACCCAGGCACCCCAGTGTGAGCAGGAAGCACAGAGGTTGAGCTCCCCTTGTCATTCTTGACATCCCTGTGCTGTCATTTCCTGGCCTTGGGGTTTTAGAGGGACATACAATCTGCTGCCCTTTGGGGAACAGAAAGAAAGAGAATTCTCCAAACCTACATTTGAAAGATGGCCAAACAAGTTGTAGTGCCTATTGATTATTTATTATTAACAATTGCCAACTCATTATCAGCTTTATAGAAAACTTGGTGTGGTCAGGGAAGGAGAGGAGATTCAGCAGTTTAGAGCATTGCTGCTCTTCCAGAGGATTTAGGTTTGACTCCCAGCACTCACAAGGCAGCTCCCTCAGGGCATGTTGGAGATGTACTGACAGGTCCCTCCCACTGTCTTTTCATTCCACGAAGTTGACCCATCCCCATCTAGTTCATACATTGTTTCCCTTATCTAGTAGGGTACACTTTCTTAGTCATAGTCTAGATTAGATAAGGTCTCCAAGACAAAGGACTAATCCCACCTTCTCTTTTTAGGTGTGGGCAAGTGTGGTAGACGACATTCCCATCTGTTCTATTGGTTTGTTAACTGTTGCTTCCAGAGGACATTTCTAGGGGTTCAGAGTGTAACTCAGTTGGTACACTGCTTGCTTGCCTAGCATGCCCTGGGCTTGGACCTCAAAACTTCCTCAAGTGGGTGTGGTGGTATATGCCTGTCATCCCTGCAAAGGAGGTGGAAGCAGGATAATCAGAAATTCAGTGTCATTCTTGACTACATACGGGGTTTAAGGGCAGCCTGGCTTAGAGATTCTGTTTCAAAAAATAACAAAACAAAACAAAATGACTATCAGTGAGAGAACACACCCTGTCTCTAAGGTCTAGGGACCTTCCTCTAACCCCCTTCGTCTCCCTTTCAACAACACTGATACAAAAAATATACTCAAAAATGTAAGGGACTCTAATATTGTCCTTCTGAGTTATCAGTTATAGCTATCACCCCCTTGAGAGGAAGTTAATTCTAACTGATAAAACTTGGAACACTCACCTAATCGCTTCGGTACTCTGGCTGAAAGGGTGAAAGGTTGACTGCTTAAATGTGCTTACCCATGATGAAATTACCAAGGACGGCTGGAAGCTTGGCCATGCCTCACTAGAGGATCATTCCTTTTTACTCTGATTCTCAACACCAAAGATGCCCAAAGGGACAGAACCAATGCCCTCTTAAAGCTTTGAATCCATCCAAAATAAGGTCTGACAGTTCTGCCTGACAGTATAGAAGGCATGACATTGTTCTGGAAAGCCTGAATGAGTGAGAATCAGATGCTTGGGTTAACTGGGCTGGCCAGTGGCTGGCAGGACACTAGAGTGGGCAGCCAGCAAAGTCCACGACAGACTGCCGAAGCACAGCTCCCCGTTTAGCCATTGGTCACCTGCCTTGCTGATTGCTACTTGATTCACACTGGCAGCCCTCTGGACTTTCCTCGTCATTTCAAAACCTTTAAGTTTCTCAGACATTTCTATTCAGAGTTTTATTTTGCTTAAGGGAAGAGGATGAAGGGGAAATAAGGGAGAGAAAGGCATGTGCAAGCATTGGTTGGTCTGTGCAGAGAGGATGCGACGAGGCCGGAGATTGCCTTCCTCAGCTGAGCCTTCTTGTACAGGTAAGCCTTGGCTAGTGTCTCAGAGATTGGGTTTCAGGATAGGGACGGTTTACTATACCTAGATTGAGTGTTCAGTCTTTGTTTTGGATACCTGCATTCCTTATGGAAGCCTGGCATGTGCTGGATGGACAGCCCCAGGGAAAACCCTGGGTACTGGGTTGTTAGTGAGTTTACCTGGTAGAGTTTTACATGTTTGCTAGGGGAACCATGTGCCTGGTTTCTGTCAGGCTCGGTTCAATGGATTTTACTTCCTATCTTTTTGTTGTAGCAAATTATAGCTGTGTCTAGCCATATGCTGACTCCTATAAGCCCCTTTGGCAAATGGTCAGACCTGGGGTGTTCTTGGGAACCCTGGAACATTCCCACTTACAATTCCAGGACCATTTCTCAAGGGCTACTCCTGGCAGTTGCTAGTCTTGTATACCCGTCCAGAGATGTCCACGTTTTACCAAGCACAAGCAGTACATTTATTGTTCTCATGTATTTTCTATATAATGAAGTACCCTGAAGCTGAAGACAGCTTATGTTGCGATTCATAGGTATAATTCAGCCTGTTCATGCCTGCATGGCTTTATGGATTATATATAGTATAGAATTTATATATCCAGAGCCAGATGAAGTTGTTTTCAGCCTGTTGCTCTGAACGCCCCATCCTTGTACCTTCTCAGGTCCTCACGAGTACACTGAGAGGTTAAATTTTCTACACTAAACTTCTTTGATAGTACCTATTGCAACCATCAGAATTGACAGATTTTTGCTTCCATTAATTTATTAGAAGTGTCCTTGTCAATATAATTTCTTCCTCCCTCTGATTTTGTTTGTTTGTTTGTTTGTTTTGAGACAGTCTCACTCTTTAGCTGTGGCTGGCCTGAGACTTGTTATATAGAGCAGGTTACCTTCAAACTTGGAGTGGTCTTTTTACCTCTGCCATAGGTGTTGGGATTACACCATTATGCTCAGATTCCACAATATTCCATAAATATTTCCATATAGTTTTCTTTGCTGAACTTATACTTTTAGATGCACAGATGTATGGATTTTGATAAATACGTACATGGCCATCTAGCCATCCCCACAGTCAGGATAAGGATACTTCTGTCATCTCCAAAAGTCCTTTGTAGCTCCTCCTCATCAGCCTCCAGCCCCTGTGCTCTGATTCGTGCTCCTAATATTGCCTCTTTGATAATAGAGTAAAGTCATTCGTCTGTGGCCTTTCGCGTCTGGCTTCTTTCACTTTGCACAGTGCTTTGTGATATTCCTATGCTATATTCATATATCCGTATATTCATATACGAGGGATTTGACTTATCCCTCGTGGATTCCTTTTGAATTGCTGAGGACAATCCCATTGTATAATTGTAAAACAATTTGCACAGCCACTGGCTGATAGACATTTGGATCATTTATTTATTTATTTGTTATAAATAAAGCTGCTAGACATAGTTAGATACTGGTTTTTGTGTGGATATCATCTGCACCTTTGGGGCTAAACACCTAAGTGTGTGATTGCCTGGTCATAATTCTAATTCATTTCTCATGTTGCAAATAAGAATTTCCTTTTCTTTAAATTATTTATTCATGTTTCTTTTTTTTGGTGGGTTGATGATTTTCTTAATTAGTTTAATGACTAATATATTAGGAAATAAACTATTTGATTCTGTCAAAAACATTTGCCATAATTCATCATTTTAATCTTTTTTACAGTATATTTTTTCCACATTAATATTTTTGTGCAGGCTCTGAGCTTGCACCTCATAGCTACAAAAAGATGAGGTGATAGGAATAAGAGAATTTACACACATAAGATAGAAAACAAGAACCCACCGAAGCAACATAATCTATATGAGTTCATGCAGGTTCTGCTGTTACCTGGAGGACTGATGCATGACCAGTTCTCTCTCTCTCTCTCTCTCCTCTCCTCTCCTCTCCTCTCCTCTCCTCTTCTCTGTTGGCAGATAACCACAGCTTTGTTGACATTTGCAGCTGCTTCTGGGAAAGAGTTGAGTCCCCATGGCACAATTGTTTGATTTCAGATGTGGAGAAAATTCGTTTAGTAGAAGCAATGCGCAGGGATTGTTATGCCTTCTGGCTAGGACACAGGGAATTCCAATGTGCAGACTCAGTGACATCACTTTGCCGGAAACAGCTCTCCTCCCTGCCAACCCTACCCTTAAACATGGGGATTCCGTGCTAATCACAAAGGCCTTTTATGTTCAGTGCAATCTGTGGGCAAATGGATTCAGGGGAAGCCAGAAGGAGAATGGGTGAAGAGAGTGGGTGGCATGGTAGGAGGAAGTGAGGAAAAGATGGAGGAAATGGACCGCCTTTGCTTCTTTGCTTCCCCCACAGAATTTGTCTGTTTTTTGCAGTCATTAACAGTTTTGGAGTCATGTGCACAGAGTCAGTGACAGTGGCTAATTGGAGAAGAGCACACCACGTAGGAGTGGGCAGACTAGAGTTGGCTGAGCCTGCTTTGCAGTAAGACCTTGTTTCTGCACCCCACCCCACCCCCATTGCCTAATTGTCCCTAGATGGCCTCTGCAGCCAGAGCTGATACTCAGAGCATCTGCCATGCTTAGTTGAGACAAGTACACTTCTCTTCCAACTAAAGAACTGGTGAGCTGAGAAGAATCAGATAATTAGAACTCAAACATAAACCAGTGGTTTCTTCTCTGAGGGTTAGTCTAAGAGATCAGTAGGCTTCAACCATGCAAAGCATTCCACACAGTTAATTTCTTGGCGTCTCTGTATCTCCTTTGCTGTCCTTATCCCCACCCCTGTCCCTTTCTGCATATTTTCTCTCTCTCTCTCTCTCTGCTCTCTCTGTCTCTCTCTCCCCTCCTTCTCTCTCTCTCTCTCTCTCTCTCTCTCTCTCTCTCTCTCTCTCTCTCTCGTGTCTCCCAGCTTACTCTCATCTTGCTTTCCTTCCCTATCCTTTGCCTCTGTCTTTAACCAACTGATCATAATTCAGTTCCTAAAGTTCATTTTCAGTGGAATCTGTACTGCCTTCATGAAGTAAAACGTAGGCAGGAAAACCCCCACCAAGTTAACTGCTTTATCCTTGAACCCAGTATGGATTGATTGCCAGGAGGAACGTGAGTGATATAAAACAGAATAAGATTTTCTCAGCTGAATGAAACTTGGGACCCAAGAATGGATGAAGCTACGTAATGTCTATAGGTTTCTAGTGCAGGAAGGCTGTTGGAAGCATTGGAGTGGAGTCAGAAGATTCAGGCCAAATCTCTATTCTGCCTTCTGTAACATGTATGACTAAGCAGATTCCCAGATATTCTTGCTAATCACAATCTCTGCCACCAAACTGTAAGTTTCTCATTGTCTGGATCAAAGATACTACAGTAGTAAAGGGCAGAACATTGGTGGTGGTGTCAGAGCCATCTAGACAGTTCTCCCTTTGTTGGTGGTGCCAGTCACTTCCATTTCTGGGTGATGGAATTTGCTACTCTGTATGACACGATGTCTTCAGAACTGTAGAGGATGTTGGACACAGGATCTCTCACTGAACCTGGAACTCACCAATTCAACAAATTTTCTGTCCAGCAAACTTCCGAGATTCTCCTGTCTCCACACACCCCAATCCCCCATGGTAGAGTTACACATGGGCACCACTACACTGTGCTTGGCTTTCACGAGGGTGCTGGGGATCTAGACGCAGGTCCTCATGGTTGCACAGCAGATATGATGGACTGAACCGTCTCCCAGTCCATTAACTACAGATCTTGAGATGAGGTCATCCCGGACTTAAAAACAGGCCAGGCTGTGCATACCTTCAATCTCAGTACTCAGGAAGCAGAGGCAGGAGGATCTCTGTGGGTTCAAAACTAGTCTTGAGCTCTACATAGTGTGTTCCTGGACAGCCAGAGCTACATAGGCCCTGTCTCACAAACAAAAGATTAAAAAGAAAAACAAGCCAGTGATTGACGTAATAATCAGATGTAATTAGAGAAAATTAAGAACTGGGGTAGGCAAATACACAGGAGAAAAGGAGTTAGGCAGGAATTTGAGTGATGCATCTGTAGGCCAAAGAATGCCAAGAGTCATGAGGAACTAGAGAAGACAGACAAGCATCTCCAGAGCCTTTGAGGGGACTAAGACCCTGCCAACACCCCAATTTTGGACTCTATCCTTAAAACTGTAAGAACTTTTTGTTGTTTTAAGCCACCAAGCTTGTGGTCATTTGTTGGGGCAGGCTTAGGAAATGTATCAGATTATTATCTACGAGATAATAAAAGTATATCTTCTTACAGGATTAAGTGAATTAGTTTAAGGTAAAGAGTTAAGACCCATATTTGGACCTCAGAGTTCCTTTTTTTGTTTGTTTGTTTGTTTTTAGATTTATTTATTTAATGTATATGAGTGCTCTGTCTGCATAAAGAGCCTGCACGCCAGAAGAGCGCACCAGATCCCATTACAGATGGTTGTGAGCCACCATGTGGTTGATGGGAATTGAACTCAGGACCTTTGGAAGAACAGCCAGTGCTCTTAACTGCTGAGCAATTTCTCAAGCCCTAACCTCAGGGTTTTTAAGTGTAGGTTGTATTGTGAGCTCACTGCATATCACATAGCAATCACATGAAGCAGGTGTCATATCACTGCCCATATTGCACATGAGGAGCTAGAAGCTCAGAAGAGCCACATGGGCAAGCACTAGCCTGAGTGTCTCTGAAGTCTGTGGAGTTGGTTTCTTGCTGGTGAATTCTGGTGACTTTAGCTCCAGCTCCTCCCAAAGATTCTGTCTTAGCAAAGTGCAGAAGATGTTAAGACTTTCTTCGCATGGTGTTTACTCCTGGATGTAACTGACTTTTTGGAATAAACCATATCTGATAGATCCTGATCTGCCCACACTTGGCTGTGTAGTTGTCCTATGACCTAGCCTATTGGGATAGGCTTATACCCTTATCGAGACAAGAAGCAGGGAAATATGCCCTAAATAAATATATCCACATGATATATCTTCAAGCTCCAAGGACTTCAGTGACCCCTGATGAGTCTATGTTTACACCTAAACTATTGAGAATTAATCATACCAACTACTCTGGAATAAGTATATCTTTCAGGGTAGGACAATGGCCCCATGGGACCTCCAAGGTCTAGTGAGCAGAGTTCCCCATTACCCCTCTGCTATCTCTTGCCTTTTCTCCTCTCGTCGATCTTCCTGACACACTGTCCTCCCGTCCAGGCACTGGCCCGCCTCAGAGGTGTGCATGTTGTCTCATGGTCTTCTTCATTCACTGAGGATCATCCCAAAGGCCATCCTTGGTTGCCCCACGTCTCTCTTTGTATCTTTATGGCTCTTATAATTACACAACAGCCTCCAAATAGTACTGGTTTGTCTTTTTCCCACCAAACTAGAATAAAAGCTCCAGGAATGTGGGGACATTTATGTGGTCTGTTCACTGCCATAGCTCAAAGCTACCAGCAAGTCTAGCTGCATAGTGCAATGTACTCAATAATTATTGAACACATCATTGAAAGACTGTCAAGGCACAGCCTCCAATTCAACAGTCATTGAACTTTGAAACAAAAATGGTGTAGCTAGAAGTAGTACATGAGAACAGAGTGGGCTAGGGCTGGGCTGGGTTTAGGGCTAGGGTCATGGTTATGGTTATGGTTTGGATTAGGTTTAGGGTTAAGGTTAGGGTTAGGGTTAAGGTGAAGGTTAGGGTTAGGATTAGTGTCAGTAGGGAAAGACACCTGCCACCAAGCCTCAAGAGTTGAGTTCAATTCCTAGGACCTACATCAGGACTTGACTTATTCAAGGTGTTTTCTGACCTCCACACACGTGCCATGTGACTCTGCCCTCATAAACACACATCCATGCACACACACACACTCACAGTCACACAGAGATGCACCCAGATACACACTTATAGACACACAGGCACTCACAGAGACACACGCACTACAGTGTTATGATTTAATAAAAGAAAAAAAAATTTAAAATAATAATCAAAGGTGTGAATCGGAGCTGAGCCTCCACATTAGCCTGATGTTGGGGCAACAAGAGAAAAGACTTTGTGTCGAAAGTAGAGAAAACAATTCCCAAATAAAGGAAATTTTACATTGAAAAAAATCAGAGAATATCAAATTCACTCATTTATTTACCATGTGATACATCTGTGAACAGTTAGAATAGGCCCAGCCCTCAGGGAGTTAATGCTAATAATAGTGACAAGAATATCAGTCATTCTGATCTTGGCCACAGTGGACAGCAGGAAGTTAAGGTAGATTCTTAATCAGGAAGAGCCTGGGTTATAGTTGTCAGATCCACCCAAAGGTGGATTCTGACAAGGAAGGGAACCAGAAAGTGTGGGAGTCCCTGGAAGGTGCTTGTGTATCATATACCGGATGGGGGTGTCAGGGGTAAGGAAGTGGCTCTATCCAAGGAACCTGGTACAAAACCCCCAAACATGATTGTGGCCTACATGTGTGTCCTCTGATGGACAGCACGAGAGTGATGGAGACAGAAGGAGGGACCATGAGACCTCGGTGAGCATGCTGTCCCTGGCTGGAAACACAGCTCAGTGTGGCTGTCTCTTGTCTGTGCTTGCCTATGGGTGCTGCTTTCTCCCGTTGACAAACCAGGGTTATTCCAGACGTGGCCCTCAGGAAATAGGATGCAGTTTCCTTAGTTGCTTAGGATCCACAGAAGAAACTTTTGGTTGCCTTTGCCCAAGTGTCACCACATCTGTCAACATGAGAAAGCTTTTTACCAATGGAAAAATGTTTGAAAGATTATGTTTCTGGTATCTTGTAACAGAGTCCTAAGATTTCACTTTACAGTTGCATTTTGATAAACTATGATTTCTCACTAAAGATTCTAACTGGGCAACTCTCTGGCTATCACTATAGGCATGAAGAGTTGAAGTAGGGAGTTTGCTCTTTGCTTTTTGTTTTTGTTTTTTTTTCTGTAGCCTATCTGCTTGACACGAGTCCACAGTGTACTAAAAGTTGGGCTTCTTTCAGTTCTTCCTGTAAAGTGAAGGTGGAAGCTATTAGTTGGCTCTTGGCTCTCTAACATTAAACAGAAAAACCTGTTGACCTATCACATGAGAGGAAAAAAAGATGAAGAAGGTGCGGCTTTGAGTTCTCCTGAATAATCAACTCCAAGAAAAAGGCGACTGTTGCTGGGATTTCCAACCCCAGTAAGGTCATCTAAAACACATGCGATCCAGTTATTATGATTATGAGCTATGAGCCCAGATCGGGCAGATCTAACCCTGTACTAACTTATCCCCAGCTATGAGACTCCTTGCTACTTGTGGTTTCTCCTGGCCACGTGGTTCTGCTCTGTCATGGCTTCCTCCTCCTCTTCTTCCATCTCTCCCTCCCTTCTCATGCTCCTCTTTGTACTTTTCCCCCACTCTCAAACCTCCAGCCCCGCCTTTCCCTTCCACTGCCCAATCACAGGCTCTAGCCTTTATTGACCAGTTAAAATGAGAAGAAGATTCGCGTGATACCACCTGAGTACTTAAGTGATCTACTGCTCGTTGGTGGTAATCTCTCTTGAGGAAGCAGAATTAATATCCGAGTACAAACAGCATCAGGACAACCCACAACAGCAACACTTTGTGCTTGGATAATCTTGGTAAAACCATTCCTTGGACTTTTAAGGAGTACCATGTCATGGGCTGGGGACAGACGTTGCTCAATTAGTACAGTGCTTGCCTCGCATGTCTAAGGCCCTGGGTCTGGAACCCTAGAACCATGTAAAACCTGTAAATGTCACAAGCTTGTAAACCTCTCAAAGACAGTCACAAGAGAATGGCCAGAAGTTCAAGGTCATCCTTAACTACACAGCAAGTTCAAGATCAGCATGAGCTACATGAGACCATGTCTCAAAACAAAACAAAACAAAAAAAAAAAACAAAAAAAAACACAAACAAAAAACAACAAAATCCCCAAAACATAAAAATAAATGCCACTTTATGTTGAGTGATGGAAACTGCCTCTCTGTTACCTATGAGTCAGGTGAGACTTTCTAAGCAGAAGAGAGTTGGTGTCGATTTTCATAATGAACCTGACTGTTTTCGTAAAACTGGATCTGAAAGATCTAGCCAATGGTGAGAGTGGTGAAGGTGGTTCCCCAAACCCTTTTCCCGTTTTCACTCTTGGAAATGGAACCCAGAGACTTCCGCATGCTGAGCAGGGGTAGCCCTGCAGCCTGTGCTTCCCCTTTCTGCCAGCCTGGACCCCCACATCTGGCACCACTTCCTGTGAAATGTCTGGTTTCCTGCCTGCCATCAGGGCCTTTGAGAAGTCTGTGAGAGACACAGTTTTGTTTACTTCTGTCTGGGTTATCCCATGAAAAACCAGCAGCCCTATTTTTGGTAGTAAAGATTTTAAACGTTACACGTAGAACATTTAAATACTTAAGTTTTCTTGCTTATCTTAAATAAGAATTAAAAATATGACATGGGATTGAAGATACTGTAGAATGGATAGCATTACAAGAGCTGAGCAAATGTGGAGAGCAGTCCGACTATTGAGAGATGGTGAGGATTAACAAATATTTGCTTGGGAAAAGGAAAAAAGAAAGAACCAAAGTCACATTAAGGCAGCTACCACCTTGGGGCCTCTGTGGTCCCTGTGTCACCCAGTTCTTAGAAGCGTCAGGGAAGTCTTCTTGGCCTATGTTCCTTCAGGAAGAGGGCATAGAAGTGCTTTATGGCTTTCACTTGCCATTCTTTCTTTGTAAGTAAGAGGTAATGGTTTGCTAGCATTTTGTCCTGGGTTTGTACTATTTGGCTTTATGGATAGGGACTACTTGAGAACTCTGGGGCTTGGTGCAGACTAGGCACCCATGTGGTGGCAGTCTTTTGGAAAAAGTCTAAGTTTCTGCTCAGGACCATAAGGAAGACTTCCCATGTCAGTGCCCAGCCTGCTGCTGCTGACAAAGAGGGAAATGGAAGAGCTGGGACACTTGGGCCTCTCTCTCCCCTCCCTTCACCTCACTCCACCTCAGAGAAGTATAAAACATGATAGAGAGCCCATCTCATTTTCAGATGAGTCTGTATTTTGTACCCTGGGAGCCTAAGAAAGAGCCTGAAGCTAGTTTGAGAAGTTGACTGAAGAACAAGCTGTGTCATCAAGATGGATGGGCTGAAGTAACCTTCCATGTCCTATTCCTGTTCTCTGGATGATCCAGTTAAAGTAGCTTTATGTAATTCTTCCAGTGGAGTTTTAAAATGTTCTTTGTCAAGTAAGACTAAAACCAGACTAGATTAGCTAATAGACTGGCAGCCGAAAGGGTTCAGAGCTCCTCAGGATTAAGGTGACTGTTAGTTAAGGTGACTGACTGTCAGTTAAGGTGGCTGTCAGTTAAAGTGGCTGTCAGTTTCCATACAAAGGTGTTAGGACCCAAATGGTCTATCAAGCCAGAAAGTGTTATGCAGTGGCGGGATCTGATGTTTGATGTTTTTAGCAAATTAAATGCTTTGTGTATATTTTTAAAACGTAGAGGTCTATCTGTCTGTTGTTAGTTGTTTCTTGTCTTTTGATTGACACGTCTGACTTGTTAGACAAGACACCCATGTGATCTTCCTCCTCATTCTTCTCATGTAAGTGGCCTGGTTTTGCCCATTGTTCTTTGCACACCACCAGCTCGACCTTGGTCTTCATGATACAGACAAATCTTTTTATTCTTAAATTGTTTCAGTAATTTACAAGTATCTTGTAGATACAGATAGGCTTCTTCTTAACATCTCTGGTGTTTCTGGATAGCCAATCATAAAACCAGACAAAAAGGCAAGAAAAGTCATTGTTTGCCGATTTCTTATTCATGTTTTGTTTTTGGCTTTAGATTCTAAGGTGAAGAGATTTTGCTCCAAAAATATTCTGATCATCCTTGGTTTCTCCTCTATCTTGGCTGTGATGGCTTTGATTGCTGTGGGACTGACCCAGAACAAACCATTGCCAGAAAATGTGAAGGCAAGTAAAATCACAAACATTTGCAATACAGTTATTATTTTGTTTTATCTTTTAATTTAAAAATGTGATGGCTTTATATATAAGTATATATAAATAAAATACATATATAAATATAAATAAATTTAAAACATATATTTTACATTTAAACTGAAAATACAATAAATATCTGCATAACAGGCCCACCTCACGTGAGTAGGTACATGCGTCACATGGGCAGTGACTTATGCAGAAGGTAGAGTGACAGGGAGGGCCTGGAACACACATTTCGAAGTATATTCTGCTTGCTGAGAAGATGATGCCCTATGAGCCTGGAAAATCAGATACATGCCCTGTTTCTGAAACTGTTGCTACCCACCCACATCACTTGCTGTGTAGAAAAGGCGTGGGTGTTCCATTGGCATCTGTTTGTCACACAAATTCATCCCAGTTATGCTGTGTACAGCGGCCACTTTGTCAGGACAGCAACTGGCTGGCGCTGGCTCAGTGATGGTGGTCTCTTGCCTCTTAGTGTTTAGTGGCATTGGCTCTCTGGCAAGACTTCACTCACACTTGAAGCCTCATGACATCTTGGTTTTGCTATTTGTTTACCAGCTCCAGAAGCAAGTGATTGCCTTCTTGAGTGACCTTTTTTGCTGCATGTCCAGTATTGCATCACTGGGAGAAGGGCTGTTGAGGAGGCACCCTTGAGCTCTGTGTCCCCAGGGTTTGCTGTGGTCAGGGCTGGCTCCTTCATGCACAGTGGTCTGCAAGTCTACTGGGCTTCTGTTTGTTTTGCCGTTCGGTGAAAGGGAGCCAGGTCTTTGACATTCATTAAATAAAAGTATTTCAAGAGCAGCTACTGCCTTTGAAGTGGATGTGATAGTATTGCTGATTTATTTTGCACAAAGATATTTTTTACAACAAAAAGCTATTTGTTGAGGTTACTGATTTCAATAAGATTTCTATCACATATTGGGAATGAAACACTGCACAGTACAGACAGATGCCCACCACTATAGAGGGTCTATCGGACATGGCTGCTTTCCAGTGTACTCTCAGAAGACATCTCTGAAATGGTTCAAACCTCAGCTGAATGAATCTGGTGTACAAGACAACATATTATAAAATCTAAAACAGGAAACAAAAACAGGGCCATTTTTATTATGTGGACGATTCATCACAGCCTACTAAACTATGTTAAGAGATTTAGTGGTAGAAAGCACAGTTGGCCTCCAGAGTCTATGGGAGACTGGTTCTGGGACATCCACCTTGAATATCAAGATCTGTGGCTAGTCAAGCCTTTTATGATACCCAGAGGGCACCATTTGCATATAACCTATTTGAGGTTCTGAGATATAATTCCTATATATTCTAAACCATCTCTAGATTTCTCATAAAATCCAATATAAGATAAAATCTATACAAGTAGTTGTCATGCTATATTGTTTAGGGAACAGTGGCAAGAAGAAATTGTCCAGGTTTCGCATGAACACATTTTAGACAATGCATTTGCTCTTCCATTTGCATAGCTTTGCTCTGCTGTCTGCCGTATTCGGTTCTGCCATTCTCCGTGAGTGTAGAACCCACAGACGGGCAGAGCAGATTACATTCTCTTCTCAAATGACTTTATAAAAGACAGCCCTCATTTAGCTGTTTGTACACAGACTCTTTGTTTTGTGAAGACGATCTTGCCTTGTTTTATTTCTGCTTACCATGGTTTGGGTTCAGTCTTGCAGAGGAGTTGGTGGCCTCAGACCTGGGGCACATCTGGCATTCCACAGGGAGAGCACTTTATTGTGCTCACGTACTTACTTGGACGTTCAGTTCTAAACATATGGAGTGCAGGGACTGGGGTTGCCTTGTCTTTGCATACATTTCACTTACTCATTCGTTTAATAGGTGGCTATTGAATTTGCTCTGAGGGTCTGGAGATGTCCCAGTGAGCAACATTGGGAAAGGGTATTTCTGCTGAGGGAGAGGAGATAATCACAGTGCAAGTGTTAGCTCACAGCCAGTCCAGCCCCCAACCTGAGTGCTGATGCTTTAGACATGTGCTGACTCAGCAGAGCGAACAGGATCTCAATGGAAAAAGACTGCACCCTTCTTGGACACCGGCCTGTCCATGTAGGAGGCAGACCACCAGCCCAGCACCCTCCAGACATCCTGTTTACCCTAAGTATGAATGTTCAGAATGAAGGGTCAAGAATCTATGTTCAACAGATATCCTAAGGCATTCTCTTGCCACGGAAGTCAGTGAGTGAATTACTGAGTATTAGTACTAGGTGTGCACTTTTAGATGACCGTCGGTGCTTCTGAAAACAAAGGTTTCAGTGGAGTAGACAGACAATAGCTATGTCTAATTTTGTCCTTGAAAGAGTGCTTTTGTCTCTACGGGTCCCGGTGGGGGAAATGCTTTGAGTTCAGCTCTGTCCACCACTCCTTAACTCCCTTTAACTGGACACTGGCTGTTGATATGACTTTTAGTATGAACAGCCCACATTTTGACATTCAAATTGTCCCTATACCAAACAGCAGGCTTGCGTTCAGAATGCCCCTGCTGTGGAAATAGGCTCAAGGGGCAGCATACTTTCAATTATAGTAACAGTGGGCGTAGGCAAGTAAATTCCTTCCCCAAACCTGAGTTTCCCTACATGTCGAGTGGAAATAGTAAGAACACCTACTTGATGGTGGGTTGGGATTAAATGGAGCAAAACAAGCAATGGCTTGTCAGGGAATGTAGCACAGCAGAAGCCATGTACAGCGGGCCGCCGCCAACACCTCTTTACGGAGGACGCACTCTGTGGAAGCCCCTTCCCCTGTAGCATGTTGTGGTTTCTAAGCCAGCCCTCTGCAGGATTTCTCACTGCTGCTGAAGGGTGGTGGCCTTCCCCAAATCTGCTTTTCCAAATCCAGCTAAAATAGTACTCTGGAATTAGTGTTTCTGATTCTCTCTTTATGGAGAAATTGAAAGAATTTGCTTTGGCTTGCACTCTTAAATGTGCTTGCAAAGTATCTGTGTTTGTTGTTGTTGTTGTTGTTGTTTTTTGTTTTTTGTTTTTACTTTACTTTTTTATTTTTTTTAATTTTTATTTATTTTATTTTTATTTATTTTATTTTTACTTTACTGTATCTTAACATTATCCATTTTGAAAGGTGGCATGTGGAGATGGACGGTGATAAGGATTATGCAGCAGATGTAATTCACAACCACCAAGCTGTGCACTTTAAAACGGTTCACATGGCGCATTTTGTGTGATGCGTATTTTACATAGGTTTAAAAACAACAGAATAAGAGTTTATATTCAGGACCCAGTGACTCTAATAAAGGAAAAAAGAGAGAAGAATAAATAGTTTCTAGATGTTTATCGTCTCCACTGGCATCTCAGTGGCCGGCAGAGCCTGTTTATAGGGTTTTAGAAACACACTGTAAAAGATAAGCTTTGTTTATAATCCCAAGCTCCCTGAGCCAGACCAACAGGGCCACTGAAGTTACTGTTAAAGCTCCAAGCACTTTAAGTGTGTGTGTGTGTGTGTGTGTGTGTGTGTGTGTGTATGTGTTAAAGATCCAGTTTTTCTAAAGGGCCCCTGTGAAGTTCCCCCGGTAGTTAGAGTCATTGTTCCTTTGGGACTGCTATAGCAGACTACTACTAAAGCCTAATTTGTAAAGATGGGACATTATTTACTTTTTCCAGTACTTTCTCTTTGAGAGCCTTGGAAGCCCTAGGTCCATGGATTTGTTGTAAGTGTTCGTCAAGTCTAGCAAGGGCCTAATCTCTGCTTCCAAACTGACATCCTGGATGCTGCATTGTGTCAGGGGCACACCACTCCCCGTGTGAGCAGTGGGTTAGAGGGTTGGAAAAAAGGCAGGCACCTTCCCAAAGCCCACTTCACTGGGTCATTAATTTACTTGTGAAAGTAGCATCTTCCTGTCCTGAACACTCCCATGAGGCCCCACCTCTCAGCATGCCCACACGGGACTCAGTTCCAAACATGTTCATATTGGAGGGGGAAGCATTAAGCCAAAGTGCCCGGTTGTGTTGCTTAGGGTGGAGTGTGTAAGCCAGCCCCCAGGGCCACTGCTTTAGATTATGAGACTGTAGGTGGCTTAGAGCACGGTGGCTTGTACAGAAAGACCACTCCTCTATGGAAAATGCACACTTAAAAGACTGGAAAGAAGCAAAGATTTGGTGATAAAGTGTTAATAAAAACATCTAGATGGAATTTTAAATGTCTTTCCCTTTCATTTTCTAGGTGATATTTAATAGGTTCTAGTACTCTTAAGATAGAAAGTACTATTGAAATAACAATAACAATAATAATAATAATAATAATAATAATAATAATAATAATGAAATGCATATTTCTTTCTTACCATTGGAATCTTATTTTTTCCTTAATACGAAAGGCATACTTATATGGATTTTTAGAAATGCTTTACATATGTGCTACAGGAAAGCATTGTTTCTTCCCACGGTCAGATTTCTCCAAAGTCACTAGCTAATGGGATGGTGAGTCCAGGAAGGAGGGAGAAGGGACATTCCTCAAACTTCTGGCAATGCTGATTTGCTGAGATCCTGTGACTCTGTGTGTCCTGGGACATGCTGCTCTGCAGAATTCTGTAGTGGTGGGCAGAGTATATGCTGGGGACTGTCAGGACACTTGAGGACACTGGAACCACAAGAGGCAACCTCCTCAAGTGTGTAGACTACGAATGTGAACTGTTTAGCTTTAGCTGTTCTCAAAGTGTCAACTGTTTGCTCTATGACACAGTCTAGGAGGCAACCCAAAGTGGCCCTCAGCAGGCATGGTTCACAGGTTAGCCTTCCAGCACCATGGAGTGTCCCATGCCACTTTCTTAAATACTTGCAAACAAATGTGATAATGTTTTCATTTCTCCACTGTCTCGCTGTGTAGGGCCTTAGAGAGGCAGGCTGATAGAAGCAAGGGCAGCTTTTTGGTCTCCTGGAGAAGAGGCCTCCATGTTAACAGAACTAGAAAGAATGGGCTGTCCTGATTCCAGATAAAGGCTGTTTGCTGCAGTCTCTCTAGCTTTTATCATGAGCCACTGTGGCTGGAGAATTTTCTGGTAGAAGAACTCAGGGGCTCTGCTAGGGGGCAACAGAAATTTTCACTGTGTAACTCAAGAGCCTTTACTCAAACCCTGGGAAGTTTCCCTGGGGTTTAAAGGCCCTGAACCCAACCAGCATTCCTCCCCACCCACCATGATCACCTAAGGCAGTTCCTGGATTCTCCTGATTCAGAGGGGCCTGCCCTGTTTGCTTTTTGGTTGTGCTCAGCGCATGTATACAGATTCTTTTCTTTTTGAGCACATAAAAGTAATTACTTTTATGTAATTAGACCCCCTCTGACTCCTGCACTGTGCATAAGGAGGCAAAGAAACTGAGGAGGTATTGGAGGGTCAAGGATCCTCAGGAGAGCTGTACAGAGCTGTCTCCTAGTGAAATGGAATGACTAGGTACCCAAGAGGCTCTGTGTTTAGCTGTACATAGTGGCCCAGGGAAGTCTCTTAAGTCCTCACTCCTGTCTTTTCAACCTGTAAGCTCTTAGGTATTAATAGATGAGACAATATGAACTGATGTAATGTAAATACATACTACAAACATATATAGTTCTTTTTTTCAAGTGAATAGCTACATGTTGAACTGCACAGCCCAAAGGACACTGTTGCTCGGCTTCTTTCCCTCTTGCTTTCGCACTAGAGATGATTAAGGAATGAATATTCTAGGCTGGAGAGATGGCTCTTAGACAGCACTTGCTGTGTGAGCATGAGGACCAGAGTTCTGATTCCTAGACCACATAGATGCTGGAGGCCATGGCAGCCTGTCCAGACTCCCACCATTCAGAAGGGGATCCTGGTAGCAAGCTGGCTAAACACACCAGACTAGCTATATTGGCAACCCTGCCTCAGTGAACAGGGTGGAGCGTAATTGAGGGAGATTCCTGGTGTCAGCCTCAGGCCTCCACATGCACTCACTTACATGTGGCCACACGCATGTGAACATACGTATTCACAGGGCACCACTTACATTTACGTAAAAACAAACAAACCACATGTGCTATCATGTTATTCTTATAGAGCCCATGGAAGGCCTCACTAATCAATATCAGATTTATCCCCAATTTAGTGAAGATTAATAGACCAATATAGGCATTTGACAGTCTACTCCATGGGAGAGATAGCTTACAAAAATAAGGAAAGAAAAAGAAAAAAAATAAAGCTTTTATTCCATAAAAGTGAAATCTCACAAATGTTTAATGCAGTTATATTCCTAATGGTCTCAATTAGAAATAATCCAAATGCCTATCAACATTAGAATCAATAAAAACACAGTGTATGCACACAGTGGGATACTCTACGGCCCTGGAAAAGCATGAATAAAGAACAGTGTTCAAATGCATTTTATAGGGTAGAGTGAATGAGATCACGCCTAGTGGCTGTGCTATGCAATTTCCCTTTGCTTCAGCTCAAACCAAACGAAAGCCATCTTGGGTGACAAACCAGAGCAGTGATTGCTGCTTGGCTAAAATGACTAAACGGAGCATCAGGAAGCCTGTGGGGCTGGCAAGTGTTCTGTATCTTGACTCTTCTAGTGTCAGATGGGTGTGCACTGTGCAGAAGCTCACTGGGGTGCGTCCTCACGTCTGTACACTGTGCTAGAGTTGTCCTTGCAGATGTCTTTAGAAAGATCCTCTCCATAAAGCCTGGCGCTCAGCCCTTGCTCCGTGTTCCATCGACAAGGTCTTGATTCTGAGCCTAAATCAGACTGGATTTATTAACTACCTTCTGGCAGTTTCCTCATCTATAAAAAAAGATAAAAACAACCTCTACTTCTTGGCATTGTTCTGAGTGCAAATAAAATAATTCATGTCTAAAGCACTTCACACAGTTGATCCCTGCTTGGTACATCATCAGCACACTCATGATGCCCAGTGTGGTGCCCTTACCCCTTCCCTTTCTTCCTCTAACCACCTAGTTCATCGTAATGATGACCTTTCTTCTCATTTTCTGTGCATTGGGTATGTATGTATGTATGCATGCATGCATGCATGTATGGACATACCTGCACATTTGTGCAGGCAACCTCAGGTGATATTCCTCCACAGGCACCATCCACCTTATTCTTTGAAATGGAACCCTCCCTGGGGCCCGGACCTCGCTGATCAGGATAGGCTAGCTTATTGGCGAGCCACAGACCCACCCGAGGCTTCACACTGTCAGGGTTGCAGGCGCAGCACCATGCCTGGCTTTTCACTTTGCTGCCTAAGCTGTCTCCCCATGTCCCCATATTCCTGATTTCATTTACTCCTGCGACCTCCTCTTCCTTTTAAAGAGCTGCAGACATGAGTTTATATGTTTTAAATTAAACCAAATACAGCTTTATAGTTTCTTGAATTCAAAAAGCAAGCCCACTTGGCCTTTCTTTCTTTAAATTATAACGCCCCAGTTGCTGAACCCAAATCAGTTGAACACATTTATGATGTCTCTGCAGCCTCTGTGGGTTAGCTCAGTGGTCACCAGGCTTGTCTGCACACTAGAACCCCACAGGATCTCATGCTGCTGCTGCTGAGTGGACCACACTAAACCAGTGTCTGAGGTGGGATGGGGTGTCAGCCTCTGGAGCTCTCAGCTGATGCCAGGGTGTGGACAAGTTTGAGAAGCCCTGGTTTTGTTTTCTGTTTCTTTCACAGTGTCTCAGCTGCTTCAGCATGTGTGGGGCTGATCCCAGCTTCACACTAGAATAACTGAGCATTTTCTAAATAGCCCCATGGCTCAGGCCTGTCCTGGGTAAGGCCCTGATGTTTCTAAGGTGCGGCCAGCACCTTGAGTCCTTATCTAGAGTGATGCACTGGTAATCCTTGACACTGGGGACAGTCACTCTAGTTCTCAGCATGAAATGTTCCACTTAGCTTAGAGAGAGTACTTTCTCTTTATGGTTTGAAAATTCCTGTCTCTGTCTACTTCCTTTGCAAGCTAAATATGGAGAAGTGTGGTGTCGTGCTGATAAGTGTTTTAAATTTGCTTCGCCCTCAGTATGGGATCGTGCTGGATGCGGGGTCGTCTCACACCAATCTGTACATCTACAAGTGGCCGGCTGAGAAGGAGAATGACACAGGGGTGGTACAGCAGTTAGAAGAATGCCAAGTGAAAGGTAAGATGGGAGCCACAGGATGGAGAGAGCGGGGCACGAGGCGTGAGAGGCACGAATACTGCACGAGAGCCAAGCGAAGAACACGGTGGATCTGTCGTTGGTATTTTATTATCACTTTAAAATGACATTGAACCAGACCTAGTAGCACAGGCTGGTAAGCAGGTGGATCATCAGTTTCAGGCCAGCCTTGACCACAGAGTGAGTTCATGGCCAGCCTGGACAACCTCGTAAGACTTTGCCTTAAACAAGACATGGATGTAGCTCAGCAATTGACATATGCCTCACATGCATGAGGCCCTGTGATCAGTCCTTATTACTGCCAATAACAACAATAATATTGAGATCAATCCTTGAAAAATAAGCAAATTTAAAAACAACTGAAGGCATAGTTCAGTGGTATTGTGCAGGCTTAATATTCATGATGTTATAGGTTAGATTTTCAGCAACACACACACACACACACACACACACACACACACACACATGAACTGAGCAATAATAGCTCTCGTCAATAGGGCATGTCTGTGTATCCCTGTACCATGCATACAGGATGTATCATGCATCACAGATTTCTCACTGTCATGATCTTTGGGTGAGCAGCAGCAGCTCTGTTTTTAAAATGAGGGAAGCAAGATAAGACATGCCATGCCACTTGTTTAAAGTTACTTAAGTTGGCTACTGATGGAGCTGGCTGTCAGATCCACATCTGAGCCAGTGGTTCTCAGACTTGAAATGGCCCAGAACTACCTGGGGTGAGGGTGGGGGCTCTTAGAACATGGACATAGGTCCCCCTACTGCCAGAGTTCCCAAGTCAACCCTCCCATCCCCACCAAAGTCACTTTTAACATCACACTCAGAGGATGGCTGACCTCTCAGCTCCCCTGACTTGCTTTGTCTGCTCCCTGCTGTGCAGTCCTGTGATCTTTGTCTCTGTTGGCCTTTTGAGCCAAGAACACACTGCTTCTTTTCAAACAGGTAATCTGGATCCCAGAAGAGAAGTGACTTTTAATCTGATGGCTAGTAGCTTCCAACTGATTTTTATTATTTGCCAAGGAACTGAGCAGGGATAGAGAGCGAGAGAGCCACTTTTCCCGAGCCTGATGTGCCAGCACTTAGGTCTTGTGCTCCTGAGGCAGTTCTCCTAAAGGTTCCACAGATGTCTTTCTTCTGAGGATCATCTCATGAGTGCATGTGTTTGGACCAATAAATAGAGTTGGCAAACACTAAGGACAGATTTCCCGAATCAGAAGTAAGCTGCTAACAGAGAGCATGGGGCATCTCACTATGTTACACAGACAGGCTTTTTAAAAGCCCATTTGAATAATCACCTTGAAAGCAAATTCTTGGTAGGAAGCACTCTGGAGTTCACCTCAGAGTGATATGGAAACTTAGGACCCTTGGTTCCAGTCCTCTCCATAGCGGCCGTTAGTTTGCTCTAAAATTGAAATAACAGTCTTAGTAGGGAGGCAGGGATGGAGCAGAAAAGACTCTCAGGATTTGCAGATTCTGTTTCTCTTTATTCTAACAAAGAAAGAAACGCCATAAAGGTTAGGGCATACCCTATGACGTAGCTAGTTAATGACACGCTCTGTCTTTTCAGGAAAAGCCAGTGTGTCAGGTACTTTAACTTTTGCGCTAAATGTCATCTTTACCTAGGGCCTCTAGGAACTAATGTTGCTAATTACAGCTCTGGAAGGATCTTTCCGAAGAGCCTAACAAGTAGCCACTTAAGAGCAGCATTAGATGTGAGCTAGCACCACCTTGTGGCCAAATCGATGAGCACCAGGTTTTACCAGCAAAAATTTTAAAATTACAAGTTTTAAAAAATACAATACTATACATGTATTAGCTACTTTTTTTCACGACTATAATGAAATACCTGAGAGAGAAACTTAAGGGAAGAAGGGCTTATATTGGCTCTTGGTTCTAAGGGAAACAGTCCATCATGGTGGGGAAACCATGGCAACAGGAGCTTTGCCATCCACATCCTTCCTCCCAAACAGCCTCACAGACACACCGAAAGGGTGCAAGGTCCATTCACTGGGTGTTTCTGACTGCAACCACTCTTCCCTCTAAGAGATACAACCTGATGTATATCATACCAAAAAGTGTTTCCTTCCATTTTCTTAGCAAACACTTTTAAAAGTATGGTCAAGATATACATCCCACACTTTTTCTTTTAAAGGTTTCCATCTTCTGTATCTTTCCTCAGGTCCTGGAATCTCAAAATATGCTCAGAAAACAGACGAAATAGGCGCATACCTGGCTGAATGCATGGAAATGTCCACTGATTTGATACCAGTGTCCAAGCAGCATCAGACGCCTGTTTACCTGGGAGCCACCGCAGGCATGCGCTTGCTTAGGTACAGCAATGCGTAGAGACTAGCGCTCTGGGAGCTAGGGGAGGTGCTAAGGTGCCTGACATTACGGGACTTGTAGCTACCTCACACGCCAAATCCTGTGCTAGGAAATAGGTTTTATTAAGTTTATATAATGTTAAGTTTTAAGTGTCTAAAAGAGCCTGCCTGTCTCCCTTGGGGAAGTATTAGAGAGAAAGATTAAGGCCATGCACTCCAAAATTTGTGGTTGAAGATAGAATCAATCAATATCTGGGAGGAAGATGGTAAAAGAAGAGCCACCAATGTCCCAAGACTACAGCTAACAAAGCTTGGTTGGTCCCTCCATTAGCATCGGTGTGCATTGTGTACATTGGATTCCGTTTATCCGGTACGGCATGAATGCCTCCTCTGTCCACAATACGTGAGAAGGAAACTCAGACCTCAAGGAACTTTGGCTTCTATCAAGGGCAGTCTGTTGATTAGCAGAGGAATATGCAAAGCTGCCGAGGGAGCTCCTGGGATTGCTCAGGATGGAAGGTGGGCAGAATGGCCTGCCACATCACGGCTGCATGAGTGGAGGAGGGGCTGGAGTGGGGCGGGGGGAAGGATGGCACTGGCAGAAGCACAGCATCCATTCGGTTAGATCTGTTTAGCACCTATTATGTGCCACAGATGGTCTTAGGTGCTGGGGATAAAGTATCAAACAAAACAGAGCTCCCGGCTCTGGAGTTTGTGCTCTGGTGGATGTGCAAAGGTAGGGAATTGAGGAGCCGAGGCAGAGTCAGGATTGTGAAATACAAAGGAGATTGGGGGTGGGGGGGAGGAAGAAGTAAAATAATAGCAGAAGCTCATGTTCTCAACGAGGTGCTAAATACCTGAAACACATTGCTGAGTCATGAAGATTACCACTAAGCAAAGATACTAATTAACCAGAGAAAGAAGCTGCAGTTTAGAAATGTTAACTTGCTCACCAGAAGCCACATGGCTGGGAAGTGGCAGAGCTAGGGCCTCCGGTGGTAGGATCTAGACCGGAAAGGGCCTTGTGGACCACACCAGGAAGGTTGGAGAAATGAGAAGCCGTTTAAGGATGCAGCGCAGTTATCGATACTGGTGGGTAGACCTGGAGCCGGGAGGCTAGGGAACCGTTTGTGTGAGAGACCCCAGCTGCTGCTTCAATTCACTCGGAGCCTCTCGTTTTCAGACTGGGTCTGGAAACAGTCAGATTTCATCTTCATATGATGTCCCTGAAGACTCCCTTCACATCTTCAAGTTTCAAACAGACCTAAGACCTGAGTGATAGTAAGAGGCAGATTTTTCCCAGGCTGGCCTCAGAGGAACTTGGGCATCTGGTACTCATTTCTACAGCTCTAAATGATGCTACTCAGAATCTAAGGTGTAAAGAAGCAAGAGCCATGGTGATGGCTAAAACCTCACATCCCAGCTCTCAATATGGCCAGATAATGCCAGGTTACCTCTACCTCTACCTTCATTTAAAAGAAACTTTGATACTTTTTGAGCCAGGGAACAAAGCCAAACTGGTACTTTAAAAAGATACATCTACCTAATAACTGGAGGATTTGCACTTGGAGACAGAGCCATGCACAGGGACCTCCTGTCTTCCAGTCGGGCGTGTTAGGTTCTCTAGCTGAAATGGGTAGATACAACTATGAAGAAGAAACAAACAAACAAACGCCACAAAAGATGATATCACCTCCTCTTTTGCATAGAATGGAAAGCGAACAATCAGCAGACAAGGTCCTGGCTGCAGTGTCAAGAAGCCTTAAGGACTACCCCTTTGACTTCCAGGGTGCCAAGATCATCACTGGACAAGAGGAAGGTGCCTATGGATGGATTACTATCAACTACCTGCTGGGCAGATTCACTCAGGTAAATACCTCACACCATGGTTCCTAGAGAGTCAGTGCCATTTCTGTCCTAGGCAATATTCGGGTCTTTAGCAAAGTGAACGATGGGTGAATAAATGAATGAATGAATATACTCCTATGTTTGTAACCATCACGAGGGATATATTTACCTTAGTGTTATTACTGGAGAATATCAAAGGCATGTCTTCATCTCAGGAAGACACAGAGGAAAAGAAAATCTACTTTAAAGAACTTATCATAAAAGATTATGTGTATGTGTGTGCATCTGTGTGAGCGCCTGCACATGAGTGTTTTCAGAGGTCAGAAGAGGCTGTCAGACTTCCTGCAACTGGAGTTACATGCAGTTGTGAGCCTCCCAATGTGAGGAATCAAAGTTCAGTCCTCTGCAAGAGCAGTATGTGCTCTTAGCCACCGAGTTCTCTCCAGCTCCCAAATATTTCATTTGATATCATTTTAATCTGATCAAAAATAAGACTAACTGGGCAGAGATTTGAGTGAGACTGAGGCAGGAGAATTGCAAGTTGGAGTCCAGCCTGAACAACGTAGTAAGGCTAGGTTTAAAGCAAAGCAAAATGAAACTATATTTGCTAAGTGAGGGGTGTGACTAAGGCAGGGTGTGACAGCCTGCCTGTGGTGTGACTCGTTCCTAGGAACAGCCACAGGTGGCCACTATCACCCACATTAGCAGAACCCCCATAATGATGCTTAAAAATAGAATCTTTTCTGGCCCAGGTCACTTAGCTGGTGGCTGAGTGGGGATTTGTTCTTGCTTGTGAGCCATAGTTTTCCTGGCCCCCACTCTGCTGTTCTCTGAGCTGTGTCTTCAAAGCCCTCTTGCTGGCTGTTGATTTGGTACTGATTTGGGAATCCACATTAGGCTTGACCCAACTCTCTGCCCCTAGTTCTCCATCTTGGCAAGTAGGATGTCCAGAGACTTCTAACACTGTCCATTCTTTCAGGAACAGAGTTGGCTAAGCCTCATCTCAGACAGCCGGAAACAGGAAACCTTTGGCGCTTTGGATCTTGGTGGAGCCTCTACGCAGATCACCTTTGTACCCCTAAACAGCACTATAGAGTCCCCAGAAAACTCTCTGCAATTTCGTCTCTATGGCGAGGACTACACTGTGTACACACACAGCTTCCTGTGCTATGGGAAGGATCAGGCACTCTGGCAGAAACTGGCCAAGGATGTTCAGGCAAGTGCAACTGAATTCAGTTGTGCTCTCCCCACATCTGGCCCTCAGCCCCCACATCCTGTTATTTCCTCCCCAAGCCTTCTCAGGCAGGACACCAAGCTACATCTGGTGGACCCCTGTGAGCCGGTCCACCCAGACATCCACTCCCATGTTTGTTTACTGTACTATCTCCAAGGACACCACTCAGATCTTTTCTTGGGAATTAATTTCTGGCCCCAGAGGGAATGATAACGCAAGTTCCATGCTTGAGTATTGTTTGAGGAAGAAGAGACCATTTACACGTTTGTCTACACCATTTTTGTAATCAGAGAGGGAAAAACTCCCTGTGGGGAAAATACAGAATTTGTCAATCAGTACTTTATTGTCCCCAGATGCTTTCTGCATTTTGAATGCAAGAATAAATGCTTGATGTGATGAGATTACCAGACACTCCTTAACAAATAAACACAGAGGGAAGCTGTCGCATCCAGCTGTCCCGTCTCCAGGGAAGGACAGTCAGTTCTCCTCTCTCTTCCATGAACTCTCTCTTCTTAAACCTGTCATCACCACCACTAACACTGCCATCTAGAAGTAAGTGTAGCTGAGAGGTGCCCTGGACTCCGAAGTCCACACGTCTCTTATCCACAGTAACCTCCGAGAGACCTAAAGCACCGTCCCTCTCCCGAAGCTCCCGGGGTGGTTGGGGAGGAAGAGAGGGGACAGCATACAGACACAGGCACACCTAGGCTGGAGTCGTCCGGAGAGTCTTGCTTGTAAACTTGCTATGTGCTTAGCACTGTGAGGCCGGAGACATTCCCAGCTCATGGCATTTCTGGGTTCAGGTTTAAAAGCATATCCACAAGGGCGGTAAAGGCAGGACAGGGACATGTTGACACCACACTGAGTATGATCAACTAGCATTCAAATGCTTCCTTCCTTCAGGTTTCAAGTGCTGCTATTCTTAAGGACCCGTGCTTTAACCCAGGGTATGAAAAGGTGGTGAATGTAAGTGAACTCTTTGGCACCCCCTGCACCAGAAGATTTGAAAAGAAGCTACCCTTTGCTCAGTTTCAAATCCAGGGCACTGGAGACTACGGACAGTGCCACCAGAGCATCCTTAAGCTCTTCAACAAAAGCCACTGCCCTTACTCCCAGTGTGCCTTCAATGGTGTCTTCTTGCCACCTCTCCATGGGAGTTTTGGGGTAAGTTTGTGGCATGGTAAGATACATTGTTGGAGTGTTTGGTGTTACAACTTGTACAAGACATGCCTATAAAGTATTTAAATAATGTAAACCTACACACAGTAATGTCTGGATACAACTAGGTGTTTGTTACTTGGCCTAATGATGCCAATGTTTAGGGTCACCTTCTCCGTTATCTTCTCGATTTTTTCATGGTGTAAGCTGTGTGGCTGCTGCTCCAAGCATTGTGTTCTCCCCAGCCAAGTCAAGGTAGGAAAGAGAATGATGGCGAGAGGTTTCTCCTCATGCATCTCCCTCATGCACCAGAGCCAACAGGTACCTTTTCTGAGCCTGTCGGCCAGACCATGGTGAAGTGCACATCCGAAGCTGTCTGATAAAAATACCATATTTGGCTTAGGTTCATTATTGTTTGATTCATCTACCTGGAGAAAATGACGGTTCCATAAACAAAGAAGGAGGCTAGCTGCAGGCTATGCACCCATCAGAGTCTGCTGAAAGCAAGACCCGGAATGTCAGAAGTAGCAGCAGGCATGAGATGACTCCACCGAGGGATTTCTTCTCTAAGAAGCATCTGGGAAGCAGAGGACTGGGAAACCACTAAGGGAGAACTTAAATAAGCATCCGTTTCATTGTGGTTTAGAGGGCTGCATGATCATTGGATCCGAACTCCTAATTCCTTCTTTTCCTAATTCGTCCAGAATAAGATAAGATATCGGTGCTAAAGATGACCCTTGATCTATTAATCATTCAGATCGCCCGTTTGCTTCCTGAGACCAAACAGTGTTGTAATCACAGTTAAGAAGTGTATTGCAAGAGTTGTCTACAATACAGCAAGTGCCAATAACAAAATCATGATTACAGATGCACACATTGGCTGTCCACAACACCAATCAAAGAATCAGGGCCTTGTCTGTTTCTCCTTCTTCAGGAAAAAGAACAGATAAGAGGAGATTTAGCTCTGCCTCTGGAGCCCAGAATGAGAGATGTTTGTTTGTTTGTTTGTTTGTTTGCATGGTCTATATGCCCAACCTAGCGTCACACAAAAAGCTGCAAGGAAAGAGAGCACAGGGTCTGTTGTCAGCAGACCTGACTGAACTCCTGTACTGTGAACTATTGATGCTCTCAGTACTCTTGGCCTCTGAGAAGCAGTGGGAAGAGCCATGGACCCAGGCATGCTTTGTGGCGAGAGACAGATTTCCAACCTTCTTCGCAGGCTCCTGGGAGGAGAATAGCAGCAGCAGTGGCTGCAGAGAAGTCGGTCAGCTGTTGGCATCAATCCCAAACCAGAACCTGGCTTCAATGCCATGTGGCTGAACTCGTTCTAGTTTCCTGCCATGGGGCTTTTGGGGGACCAGGGTCCTTCCTCTACCTGAGTGAAACTTTTTGAAGAGGAATGAAGAGGGCACCATAGAGAAGCATATGCCTATAGTTGCTGCAGACAGCTAGGGGCTTTTTCACTGGAGCTGGGGCTGGGAAGGATAAACCGAACCGGACCCCTGTCATTCCTGGAGCCGTGAGACACAGAGCCTGTACAGAGGGAAGCTTTGCCACCGTTGCAGTCAGCCCCGATGCTCTATGGTCACTTTGTAAATGCAGTAGTAAAATCAGCCTGTGTCCTCCAGTCTGGCTCTGTTGTGGCCTTGGCATCTAGATTGAATCCAGTGTCAAAGCAAACCAGAAACACCAACAGGAAAGAGAGAACATCTGTTGAGAATTATTTATGAGGTAATTTAGAAATCATTTCTGAAGAACACATTGTACAGCTTACATAAACAAGAAAGAGCAAAGATGGAGATGAATAATTAAAGCCCATTTAAAATGCTTTACATATGTGTGTGTCCTGCTGGCCAACAAAAAACATGATTAAAAACCCACATATGACTATTTAAAAGTTACTTAAAATTTATTAATAGGTGCTTTTTAATTTTGAATCAGGAATTTGTTAAGTTGTCCAGGCTGGCCTTGAACTTGCAGCCTCCTGCTTCCAACTCCCACGTAGTTAGCTGGGATGATAGACGTGTGAAAGGCTGTCCCTTTCTTCCTCCTCCTCTTCCTCTCCATGTTGACCTCTTTTCCTCCTCCTTTGAAGGAAATCAGGGTTGGAAACATTTATTACAAATTAAACGTGAAGTTCTCAAAGAGTCTCAACATGACCAGACATGAAACAACATAAAATCTTTGAAGGTACAATTAGAAAATCTAGGCTTACAAAAACACATTTGTTATTAGCAAACAGAGGCATCCTTAGGAAAAATGCCCAAAGTCCCGTGCTGCCTAGCTAATGCCAATCTCATTACTTGGCCAAAGGGTGAAATCCAACACCTGAGGTCTCAGTTTCACTCTCCCTTTGCTTTTTACTGCTGAGGCTCCATGCTCACCTTCTGTGGTTGGACTACTGGTTGGTATAAACTGGCTGACAGTTCTCAGCTGTTATCCATGCCCACGTGCAGGATGCACGGATTCTCAGCTATTGGATGAGTTGCTTTTGTCACTTTGTCATCGTGTGGGTCTGGGTTTTCCGGGCACCTGTGTTAGGAGTTGAAGTGAGGGCTGAAGGGGCCTTGCTGGCCTAAGGGCTCATTTGGATTTTTCTTTTTCTTTTTATGCCCATTCTGCTTGCTTCAGGCAGGAAGGCTTCTGCAGAGTAGTAATCTGTAACCACCTACCCCCATACAGAATCTGCTGCACTGGGTTCCTCTGGTGTCCTACACCCAGACAGACTATCAACACTCAAACTTATTCTACACAGGAGGGTTGGACTCCTGTAAAGCAGAAACACACATGTTGCAGGGCTAACTTGCACTGTCCTCCAGGAGCACTTTCTGATGGATGTCTCCCTTGCTTGTCCCCTGCAGTTCTGGGATCAGTGTGGAGGAGCCCTGTTATGTTGCTAATGGCTGCTTGTTCACTTTGTGTATCAGGGCCTGTCAAAGCTACTGCCTGTGTGCCTTCTCCTCTGGAAATATAGAGCTCCACTGTCTGTCTGTCTGTGTGACTGACTGACTGTCTGTCTGTCTGTCTGAACACTGACAAGTTGCTCAGTGGGATTGTTATTCTTGGTGGCATCTGGTGTACAAACACATCTTCCTCGGTGTCAGTCACCTCTGCTTATGAAGTCACATCCATTTCTTACTCAGCACCATTTACTGTCAGCAAGTCTTCCATAATGACCATTTCTGGCCACCAGCTGCCACCATCACAGCTGTGAAGCAACATGGGCCAAACACCCTGCATGCTGGTTTGGAGGGCAATGGTGGCTGTTGGGTCTTTGCCTCATAGCTCATAGTGGCAGTAATGACAGACAGTCAGGGGCCTCAGAAGTCTATTCTCTGCTCTTGCTACTGACTAGACTTTAAGTTCCCTCAAAAACTTAGCTGCTAGCAATCTATTGATGTTGACTAAAAGCCTTGCCAAGGACCTTGACAGTTAAATAGAACAGATTTTATATGTTGTACATATTACATGCAGTGGAAATATGCAGAAACCATAAGAGACATCTTTATTACTGTAGTATTACTGCACTAGAAAGACGATTTGTTCATGGGAAGAACAGAAGTGCAGTGTGGCATGTCAACCAGAGGTTTGCAACACCTGAGCCTTACCGTAAAGCAACACAAAGGGGTCATACAGGTGTCACCGTTGAACAGTGTGGACTACAGTGATTTATTTATCATGCCTTGATACTGCACCATTTAAATGTCCCTTGACTGTTAGTGGTACACTATTAACACATCCGTGTTGGTTACTTAGTGTTAATCGTGTAATGGTGTTAATCATACACTATCAAACACCAATGTTGGTTATGTGGCGTTAATCGTGTAATGGTGTTAATTGTACACTATTACACATCAGTGTTGCTGTGCGTACATTTTCATCTTTGATCTTAGGTTTACTTCTGTTTTTGTGATAGCAAATGGTGAAATATTTTCAAAATCCAAAATGTCCCACTGTCTGAAAGTCTCTGAGATCTGAGATTCAATTTCAGCACACTGTCATTTGGCTGTTGAACAAAGCCAAAGGTCTTAGGGCGGAAGTCCTTGAAGGGGATGCTAAGACCGGTGCTCCCTCTCTTTATTCCTATGATAATGTCCCCCCACCCACACCTCCACCCCCCACCCCGCCCAGGCTGTTCCAGGTAACCATCATCCCAGCAGAATCAAATACTATTTGTACTTTGTGACTGGCTTATTTCATTTAGCGTAACACAGTCCAGTCTTGTTTAACCCCTCAGGGGACCACAAAATTCTGGAGAATTTGAGGAAAGCTAACGATCTTCCAGTCAGAAAACTGGACATCAAAACGTAAACTGAAAAATCCACATAAAATTTATTCGACAATCCCTTATGGTGGAGCTGTGATCCTGGTTTATCAACCTTTATCCCACAGCAAAATGTACATGGAAATTAGAGACCAAAGCCCAAACACAAGCCCGACTAAGCAGGACAGTGTCTAGGAGTGAATACTGCCTCGGGAACCAGGGGCCGAGTCCACATAAAAGTTTGGAAGGTAGATTCAGACACAAATGCTGAGAAAAGTGACCCCGGTCCTGACACCACCCCATCTCTATAAAGCTTTTTGCCAGGGCAGAGCCAAACTAAACCCTAGAGTTTGGTAAGCAGACAAGCAAGTTGGAACAGATGAACAAGATAGAACAATAGAGAATCGGGAGAAGGGACCAGCCAAGTGGTCAGTTTGGGAACAGGTTCCACAAATGTCCTTACCATGGCTTCAGCTAAACAGTGCCAGCATCTCCTCAGTATATTTGGCTACACCCTTTTATTCGTTTATTGATAAATTTGGTGTTGAGTTAACTTTCTTCATTGTTTTCTTAGAAAGTTGATAAAAGCAGAGTGTCTGCTATATTACCAGACAACTATTTAGACTGGGTGTGCTGGAAAAATCATGGTTAAAGACAAAACAAACCTTAACTGTACAAATGGACTGTGTGTCACACAAATGGACTACTGCACACAGTTACTTATTTGTGCTAAGTTAGATATGAGTTCTATATAAAAAAATATCTTTCAAGAAATTTCCACTGGGTTTATTCTTAGCTGAGATTGGAGCCGACAGCGTATTTGAAGCATGGGATTGCCAGTAGAGGGTTCCCTTATGTTTGGAGCCTGAGATGAGCTCTGGAAGCCTGGAGTCCATGTCCCTGTGTGTTGGACGCAGCCTGAAACTCTGTTCCCTGCTCCCACAGGCATTTTCTGCTTTCTACTTTGTGATGGATTTTTTTAAGAAGATGGCAAACGACAGCGTCTCCTCTCAGGAGAAAATGACTGAGATAACACAAAATTTTTGCTCAAAGCCTTGGCAGGAGGTAAGTGACCAGAAAGCACAACTGAAATTGGTCCCGTATCCGCAGTGTCCTGGAGGATGTGAGTCTGCACACGTGCTTATGCTGCTTTGACAAGGGTCCAGCCCCGGTGCTAGAGGGGGCCAGAGAGTGGGCCTAGCGATGCCTGTATCATCATTTCTTGATGATGTATAATGGCTTCAGCAGCATCCTTCAGTTCTCACTTAACACAGTTTTGCAACAAGCTGCTGCTTAGAAGGGGTTACTCGCTCCTTGAGTTACTCTGACTTGGCCATTGTTTCTTCTGTTCTGTTGTCATGGATACAGGTGGCTACCATGGCCTTAACAGTTAAGATTGAAACAACAGAAGCAGATCCATCTATCCTTTATGCAGAATAAAAAATATCATCCCGAAATCCTCCCGTCAATCTTTCCTTTATTTTTAAAAGGTGGTTTTTCTATTGTTTTTTATTTTTTTGATGGATATATTTTTATGGTATATAATATGATATTTCAGTGTTATATTTGCACCATGCACATTTATTAGAATAATGGTCATAATTTTCACCTTACTCATGCACAGTTTATTTGTGGCGAGAGCACTCAGCAACCTTTTTAAATCTGATTTTGTTATTGCTAATTATAGTAAACTGTCATGCAAGAGAAGAAGGAGCTTCTTCCTGTCTGGTGGTGACCTTTCACCTCCTTACCAACCCAACTTGTTCGGTTGCTTTTCCTGTTCTCTGATAACCACAGCTCCTTGTCTCAATGCTATGAAATCTCTTTGAGTCTCTATTAATTATACAATGATGAGTTTCTTTATGAATGGTTAACCTTTTAATATTCCATATGAGAAAGATCGTTCAGTATTTGCTTTTTTTGTATTTGGTTTCTTTGATCTTAACAAAATAATCTCCAGGTTCACCTGTATTGTACAAAAAGGAAGATGTCATTCTTTGTTTGTGCATGTGTGCATGTGTGTGTGTGTGTATGAGCACGTGTGTTGTGTGTATGTGTGTGTGTGTGCGCGCGTGCGAGCGCATGTGCTGTGTATAGGGCTGACTAGCATTTTATTTGATATATAGCCTCATTTTTTCTGAACGTAGGATAATTCCCTATCTGCACTGTTCCGGAGAGTGTGGCAGTAAACTGGGGTACAGGTATCTCTGTGAACTTAATTTTACTTCTTCAGCTAGTCACACACTAGCGAATTGCTGGACCGTGCAGTACTACTTGATACATTTTGAGGAACCTTGTACTCATCGTGACAACACTGATTCCTGCTCTGCCAACGCATGCTAGGGATCCGTTGATAGCATGAATTATGCTGATCCATGTGGTAGGAGGGCTTCCTAGCCAGTGTCTTCTTCAGCGTGAACATTTTTTATTGCCGTTTCACCCGGCTTTCTGATCAGGTTTATTCCTAGGCTGTTTTTTGTTTGTTTGTGTGAGGCCACTGTGAGTGGGGATTGTTCTTTTGATTTCCTTTGTCTGTAAGGTTATTTTTTGAAAGAATTATTTATTTATTTTATGTATATGAGTACACTATCACTGTCTTCAGACATACCAGAAGAGGGCATTGGATTCTGTTACAGATGGCTGTCAGCCTCCATGTGGTTGCTGGGAATTGAACTCAGGACCTCTGGAAGAGCAGACAGTGCTCTTAACGGCTAAGGCATCTTTCCAGCCTCTGTAAGATCATTTTTAATATACAGCAAAGCCACTGAGTTTTTTTGTGTGTGTTTATTTTTGTATCCTACTACTTTGACTAAATTGTGACATGGAAGTGTTTTCTGGTAGTGTTGCTCTAATGAGTAGTAGGTCAAAAAAATAAGGTACAATGGCCATGCCTGCTCTGGGAATGGTTTGACTTCATTTCCACAATGGCCGTGCCTGCTCTGGGAACGGTTTGACTTCATTTCCACAATGGCCGTGCCTGCTCTGGGAACGGTTTGACTTCTTTCCTTCTCTGGTTATCACTTTGCTAAGAATCTATGAGCTGTACTGATGACCAGTGGAGAGAGTGGACAGAGGAAGTCCCTGTCTAATATCATGTTGGCTATTGCTCTGTGGTGTGAGCCTTTATGTGTTCTTTCCATTCCTTCAGGGCTGTTATCAGAAGGAATGGACTGCTGGATTTTTATCAAAGAATTTTTAATGCATCTGTTGAGATGACGATATGGTTTTTCTTGTGTTTGATTTTATTTACATGCTATGCCATGTTTATTGATTTCCATATGGTGAACCATTGTCACATCTTTAGAATGACACCAAACTTGATCATGGTCCATGATTTTTGTACTACTGATTTGATTTGCATGGAAAGTGTTATGAATCCCTACTAAACTTTAAGGAAGAACCAGCAGCAGGTGCTCTGTGCGACAAGCAGGAAGTGATCCCTCCAAACTGACTCTGCAAGTTAAGCATTGCACGAATACCAAAACAGACAGAGAAGACAGGAGGGAAGGAGAAGGAGGTGCCAACTTTCTTGATGAACATAGATGGGGGGGGGGGGGAGAGGGGGAAGAAACAGACACAGAGACAGAACATCAAGTGATAATGCAGATTTTGAGTTGGTAGCCCTGGGGAGAAGATCGGAACCTTCCCAAGTGATGCTGTCCTTCACGCTAACCGGAGTGACAAGATTTTGTTGGACATTATCTCCTTAAGATGCCTATAGAAGCTCTGACTGACGACTCTGTGAAAGGCGTGTAAGAGACTGCTTGAACAGATACCCATGGACTTCCCTCAGATGATGCTCTCATAGCTCTTACTACGCTAGCATGATTGTTGAGTAAGGAAGGAGTGAGATGCTGAAGCTGACTGTTTCTGAAATTCCTAAACCGAAGGAACTTCCTTCCCCCTAGCACACTCACTGTTCTCACAGAGAGCCCCGAGGAAGAAAAGCTTCCTCAGGAGACCCAGACTTAAAGCTCTGCGGCCTCTGAAGGAGTGACGCACCATCTCCACAGCCTGTGGTAGAGTCTGAGTCTCAGACCCATGTGAGCTGGGGACTTCATTGTCCCTTCACTGGGTCTAGCAGTGAGAAGGAGCCAGAGAGAGTGACCCACTGTAGAGGTTTGATATTTTCTTCATTTTTCTTTTAGGTAAAGGCATCTTATCCTACAATAAAAGAGAAGTACCTGAGTGAATACTGCTTCTCGGGTGCCTACATCCTTTCTCTCCTTCTGCAAGGCTATAACTTCACAGGCAGTTCCTGGGACCAGATTCATTTTATGGGCAAGGTAACTTGGGAATCTGTTGGGGGTGTGGAAGTTGGTGACAAAGCAGTTTTGAACTTAGAAAAGATAGGAGTCCACCTGATTAGTTTTGATTAGGCTTGATGCCTGTTCCACCGGCTGACATTCCTATCAAGCCCTGCTGGGAACAGCAGGCAGCTGTAGGCTCTCTCTAATGATGGGGATGGCTTCACAGCTTCACCATTCTGCACATAGAACTGTAACTGGTTCTCAAAGAGTCACTTCATTTATTTAATAGTACCTCGTTAGCCACTGTCCTGACTTCAGAATCCTTCCCCTCCCCACCCCAAAGGCCTCCTTTGTGATCCAGGAAATGAAGAACTTGGTCTCTTACCATCCTGCTGCTGGGGCTGTTGCTTAGAAACCTGGACTAGAGTAGGACCTAGGAAATGACCTCCCTGCTGTGCTCTGCCACAGTGCCACCTGCAGGCACTCGGGAGTAACGAAGCAAGCAGCAGTAAGACCCCTGCTTGCTGGGAAACAAAACAGTGTTCTTTGTGTTGTTAGCCCTGAGCCTGCTAAGGCCTAAAATAGGTTTACCAGCTTTCGAAACACAGCCATCTCAGATAAACCAAAGCATAGAATCAGGACTGTAGCAGCCCCGTGCACGCTATCGTGGGAATGCTGTCTTCCGTGTGGATCTTGCTCATTTAAAGGAGCCCTTTCTTTGTTTTAACATTCCAGACTCCCTTCCACTCTGGCCGTCTCTTCCTTTTGTTAGAAAGGCCACTTTTAGATTTGGTTGAGATGCAGGGTAGTCTTGATTTATATTATTGGAATGAATGCTATTGTGTGATCTGATGTCTCTAAATCCAGGTAACAACTTCCCTAAACTGGAAGCTTCAAGGTTTTCATCTCACACCAAGAGGAAAAAATAGTCCTTTGCATATTATTATCAGTATGGGTCAGGAATTGGAAGAAAGGAGTATAGTAAGTTGGCACACTATGTGCTGAAAGCCATGAAAGCGTACATGTCATTTTGTCTCATCATCCCATTCCTTAGATACCAAGTAATTGGTTAAAATAGCTAAGAGGCAGCCTGCACTGGCATGTGTTTTAAAAGATGGTAAAAATATTTTAGTGATGATCCAGAAATGTATTAAGGGGGTAATGTTCACCAAGTATTCCTAAGTGAATTATCCAGATACAATGTAATACTTATTTGTTTTGTAAAAACAATAGCAACACGTTCACAGAGGGCTGGAAGGAAGTGTCACAAAGAAAGGACACCAGAAGTCCCGAGTGGCACTGTGTGCAGGGTCTCTCTAGGCTTGTCTGTGTTTGCTAACTTCTCTGCATCATCATGAACAGTTTTTGTAATAAAACCTTTCCAAAATTGTTATTCAAATACCACCCATATTCCTGTAAGTTCTGAGGGACTGGAAATTGTTTTTCTAAAGGTGAGAGGGTCAGAGGTTGCTTTATAATTCAATAAGGATCCTTTCCCAGAGAGGTACATAACCTTCCAACTTTATAAAGGTGACTTACTGGAATTATTTCCCCAAGCTTTCCCCCATGAAGCCCTGGTCCTTTGTGGCTTCTCTGGCCTGGGAAGATGTAAAAAGACCAGAGCCAATCATTATTCCTTCATCTTTTTACCTACTTCCTGTCACCTCTCACTTAGCTCCTCAATTCATGAAATAGAAAGAATCCTGACCTCTGTGGTCTGTTTGAATTAAGTGCTCCCAGCTGGGTGATCTGGACAGCCAGTCACCAAACTTCCTGACACCCTAGACTATACTGGTGAGGCTCTGACCTCTCTTTTCATCACTTGCTTTGATTTTTCCCCTACATCATTCCCAATGTAGCATATAAAGTCAATCTATTGTGTGAACTATGCAAGGTGTTCTCTTCTTATTGGTTACTCAGTATTAATGTGGCTGGAGTTACAAGAATACTGCAAATTATCATTTTGGACCATGAACAACGAGATTTTTTCCCTTCTGTTTACAGATCAAAGATAGCAATGCAGGGTGGACTTTGGGCTACATGCTGAACTTGACCAACATGATCCCAGCTGAACAGCCCTTATCCCCACCTCTCCCTCACCCCACCTACATCAGCCTCATGGTTCTCTTCTCCCTGGTCTTGGTCATGGTGGCCATCACAGGCCTGTTCATCTATAGCAAGCCTTCATATTTCTGGAAAGAGACGGTATAGCAGGAGCAGCTGAAGTTTGCTGGCTGGAGAGAGAAAACAGCCTGCCCAGGGAGTGGGTTGAGGCCTGAGTCACCCTTCCCTGCTTACCTGGGACAGTCTCCTGAGGCCTTTCCTTGGGGACACTCAACACCTTCTTCCTCAAGGACTTCCTGGCGATACTCTCTTGTCTTTCCCAGTTTCCCTCTTTCTCCTTGTCCTCTGTGCTTGGGATCACAGCTTTCATGATCTGTGCTTCATAAAAGAACAATCTCAACTTTGTCTCAAAGAACTAAGAGTCCTGAGTACCCACTGCCCAAGCTGAGCTGGCTGAGAGACGAAACTCAGAAACTGTCTCAGCCATGGCTTTGGGACACCGCCTCCCCATATCTCCTAATAAAGCCATGCAGTGCCTTTGGAGAGAGGAGACACAGACCCATTCCAAGCCTGCCCTTTGGATAGGAGAGTTTTCTAAAGTAGATAAATCTGTGCTCAAGCCAAAGAGTCTTTGCAAAGGAGCTCGTGTGCTCGTGTGGCTAATGTGACTCACCATCCACTGAAAATAAGAATGGAAACAAACACAGTATACGTTATTGCGTGATGCCAAAATGCTACCAAGTAGAACACAAAGGCCAGAGATTTTTGAAAAGCAGATGCACACATAGGCATTCAGGGGATAGCATGTGACAGTAATATACACAACTAGGAGGAGAGCTACAGTTACCTTCCAGGACTGGGAAAGTATATCCTCTAATGCATCTTCTAGAGTTTTGTGGGGTTTTTTAATGTTAAAAAATATATAACATAAATTTCACCCCATTTACATTCAGCCCAGTACCACAGAATAGAATTTGGTACATTTACAATGTTGTACAATAATCACTATTTTGAAAATTTTGCTTTCAGTTATGTGTGTATATGTGGGTCTGTGCACAGGAGTACAGGGCACACGGTGGCCAGAAGAGGGCATCAGTCCTTCGGAGCTGGAGTTTTGAGCAACCCGGCGTGAGCTGTCCAGTGTGGGTGCTGGGGATCAAGCTGGGGCCCTCTGCTCTCAACCTCTGAGTTAAGAGGTGAAGTCAACCCCTCCAGCCTCTAAACCGCTATTCTACAACATTCTCTAACTGAGAAGTTGGCCAGGGACAAGACCACACATTGGTTTTCTCAAACCACGGTGGCCAGATAGGCTACAACAGAGATAGCTCACTGGGTTTGAAAGCCACACCACATCTTGTTGCCCCAAGACTTTGTTTAGTGAGGGGAGGCGGGCTTTTGCCCTGCCACGGTATTTATACATCAGGTGCTGCTGCTCCTCCTCATGTGTTATTTCCTTATTTCATGGAGTGTTTTGTGGGTAAGGAATAAGTGGCCATGAATAAGTGGGCTCTTATTATGGAAATGTAAAGAGATCGTGTATCTTTCCTACCAGTATTGCCGCAAGAAGTAACTGTTTGACAGAATTGGGCACTACTGTACTCTCGCCCTAACTCAAGCTGTCCCTCCGACTCTGGTCTGGGGACTGATTACTTAGAAAGGAAAATCTCCTGCAAGCTAAAAGCCAAGTGTCCTAAATCTCTTGTGTAGTCAGCGCTTCTCTTTGTTATACATCTCTTTGGCTAGTCACAGTTGAACATGCTGGCTAAATTGTTGTAGCTGCCACTGACTGAGCGTCTGTGGTCACACTCTGTGCTTACGCTCATTGTGTCTTCTCCTGTTCTCACTACAGTCTGAAGAAGGTGGTTCCTACCACTCCCAGGGCCCATGGTAGAGCTGGGTTCAAACTCACATCTGCCTCGAGTCTTTTATTTTTTTCTTTTGTTTTTGATTTTTGTTTTTGTTATTGCTTTTTCAAGGCAGGGTTTCTCTGTGTCGCCCTGGCTGTCCTGGAACTCACTATATAGACCAGGCTGGCCTTGAACTCAGAAATCCGCCTGTCTCTGCCTCCCATGTGCTAGGATTAAGTGCATGCACCACCACACCTGGCCATCTTTATTTCTTTTTTAAAACACTCTTCCACCACCACTGCTGCCAATATGTTGGAATTCAAAATTACAAGTTTCCTTTGGAGAACAAAAATATTTTTAATTACATTTTTATCTTGTTGCCCAAGTTTTTTTAACCAACCAACCAACCAAACAAACAAAACATCTAACTCAATGGAGACAATTAGGTACCACCTAATCTCAATTCCATAATCCAGGGGTCATCTTTGGATCCTCTGGGTGGAGCAGGCCAAATAAAATGAGTCACTACCAATGTTTCAATGCTGGATTGCCCATTGGTTATAGTTAATTATTATTCGTCTCTAGACTTTCATTCAGGACTCAAAATCTGGTTCTGCTAACCTTGTTCCTTCAAAAGTTGGTGATTTTTTTTTTCTACGAACCTATAAGGGCAACCTATCAGCATAAATGGTTTCATTTGCGTATAAAAATGAAAGTATAAAACGAGGCTTTGTGTATGCACATGGGGTGTATGAGAGAGAAAAGTTCCAATTTGTCTAAATAAACGAGTAAGAACTGTAACGGGATCTAAACAGAAGTCTCAACAGTACATTGCATTTTAGTGTTTTGTTAGCCAAGATCCCTATGGGAAACAGGTGGTATACTCCATAGTGGGAAACAAGCAGAGCTTAAAACGAGACTGAATTCAGGCTGGAGAGATGGCTCAGTGGTTAAGAGCACAGACTCCTCTTCCTAGAGGTCCTGAGTTCAATTCCCACATGGTGGCTCACAACCATCTGTAATGGGGTTAGAAGCCCTCTTCTGGTGTGTCTGAAGACAGCTCCAGTGTACTCATATACATGAAATAAATTAAATAAAATAAATCTTTACAAAAAGAGAGACTAAACTCAGAATACTTTCATTTCAATAATCGATCAATGTAAAAATTGTTCACACATGTTTTCAAAATCCTAAGCTTCCAAAATTTGTTGTGTGGAGACTAGCCACATTTTAGGCACCCAACACTGGCTACGTGTTGGCATGTTGTTGGCATTTTGGCAGGTTTGTAAAATTGGCGTGTTCTGAAGTTTACAAGGTAGGTAAGTGGTAAGCTCTCTTTGCCTTTTCCTTGGGGAGCATTACACAAGTAGGCTAGGCAGACTGCCACACCCCTGCTGTTCTCTCATTACACACAGACATGAATGTTATCCTGAGAAAAACTGTTTAGGTCTCAGATGAGAATTTGGCTTTGACCCTATGGCTTTGCTACCTTTAAATGACAACTGGGCCAAGGCGTGTGCTGTGCACTCCATAAGATTCCACCTGGGTTCGGAGATAATTCTTCATGTTTGCATTTCCCAAAATGTAAATTCAAATGTCAATAAAAATCAAAGATCATCTTTAGAACTTTAAAAAAGAGTTTTAATGTGTATCAGTATTTTGTCTACAGATTGTATCTGTGTACCACGTGCATGCAATGCCCAAGGCCAGAAAAGGGCGCCAGATCCTCTGAGACTGATGCGGTGTTGGGGGTGGTTTTCAGCCACTATGTTGGTGTTACAAATCTAACCAGGGTCCTCTAGACGAACAGCCACCACCAAGCCACCACCAAGCCACCTCTCCAACAACAAATCTTTTTAAGTAGAAATGGCTGTGCCTGCTGGTGTTTGCCTTTGATCCCAGCACTAGGGAAGCAGAAGGCAGGTGGATCTCTGTGAGTTTGATGCCAGTCTGGTCTACAGAGTGAGTTCTAGGACAGCCAGGGCTATGTAGAGAGACGTTAAAAAAAAAAAAAAAAAAGAAGTAGAAATTATATAAATACAGTACTCACTTATGAATATCTCAAAAAAGATTAAATTTAAAAATAAAAAACACAAGCTTAACCACATTATACCTGATTGACATCACAGGTGACTTCCTGGTGCCTACAAGGTCAGGAATCTCCAGCAACATCGGAGGCTAAGATAGCCCCTAGCTCTTAGCCCTCTCCAGGCTCACATCCCATCTCACCCCCTGGTGTTCCTTGAGTCCTGTCCAGGGAGACTGGTTCTGACTCTGCTACCTTCGCCCCACCTCACCTTCCAGGCTCAACCCGGACATCCTCCTATTACCAAACTTGTTTTCCAATCTCAAAGCCCACTTCTGCAGCTACCACAACTCTCTGAAGTTTCATTAGAAAATGTAAACCATTTGGTCCAGAATGTGCTCCTTGGGACAAAATATGTGACCTGTTTTGTTTTTGTTTTTTGAAAAGCAGAACTCAGAGATATTTTAGTCTCAAGACTTAGAAGTGGTCTTCTGAGCCAAGATCAGATCAGAGAAGCCCAAGAAATACTAGCACTGACAATCGGAAAGCGAAGCGCTTGGTGGTTGAGCTCACAAGATGGCTCAGCAGCTAAGGGTGGTTGCCACTAACCATGACCTCAGTTAGATCCCTGAGACCCACATGGTGGAAAGAGAGAACCAATTCCTGTAAGTTGTTCTCTGACCTCATGTGTACACGATGGCATGTGTATATCCCATAAATAAATAAACACATAAATACATAGATATAAGAAGGAAGTCCTTGGTGACATGATAGATGATGGAGGCCAGACACTGTGGGTGGGACAGTAAACAGGTTAGGAAAGCCACAAGATTTCTTTTTCTCCAAGCTTGGATGTAAAGAAAGAAATCTGAGTTATTTTCCTTTTGTTGGGAAGAGGGAGACAGAACTGGTGCTGTGAGATAGGGCAGGGGTGAACAGTAATTAAGACTTCAGAAGCAGCATAAGGCCCTAGAAGAGACAGGGTGGATGGGACCCAGGACAGCAGCTGTGGATGGGACCAGCATACACGTTCTCTTAAAGCAGGAGAGACAGCCGTCTGTCACGGTGGCCTGGTGGGCAGCATCCATGTCTGAATCTCTGTCGCTTCTCAAAAGCAAAGCCAGCTGCTGAACATTCAAGGCTGACTGTGGGGTAACCTTGGGAAATGATAGGATTAGAACACCAGCTATGGGTGGGAGCAGGAATGATGGCAAGCTGCACCAGGGACCATGCTGTGTGCTCCTGGTAACAGCACCCACAGCAAGCAGTTCACTACTGCCTCAACTCCAGCTCCAAGGCACCTGACACGTGCACATATGTACATATGTGTATATACATAAAGATATTTTAAACTTAGTTGCCTTTTCAGTAAGAGGAACAAGCAACTGGCTGGACTGAAGGAGAGAAAGGACACGGTGGACAAACGAAGGAAAAACAAGAAAGGAAGGAAGGAGCCTTTGGATTGGCTAAGAATTTTACTCCGAGTTCCAAGCAGTATGGTGCATAAGGAAGAAAGTCAGTCCAGTGGGCACTGATGGTTGTGAACAGTGGTCAGGGCTGTGGGTTTGATGAAGTCAGAGATTAAGAATAAGGGAAAGAGGGCCTCGTAGTTAAGAGCACTGGCTGCTCTTGTGGCAGGACCCAGGTTCGATTCCTAGCACCCACAGGGTGGCTTACAGTATCGTGAATTTGGGGGATCCAACACCCTCGTCTGACCTCTGGGGATACTGCATGTATATGTTGCACATATATTTATGTAGATAAACACACATACACATTTTGAAAGAGCACTCGTTCTTGCAGAGGGTCCAGATTCAGTTTCTGGGACACACACGGTCACTCACAGCCATCCATGACTCCCATTCTAAGGGATCCAAGGCTGTCTTCTGACCCCTGAGTGTACCAGGCACACATATGATGCACAGACAAAATACATGCCGAAAAAAAAATACTTTTTTTTTTTTTTTTGGTTTTTCGAGAAAAAAAAAAATACTCTTACGAAATTAAATTTTTAAGAGGCAAAGACCAAAGAAACAAAGATGAGAAGAGAATATTAGAGTTTTAGCCACACCAATTAGGGGAACTCAGGATTCAGGACTATCGAATATAGTGACTATTTTAATCCTCCCCAACCCCAGGATCCTGCGGTTAAGGGAAAACAAAGGGGGTGGGGGGGGGACTCAGTTTGGTGCTAAAGACTGACCAGGAGACCCATAAATGACAATGTTGAGCAGAGGAGAGGTAAAAAGCATAGGAAACTTGGCATGGAGGTGTGTGCCTGTGATACCAGTGTTCAGTTAGCTGAGGAAGGAGGGTCAAAGCTTGGAAGCCAACCTAGGTATGTAGTGACAGCTTGTCTGAAAACAAAATCAACAACAACAACAGCAACAAAAAAAAAGATACAGGGACAGGCGCCTGTGTTTTAGAAGGGAGGCTGTCAGGGCCTGGGAATAGTCATGTGGAGACAGAAAATACACATGCTTCCTCCAGGCTCTGCTGAGTGTGGGCATAGCTCTCCCTGTGAAGGATCTGTGGGGTGCTAGGAAAGTGGTGTCCTCAAGTAAAAGCCAGGCTCCAAAGTCTGCGAGGTGTGTCCTGTGAGAGAAAGGTATACAAGAGGTCGGGTTTTGTCCCATATGGTAACCCAGAGGAAGTGAGACAATTAGCAAGGGTCAGAAGTATGGAGATGAGGCTTCTAAGGAGGAGCTCATCTGGGAGGGTACAGAAGCCAGAGGCAGGATGGGATTCCACCGAGCTAAAAAAAAATCCAAGAGACCCAGAGACTTTATTGTTACTAAAGTTTAGCAGCAGGAGTCCTGTCACCACACTGTTTAAAAATGAAAATAATTATGAGAAAACTCAGAGGCAACCCTCAGAATGAAAAAATTAAGAATGTTTCTATTCTTTTAACATAATACGTATATTCAGAGAATAAAATCGAAGCTGAGAAATTCAATAGGCTTATACAAGATGGCTGAAAAACAAAATAGAGGGCTCTATAAATAAGCTCTGAATATTTCGATTTGAGAAAGAGCTTGAATTCACTCCATGCCTGCTAAGGACCCATAATAGCCCTCTGCTTTGTTGCAGGAAGTGAGATCTTTGCTGTGACATCACCCTGCATGCTCCCGTTGTCCCTGTCATTGCAAAACTCTGGCTTTGTAACAGAGAAGCTGACCTGGAATTCAGGATCTTCCTGCTTTAGTCTCCTTAGTGGGAAGACTGCAGGAGTGGGCCACCATACCTGACCTTCACTTAACCTTTCCAGCTGCTGCTTTAGACTCAAAGGCTCAGGCATATTGACACCCTAAGTAAAAGGTGACCAAGATAGAGAAGACTTTAAAAAGGCAATTGATGCTGAGACTCAGGGAGCTAAGGAGGGCAGCTTGGCTTATGGAGAACTGGAAAGGTGTTCTCTGTGCACAGAAGACTCTGTAGACCACTTACCAGTAACAGTCCATACCTTGGATGATTGCCTGCCTGCCTGCTTGTGCAGATGCTGGTTTTCTAAATCTTTGTCAAGAAATTCAAAATTTTATGTGAAATCTGATCTTCAGGTAGGAGAGTCAAAAAATATATAGCATGAATCAAAACAGTTCTGCATGTGAGGTTAGACACTAGTTTGAAATATTTCCTGAATGTCAATATTTACTCCTACCTCCTCCCCTCTGATAGAAAATGCTCATTAACCTTGAAAATCTTTAGGATTCATCATTGTCTGTTCTGTAAACTTTCTGGTATGAGATCTCGAATCCTACATTACCATGTGTTAGGTACTTAATGCTTGAGTATAATAATAATGATAACAATAATACATTGTAAACACACACACACACACACACATACACACGAGTGCCATGTGTACTTTTAAAAAATGCATAGCACAGGTTGATAATCCTGGAAGTTAGGTGTTCCTAAAGTTATCATATTCTGTGATACTTGCAACATGCAGACATTTTCCATTTACTCCATGTCTTCGATCTGTAAGGAAAACATTCTTGACTCTGCTTTAAGACTCTATTGTTGGACTGTAGATGGCTTGGCCCGTAAGGGCTAGGCTCACAATCAAAAGGACAAGAATCTACTGCCATTGCTCTTAAATTGATATACCTGATGAGCCCTAGACAACAAGGATGTTATTTGGAATGAGAATTTGTCCAAACAAATTTGAGGCTTAGACACAGTTAACAGTGAGTAGGTGTTTTATTTTGTTTTGTTTTGTTTTTCCAGATAATGAGACAAGTAGAAACTCTAGGTTCATTTACTTGTGCCCCAGGGGCCCTACCTAACTTGGACAGTTACCTTTGCAGCTGCTTTATTTCCATTCCCCCCCCCCCCCTTTTCTCAAGGGTAAGGCCAGTTAAGTTTTAAAGACCTCCTGTCTTCAGAATCCCAGGCCAGCCATTCAATGGGGTGGACAAAGAAAGCGGTTCATAAAAATATCACACACCACTGTGCTGAGCCCCACTAGCAAACTGCCAACCTTATAAGCTTTATTTAGGTCATTATTTTAACAAGGAACAAAGAGGCATACGGGGTGGGCACGTACGGCTGTTTGATTTGTTTATACATTTATTGCCTGTGAGTGGTACATTCATGGTGTAGTTGCACTCACGGAGGCCACAGTTTGACACTGATTTCCTTCTTCTATCAAACTATACTTTATTTACTGAGGCCTTGCTCTCTTCTGGAACCCCGAGCTCGCCCTGGGGATTCCCGCGCTGTCTCCACACTTTCCTGGCCCTAATGGGTCCCAGGAATCCTAACTTCAGTGACATCACGCTAAATGTTCGATGTGCTGAGCCATCTCCCCAGCCCAAAACTTCTTCTTTTTCATAGATTTATGTTTAATTATGTTTGTATGGGGGTGGGGGGGTGTGTATGTGTGAGTACAGGTGCTACCCAGACCAGAAGGGGGCACTAGACATCTTGCAGCTGGAGTTACAGGCTCTTGTGGGCCCCCTAACTGGGTGCTGGAAGCTCGGGCCTTGGAAAGAGCATTATGTGCTCTTAACTGCTATCTCTCCAGCACCCAGCCCAAGACTTAAAAGATATTAAATTTGTGACATGAATTGCAAGCTTCGAAAATAAGAAATAAATCTCTTGCATTGAGGGCCGTGGCATGCGGCCAGACACCGGTCCCTTGAAATGAAAAGCATCCACACTCTGCGTGCCAGCTCTCCTGTGCCCTCAGTGGCAGGTACGGTTCTCGAGCTGCCACCAACCCCCACCCCAAAGTTGAGGGGCATGCGAGGCTGACCACGCTGGGGCGGGCGGGAGGGGGCAGCTCAGGTGCACGAGGAGACCTCGTGCACGGAGGCTGGATCAAAACCCGGTGGCTGGAGAGCAGAGAGGCAGAGGGCAGAACGCTGTCATTGCGCATGCTCCTGGGCTGCAGGCGTTGGTAGCTGCTCAGGATCAGTCTTCACTTCCCAGGCAACGTCGAAAGGCAGTATCCATCAGGTGAATGTTCTGTCTCTCAAGGTCCCCATTATGGTACCAGAGTACATGGGGATGGAGTACTCCTCTGTGCCGATTACTGGGGCTGGGATAACAAGGTAACCGGGTGAAGTGGCAGGAGGGTGAAGAACCGCACCGCCTGCCAGTCATCCCATTAGGAATATGGCTGAAAACGGGTACATTTCACAGCTTCGAGGTCAGGAAGGGATCTGGATTAAGTTCAGGTCAGAAAACTATTTCCTGAGTGGAGGAGGCTGGGCGGCTGGAGTTGAACACTTGGCTAGGATAAGCATTTGCTAAGGACACTACCTCAGAATCAGCGGAAATATGAGCTTCAAGGTAAGTACTGACAGAAGGCAGGTACAAGAGCTAGGAGAAAGTCCCTAGAAGACTGCAGGATGTGAATTAGGCTCAAAACATGGCGTGCAGTCCATTAAGAAAAGTTACAAAACTCAAAAGCAAAGCGATGATCAGGAAAATAGTCTTGTTGCACCCTTACGTGGCAAGTGTGGCCCAAGGACCTTCCCACTGACAAGGGACCTCTGGGTTTCTCCAATTGAGACTAGTCCAGAGCCAGAGATGGCTCTTCGACCTAGAACATAAACAGCACAGGACTCGCACCAGCTGACTGGACCTGGTTCCGTGTTTGCTTCGTAAGTCAGTACACTCTGATAATTCTCTAGATCAGTTTCCAGGTTGCATAATTTCATTGCCTTGGGTGTATAAGATACAAACCTTCAGTCCACATGACAGTTTGGGTTACCTGTTTCCGTATTTAGTTTTTTTCCGAAGCAGGGGTTTGAGGGGGCAAAGGGACGAAAGTGAAATCTTTGTCACCTGGGATTTACCATTTGGTTTTGAGAGTACAGGGAACTTGGTTTTGATGTTTCCCAAAGATACCGCTATACAATTCAGAAGGTTTCTTTTCAGGCCATGCGTGTGCTCCTTGGATCCTCCTGTCTCAGCTCCTCCTGTGCTAGGATTTTAGACATGCACTCCCAGGCCGAGCCTGGGCCAAGATGCCCACTTCTTGATTTAGGGGGAAAAAAAATCACAATTAAGTAAAAGTTGAGAATCTTTTTTTAACATGTCAGGTAGTAGAATATCTGAGGGTAATGATGCTTTTTATAGAATATGGCTGGTGGGATGCTTTTGTTAAATTCTGCTTTTTCTGTAACCCTCTCCTAAGGGGTCGCTGATGCTATGTGTTTAGTAGATTTGTATTTAGACAAAATGTTGCCCACTGTTTTAATTTTTATTGGAATCTTTTTTTTTTTTTTTGGCACAGTGTTCTAACTCAAATAAAAGAGATTCTGAAGAACATGATGTAAAGAAACCCAACTATCTGCAAGCATAACAGAATATCATTAACAGTGTCAGGGATTGGTGCTTGCCCATTGGGTGGGTTGGGCCAGTTCTTGGTTGGCCAATCCCTCAGTCTCTATTCCATCCTCTTTGCCCGAATTTCTTACAGATGGGATAAATTTGGGGTTGAAAGTTTTGTGGGTGGATTGGTGTCTCTATGGCTCCACTGGGTTCCTGCCTGGCTACACGAGGTGGTCTCACCAAATTCCTCATCCCCAAAGTTGCAAATCACAGCTAAGGTTATCCCCCATGGATTCGTGGGCACTTCCCTAATCCCAGGTCTTTGTCTCGTCCTGGAGCTGCCCCCCACCTTCTCATCCAGTCAGTTGCAGATTTCCATTGCCTGTACATGGGATATGTTTTTCTAGCTGGGCTGCCTTGTCTGGCCTCAGTGGGAGAGGAAGCTCCTAGCTTCAAAGAGACTTGAAGTGCCAAGGTGGGGAGATACCTAGGGGGTCCCCACCCGCTCAGAGGAGAAGGATTGGGGGAGAGAGGCAGTGATCAGGATGTGAATAATTAAAAAATAAATTTAAAAAAAGAAACACGACTAGAAGTGTCAAGCTGCACGACAGTAGATCTACTCAGTTAAAGATGAAACCAATGACCACATTGGACTGAAGTCGGATCTAAGCAGGAAAGAGGGGACATTAGTACATCTTAAAATAGGTCCAGTAAGAACCCACAGAGAAACAGGGCAGTGGTGGCGCGCAACTTTAGTCCCCAGAACTCTGGAGGCAGAGCAGGTAGATCTCCATGAGTTTCTGTGAGTTTCAGAACAGCCTGGTATACAGAGTGAGTTCCAGAATGGCCAAGGCTACACTGAGAAACTCTGCCATGAACAAACAAACAAACAAATCCTGGGGAGAAACATTTTTCTGGAATCACTGTTAGCCATTGAGCCATCTCTCCCTACCCAGCATACTGGGGTCTCTAAATGTCAGGCAAAGAGTAAAACCTTTTATTAATAAATTTGCCATCTGGTTCCTGTGGATCAAGAACTCTGGCTTTAATTTTTGTGTTTTGGCATTGGACCTGTAGGGTGTCTGATACAGAAATTGTAAATCCCCAGTTTCCCTACCCTTTTGAAGATGCTTTCATGCAAAACTTAATGACAATATTCTGGAAGGGAGGGTTGGCCTTCACCCACAGGCCAGCTTTTAAACAGAGAATGTCATGCCGTAGGAGGAGGCTTTCAATCTAGCAAATATAGTTTTCACCCAGCTCTGCAATGTTATCCAGTGTCTTGTTGATAACCATTTGTTTGTTTATCCTATGTCCTTCGTGGACTATAAATAGGCTAAGAACAGCTTTAGATCTGAAAAAAAAAAGTTTGACATTTTGTCCGCTCTGTGTTATTTAATAACTCATTAAAGGGTTATTATGTAGAGGATGTTTTCGTGATTTATGAACAAAATTCGCAGAAGCACCTGAAACCAAGTGTTTGTTTGAAGTTCATTTTATTGTGTATTTTTTGGTGTTTTGAGACAGGGTCTCTTCATATAGGCCATGAGGAACAATTTAGGATCTTCCTGCTTCAGTCTCCTCGATGTCAGAATTATGGGTGTGAAGCATCCTGCTGGGCTTGGGGTTCATTTTAGAAGGTGTTGGAGATCCAGAAGGATCGGTAAATTAGAAACTGATTTTTATTTTTATTTTGTGTTTTATTTTGGTACCTCAGCAGTGGGAATCTTAAGTGTCCTTAAACCAATCATTGAAATGTCCAATCTACTAATTAAGGAAAAAAATCTAGCTAACTTGGACTTGAGTTTTTTGTATTCCTAATCTATTCAGTATTTTTACATCCTGTCCAGCCCTCTTCTCTGAGTGTCTCATGTACGTCTGCCTCCACGTTCCATTCGCACGTCCATTTCTAAATGCGGTTCTCCAGTATTGCTTTCTTGTTTAAATGACAGCTGCCATTTAACCTTTTTATTAAATGTTAGTTAAATTTTTTTTTACAAATATAGGGGTTTTGCCTTCTCTCTCTGTATGTGCACCTCTTGGATGCAGTGCCTGTAGAGGCCAGCAGATCCTCTGGAACTGGGGTTACAGAGGATTTGTGAGCTGCCATGTGGGTGCTGAGAATCTAACCTGTTTTTTGTATTTTTTGAATTCTATTCTTTTGTTTGTTTGTTTTTTTGTTTTTGTTTTTTGTTTTGTATTTTTGTTTTTGTTTTTCCCGAGACAAGGTTTCTCTGTGTAGCCCTGGCTGTCCTGGAACTCACTCTGTAGACCAGGCTGGCCTCGAACTGAATTCTATTCTTTTTGTTCTTTTGTAATGTGTGTGTTTTGCCTACAAGTATGTCTTGTGGACCATGTGCATGCACTGCCCAGAGAGGCCAGAAGGGGCACTGGATGCCTGGGGACTGGAGTTAAGGAAGGTTGTGAGCTGCCATGTAGGTGCTAGGAAATCAAACCTGGGTATGCTTTTTAATCCTGTCATAATAGTCTTGTTTTGACAACACGGTTTCTCATTCTTCTTTAGAAAGTGAAAATAAAGAGTCATCATGAAAAAAATTTCAAAGAGAAGAGATGAGATTTTTAAAAAGGTAAAGTATTAATGAAAATCTTAAAAAATACAAGTTTTTATAGCATTTTACCAAGATGCGTGATTTCCTGAAAAGTGTTCATTCGTATTTCGTTACTTTTATGCTCTCTGCTATACATTCTGATTTTTGAGCAGTTTGTAAGCAATTCGGATATGCTTACAGAGGTCCTTAGAAGCACCTTCTGCTTCCTCCCAGGCAATGGGAATTCATCTTATGGAGGCCGGAGGCTGTTTCTTCACAGAATAAACACAATGTGCAAAATGTCTTTGGTTTTTGTTTTGTCTTTATTGAGTCAGGGTTTTTCTTCATCACCCTGGCTGATGAGTTCATGGAGATCTGCCTGCTCCTGCCCCTGCCTCCTGAGTGTAGTATTAGAGGCGTGCATCACCGTGTCTGGCTGCAGATGCCTTCAATATGTTGATCTGAATTGGATCTACTCCAGGAATAGTATAGCTGGATCATATTATCATTGCACCTTCAGGTTCTCTTGAAGACTCCGCACACTGCTTTCCCTAGTGGCTGCCCCAGTTTTCACTCCCCACCAGTGCATAAGGGTTCTTCGTTCTCCATACACCCAAAGCTTGATTTTGTTGCTGTTTGTTCTGTCTTGATGGCCATTCTCATGCCACTTTTAACTTACATTTCCCTGGTGGCTGGAAGTTTGAAGCGCTTTACCAGATACTGGTCAGCAAGTCACAGTTCTTGTTTTGAAAGCTGTTGAGAGCATCAAGCCTCTATTGGCTGGCTGATTGGGGGACCGGGGTGCAGCTTTGCAGTTCTTCACTGACTCTAGGCTGTCTTTCCTCTCTGCCAGTTGTTTTCTTTGCAGAATTTTGATGTCACAGGATCCCGTTAGTCAATTTTGGTGACGATTTTCTCTTCTGTTGGAGCCTTTTCAGAAAGTCTTTGCCTATGCTTCTATCTTGAAATGTTTGTCCACATTTTCTAGAAAAGCCCAGCAGTTTGTCTGTCAGTTTAAAAGTTACACTCAGGTCTTCGATCTACTTAGAGTTGATTTTTGAACAAGGGAAGAGATGTGGATCACTCTGTATAGAAACATACGGTTTTCCCAGCATCATTTGTTGTAGATGTTGTCTTTATTTTCTTTCAATGTATGTTTTGACACCTCTTTCAAAATCTGGGCAGCTCCAGCTGTATGGGTTTATAGCTGGGTCCCGAGTCCACATTGGGAAACTGAAGAAACTCAGTTCTGAGGTCAGCCAAGGGTTGTAGCAGCTGTGACAGCAGCAGGCATATCACTCACCTCAAGAAGAGAAGCAAAAACTGTGACTTTGGCTCACCTTCTATTAGATCCAGGCTACTGTTGGAAGATGCCACTTATACTTGAGAAAGGACCTTACCCTCAGTTAAGCTTTCTGGGAAACACCCTCAATGACCCACCCCAATGGGTATATCTGTTTCTTAGTTCATCTCGCACTCATTCAAGTTGACAACCAAGTTGATTAACCATTGAAAGGGCTTAGCACTCTTGTTTATTCCCCCCCCCCCAAAGAATCAACTCCTTATGTGATTGACTCTGTGTGTTGTTCTAGTCTTCATCTTATTAATTTCTGCTGCCCTGATCTGTGTCTGCTAACAGTATTTACATCTGGCTGGTTCTTGTTTTCCTAGGACCTTGGAGTAAATCAACATGTTATTTATTTGGGAATTCTCTGGTTTAAAGACTTTCATATCTGTGAACCTGTGAGCCTCTATTCCTGTAAATCTTCCTTAGCCATATCCCAGGGGTTAGATAACCTGTGCTTTCATTTTAACAGCTCTCTAGGGACTTTTACATTTCCTCCCTGAGTTCTTCAAGGACACACTGTTCAGTTGAGAGAATACAGTTCCATCCCCCAGGATTAGCAATTTCCAGAGTTTCCGCTGCTGTCAATTGCAAGATTCGTCTATAATGTGACACAAGGAATTATTTTGATCCTTTTGTATTTAAGCACAACCGAACAACTGAAAATCAAAAGCAGGAATTAAAAACCCAAACAGAAGATGTCAACAATGAAATGAGGTAGGCTGTGCTCTCAAGGGCACTTCCTCAGAGTTGAGGGATGGTACATTGCTCTGCCCTCCCCATGGCCGCCTGTTAACACTACCTCGGAGGGTGGAAGGAGGGCTGCCAGTCTCCTTAATTGAAACAACTTAGGTCAGAATGCCCTCCCAGTTGAGCAATATTTGATAAAATTGTTGGGCATTAAAGCTAGATCTCCTCACCAGTCTCTCGCCAAGGTAATCTTCCATCACCTCGGGTCACTACCCTGCTGTCTTCAGTTGCCTTGAGGAGATTTGTTATTAGTGAGGCAGGGGCATACCTGCTCATGGTGAGCTTACTGGGGAATCTTAACTATGATAGAGTCACTGGCAGACTTTGAAATTCTTCTGTAAAGTCTGTTGACTGGATTCTTGTTATACTAATCTCTTAAAAATCAGGATCATGTTGATATCCTGCTTTGATTTTCAACAAAAGTCCATTCTTTAAAACTTTTACTACATGTATGTATGTATATTTGTATGTGTTTGTGTGCATGTGTGTTCACACATACATACAGATGCATGCCATAGCATACCTGTGGAGGATGGAGGACAACTTGCAGGAATTGTGTCTTTTCTTCTATCATGTGGGTCCCAGAATAGTTTTCAGGTAGCCAGCATTGGTGGCAAGCACCTTCACCCACTGAGCTATCTCGCCAGCCCGATTCCACATTTTTGATACTTTATTTGCATTTCAAATGTTTTCCCCTTTCCAGGTCTCCCCTTTGGACCCCCCTATCCCCTCCCCCTCTCCTTGCTTCTATGAGGGAATTCCCCACCCACCCACTCATGTCTTCCCTCCCTGGCATTCCTCTATACTGGAGCATCTAACACCCTCAGGCCCAAGGGCCTCACCTCGCCCTGATGGCTAACATGACCCTCCTTTGACACAAATGTGGCCAGCATCATGGGTCCCTCTATGTGTATTCTTTGGTTGGTGGTCTAGTCTCCAGGAGAATGGGGGTGGGGGGTTAGGCCAGTTGACACTGTTGTTTTCTGCATGGGGCTGCAAACTCCCTCAGCTCTTTCAGTCCCTTCTCCAACTCCTCCATCTGGGACCCCACATTCAGTCAAACGGTAGCTGTGAATTGAATCTTGGGTATTCCAAACTTTTGTGCTAATATCCAATTATCAGTGAGTACATACCGTATTCGTTTTTTTTTTTTTGTGACTGAGTTACCTCACTCAGCATGATCTTTTCAAGTTCCATCCATTTGCCTGCGAATTTCATGAAGCCATTGTTTTTAATAGCTGAGTAGTATTCCATTGTGTAAATGTGCCACATTTTCTGTATTCATTCCTCTGTTGAGGGACATCTGGGTTGTTTCCAGCTTCTGGCTATTATAAATGTGGCTGCTATGAACATAGTGGAGCATGGGTCCTTGTTACATGTTGGAGTGTCTTCTGGGTATATGCCCAGGAGTGGTATAGCTGGGTCCTCAGGTAATACTATGTCCAAGTTTCTGAGGTTCCGCCAAACTTATTTCCAGAGAGGTTGTATCAGCTTGCAATACCACCAGCCATGGAAGAATGTACCTCTTTCTCCACATCCTCACCAGCATCTGCAGTCACCTGAGTTTTTGATCTTAGCCATTCTAACTGGTGTGAGCTGGAATCTCAGGGTTGTTTTGATTTGCATTTCCCTGATGACTAAGGATGTTGAACATTTCTTTAGGTGCTTCTGAGCCATTTGAGTTTCCTCAGTTCAGAATTCTCTGTTTAGCTCTGTTCCCCATTTTTTGATAGGGCTATTTGGTTCTCTGGAGTCTAACTTCTTGAGTTCTTTGTATACATTGGATATTAGCTCTCTATCAGATGTAGGATTGGTAAAGACCTTTTCCCAATCTGTAGGTTGCCATTTTGTCCTATTTACAGTGTCCTTTGCCTTACAGAAGCTTTGTAATTTCATGAGGTCCCATTTGTCAATTCTTGATCTTAGAGCATAAGCCATTGGTGTTCTGTTCAGGACTTTCCCCCTGTGCCCGTGTGTTCGAGACTTTCCCCCACTTTCTCTTCTATTAGATTCAGTGTATCTGGTTTTATGTGAAGGTCCTTGATCCACTTGGACTTGAGCTTTGTACAGGGAGATAGGAATGGATCAATTTGCATTCTTCTACATGTTGACCAACAGTTGAGCCAGCACCATTTGTTGAAAATGCTGTGTTTTCCCCCCACTGGATGGTTTTAGCTCCTTTGTCAAAGATCAAGTGACCGAAGGGTGTGGGTTCATTTCTTGGTCTTCAATTCTATTCCATTGATCTACCTACCTGTCACTGTACCAATACCATGCACTACTGCTCTTTAGTAAAGCTTGAGGTCAGGGAGGCTGATTCCTCCAGAAGACCTTTTATTGTTGAGAACAGTTTTTACTATCCTGGGTTTTTTGTTATTCCACATGAATTTGAGAACTGCTCTTTCTAAGTCTATGAAGAATTGAGTTGGAATTTTGATGGGGATTGCATTGAATCTGTAGATTGCTTTTGGCAGGATGACCATTTAAATTATATTAATCCTGCCAATCCATGAGCATGGGAGATCTTTCCATCTTCTGAGGTCTTCTTCAATTTCTTTCTTCAGAGACTTGAATTTCTTATACAGATCTTTCACTTGTTTGGTTAGAGTCACACCAAGATACTTTATATTGTTTGTGACTATTGTGGAGGGTGTCATTTCCCTAATTTCTTTCTCAGCCTGTATATTTCTCTAGTGTATAGGAAGGCTACTGATTTGTTTAGTTTGATATCCGGCCACTTTCCTGAAATTGTTTATCAGCTGTAGCAGTTCTCTGGTAGAGTTTTTCGGGTCATTTAAGTGTAAGATCATATCATCTGCAAATAGTGTTATTTTGATTTCTTCCTTTCCAATTTGTTTCCCTTTGATCTCCTTTTGTTGTCTGGTTGCTCTAGCTAGAACTTCAAGTACTATTTTGAATAGATGGGAGGGGGGCAGCATTGTCTAGTCCCTGATTTTAGTGGGATTGCTTCAAGTTTCTCTCCATTTAGTTTGATGTTGGCTATTGGTTTGCTGTATATTGCTTTTCCTATGTTTAGGTCTGGGCCTTGAATTCCTGATCTTTCCACGACATTATCATGAAGGGATGTTGAATCTTGTCAAATGCTTTTTCAGTATCTAATGAAATGACCATATGGTTTTTTTCTTTGAGTTTGTTCATGTAGTGGATTACATTGATGGATTTCCAGATATTGAACCATCCCTGCATCCCTGGGATGAAGCCTACTTGATCGTGGTGAATGATTGTTTTGATCTGTTCTTGCACTCGGTTTTTGAGAATTTTATTGAGTATTTTTGCATTGATATTCATAAGGGAAGTTGTCTGAAGTTTTCTTTCTTTGTTGGGTCTTTGTGAGGTTTTGGTATCTGTGTAACTGTGGCCTCATAGAATGAATTGGGTAGTGTTCCTTCTGTTTTTATTTTGTGGAATAGTTTGAAGAATATTGGTATTAGGTCTTCTTTGAAGGTCTGATAGAATTCTGCACTGAACCCATCTGGTCCTGGGCTTTTTTTGGTTGGGAGACTTTTAATGACTGCTTCTATTTCTTTAGGGATTATGGGACTGCTTAGATGGTTTATCTGATCCTGACTTAACTTTGCTATTAGGTATCTGTCTAGAAACTTGTCCATTTCCTCCAGATTTTCCGATTTTGCTGTGTATAGGCTTTTGTAGTAGGAGCTGATGATTATTTTTTATTAGCTATACAATGCTTTAGTATTTTTTTAATTTTCATATTTTATTTACATTTCAAATGTTTCAGATCTCCCCTTTGGAACCTCCCCATTCCCTCTGCCTTCCCCCTGCCAATATGGGGATATTCTCCAACCCACCCTCCCACCCACCCACCCACTATCGTCTTTCCTCCTTGACATTCTCCTATACTGGGGGATCTAACACCCTCAGGCCCAAGAGCCTCTACTCCCACTGATGGCCAACAAGACCCTCCTCTGCCATATTTGTGGCCAGCACCATGGGTCTCTCCATGTGTATTCTTTAGTTGGTGGATCAGTCTCCAGAAGTATCGGGGGGTCAGGCCAGTTGCCACTATTGTTACCTCCCTGGGGCTGCAAACTCCCTCAGCTCCTTCAGTCCTTTCTCCAAGCCCTCCATTTGGGACGTCACACTCAGAACTACTGTTGCTGCGAAGTGACTCTTGGGTATTTCAAACTTTTGGGCTAATAACCTCTTAACAGTGAGTACATACCATGTTCATTCTTTTGTGACTGTGTTACCTCGCTCAGGATGATATTTTCAAGATCCATCCATTTGTCTACGAATTTCATGAAGTCATTGTTTTTAATAGCTGAGTAGTATTCCATTGTGTAAATGTACCACATTTTCTGTATCCATTCCTCTGTTGAGGGACATCTGGGTTGTTTCCAGCTTCTGGCTATTATAAATATAGCTGCTATGAACATAGTGGAACATGTGTCTTTACTACATGTTGGAGCATCTTCTGGGTATATGTCCAGAGTGGAATAGCTGGGTCCACAGGTAGTATTATGTTCATTTTTCTGAGGGTCCGCCAAACTGATTTCCAGAGAGGTTGTATCATCTTGCATTCCCACCAGCAATGGAGGAGTGTTCCTCTTTCTACACATCCTCGCCAACATCTCCTATCACCTGAGTTTTTGATCTTAGCCATTCTGACTGGTGTGAGGTGAAATCTCAGGGTTGTTTTGATTTGCATTTCCCTGATGACTAAGGATGCTGAACATTTCTTTAGGTGCTTCTCAGCCATTTGAGTTTCCTGAGTTGAGAATTCTCTGTTTAGCTCACTTCCCCACTTTTTGATAGGGTTATTTGGATCTCTGACGTCTAGCTTCTTGAGTTCTTTGTATATGGATATTAGCCCTCTATCAGATGTAGGATTGGTAAAGATCTTTTCCCAATCTGTAGGTTGCCGTTTTGCACTATTCACAGTGTCCTTTGCCTTACAGAAAGCTTTGTAATTTTATGAGGTCCCATCTGTCAATTCTTGATCTTAGAACACAAGCCATTGGTGTTCTGTTCAGGAACAATTCCCCTGTGCCCAAGTGTTCAAGATTCTTCCCCACTTTCTCTTCTATTAAATTCAGTGAATCTGGTTTTATGTGAAGGTCCTTGATCCACTTGGACTTGAGCTTTGTACAGGGAGATAGGAATGGATCAATTTGCAATCTTCTACATGTAGACCGCCAGTTGATCCAGCACCATTTGTTGAAGATGCTGTTTTTTTTCCACTGTATGGTTTTAGCTCCTTTGTCGAAGATCAAGTGACCATATGTGTGTAGGTTCATTTCTGGGTCTTTGATTCTATTCCATTGATCTACCTGACTGTCATTGTACCAATACCATGCAGTTTTTATCACTATTGCCCTGTAGTATAGCTTGAGGTCAGGGAGGCTGATTCCTCCAGAAGACCTTTTATTGTTGAGGATAGTTTTTGCTATTCTGGGTTTTTTGTTATTCCATATGAATTTGAGAATTGCTCTTTCTAGGTCTATGAAGAACTGAGTTGGGATTTTGATGGGTATAGCATTGAATCTGTAGATTGCTTTCGGCAGGATGGCCATTTTAACTATGTTAATCCTGCCGTTAATCCATGAGCATGGGAGATCTTTCCATCTTCTGAAGTCTTCTTCAATTTCTTTCTTCAGAGACTTGAAGTTCTTGTCATACAGATTTTTCACTTGTTTGGTTAGAATCACACCAAGATATTTTATATTGTTTGTGACAATTGTGAAGGGTGTCATTTCCCTAATTTCTTTCTCAGACTGTTTATCCTTCGAGTATAGGAAGGCTACTGATTTGCTTGAGTTAAGTTTGTATCCAGCCACTTTGCTGAAGTTGTTTACCAGCTGTAGCAGATCTTTGGTGGAGTCTTTTGGGTCACTTAAGTATACCATCATATCATCTGCAAATAGTGATATTTTGATTTCTTCCTTTCCAATTTATATCCCTTTGATTTCCTTTTGTTGCCTGATTGCTCTAGCTAGAACTTCAAGTACTATATTGAATAGGTAGGGAGAGAGAGGGCAGCCTTGTCTAGTCCCTGATTTTAGTGGGATTGCTTTGAGTTTCTCTCCATTTAGTTTGATGTTGACCACTGGTTTGCTGTATATTGCTTTTACTAAGTTTAGGTATGCTCCTTGAATTCCTGATCTTTCCAAGACTTTTATCATGAAGGGATGTTGAATTTTGTCAAATGCTTTTTCAGCATCTAACGAGATGACCATGTGGTTTTTTTCTTTGAGTTTGTTTATGTAGTGGATTACATTGATGGATTTCTGGGTATTGAACCATCCCTGCATCCCTGGGATGAAGCCTACTTGATCATGGTGAATGATCGTTTTGATGTGTTCTTGGATTCGGTTTGCAAGACTTTTATTGAGTATTTTTGCATCGATATTCATAAGGGAAATTGGTCTGAAGTTTTCTTCTTTGGTGGGTTTTTGTGGGTCTTTGGTAGCAGTGTGACTGTGGCATCATAGAATGAATTGGGTAGTGTTCCTTCTGTTTCTATTTAATGGAATAGCTTGAAGAGTATTGGTATTAGGTCTTCTTTGAAGGTCTGATAGAATTCTGCACTGAACCCATCTGGTCCTGGGCTTTTTTTGGTTGGGAGACTTTTAATGACTGCTTCTATTTCTTTAGGGGTTATCGACTGTTTAGATGGTTTATCTGATCCTGATTTAACTTTGGTAATTGGTATCTGTCTAGAAACTTGTCCATTTCCTCCAGATTTTCCAATTTTGTTGCATATAGGCTTTTGTAGTAAGATCTGATGATTTTTTTAATTTCCTCAGAGTCTGTTGTTATATCTCCGTTTTCATTTCTAATTTTGTTAATTTGGATACTGTCTTTGAGCCCTCTGGTTAGTCTGGCTAAGGATTTGTCTATCTTGTTGATTTTCTCAAAGAACCATCTCTTGGTTTTGTTGATTCTTTGTATAGTTCTTTTAGTTTCCACTTGGTTGATTTCAGCCCTTAATTTGATTATTTCCTGCCTTCTATTCCTCTTAGGTGTATTAGTTTCTTTTTGTTCCAGAACTTTCAGATGTGCTGTTAAGCTGCTAATATATCCTCTCTCCAGTTTCTTTTTGGAGGCATTCAGAGCTATGAGTTTTCCTCTTAACACTGCTTTCATTGTGTCCCATAGGTTTGGGTAAATTGTATTTTCATTTTCATTGAATTCTAGGAAGTCTTTAGTTTCTTTTTTTATTTCTTCCTTGACCAAGTTATCACTGAGTAGAGCGTTGTTCAACTTCCATGTTTATGTGGGCTTTCTGTTGTTGTTTTTGCCATTGAAGACTAACCTTAATCCATAGTGATCTGATAGGAGGCATGGGATTATTTCAATCTTCTTATATCTGTTGAGGTTTGTTTTGTGACCAATTATATGATTAATTTTGGAGAAGGTACCATGAGGTGCTCAGAAGAAGGTATATTCTTTTGATGCAGGATGAAATGTTCTATAGATATCTGTTAAGCCCCTTTGGTTCATAGCATCTGTTAGTTTCACTGTGTCTCTGTTTAGTTTATGTTTCCAAGATCTGTCCATTGTTGATAGTGGGGTGTTGAAGTCTCCCACTATTATTGTGTGAGGTGCAATGTGTGCTTTGAGCTTTAGTAGAGTTTCTTTTATGAAAGTGGGAACTCTTGCATTTGGGGCATAGATGTTCAGAATTGAGAGTTCTTCTTGGTAGATTTTTCCTTTGATGAGTAAGAAGTGTCCTTCCTCATCTTTTTTGATGAATTTTGGTTGAAAGTCAATTTTATCAGATATTAGAATGGCTAATCCAGCCTGTTTCTTGGGGCCATTTGCTTGGAAAATTGTTTTCCAGCCCTTTACTCTGAGGTAGTGTTTGTCTTTAATACGGAGGTGCGTTTCCTGGATGCAGCAAAATGCTAGGTCCTGTTTATGGATCCAGTCTGTCAGTCTATGTCTTTTTATTGGGGAGTTGAGACCATTGATGTTAAGAGATATTAAAGAATAGTGATTATTATTTCCTGTTATTTTTGATGTTGTTTATATTGTTTGTGTGGCTATCTTCTTTTGAGTTTGTTGAAAGATTACTTTCTTCCTTTTTCTTGATTGTAGTTTCCTTCCTTGAGTTGGCGTTTCCCATGTATTATTCTTTGTAGGGCTGGGTTTGTGGAAACATACTGTGCAAATTTGGATCTGTCATAGAATATTTTGGTTTCACCATCTATGATTATTGAGAGTTTTTCTGGGTATAGCAGCCTGGGCTGGCATTTGTGTTCTTTTAGAGTCTGTATGAGATCTGCCCAGGATCTTCTAGCTTTCATAGTCTCTGGTGAGAAGTCTGGTGTAATTCTGATAGGTCTGCCTTTATATGTTACTTGACCTTTTTCCCTTACTGCTTTTAATATTCTTTCCTTGTTTTGTGTATTTGGTGTTTTGACTATAATGTGATGGGAGGAATTTCTTTTCTGGTCCAGTCTATTTGGCGTTCTGTAGGCTTCTTGTATATTTATGTTCATCTCTTTCTTTAGGTTAGGGAAGTTTTCTTCTATAATTTTGTTGAAGATATTTACTGGTCCTTTAAGTTGGTAGTCTTCACTCTCTTCTATATCTATTATCCTCAGGCTCTGTCTTCTCATTGCGTCCTGGATATCTTGGATGTTTTGGGTTAGGAGCTTTTTGGATTTTGTGTTTTCTTTGACTGTTGTGTCCATGTTTTCTATGGTATCTTCTGCACCTGAGATTCTCTCTTCCATCTCTTGTATTCTGTTGGTGATGTTTGCATGTATGACTCCTGATTTCTTTCCTATGTTCTCTAACTCCAGGGTTGTCTCCCTTTGTGATTTCTTTATTGTTTCTATTTATGTTTTTAATTCCTGAATGGTTTTGTTCATTTGTTTGATTGTGTTTTCCTGTATTTCTGCCCATTTGATTGTGTTTTCCTGTAATTCTTCAAGGGATTTTTGTGTGTCCTCTTTAAGGGCTTCCAGTTGTTTACCTGTGTTCTCTTGTATTTCTTTAAGGGAGTTATTTATTTCCTTCTTAAAATCTTCTATCATCCTCTTGATAAGTGATTTTAAGTCTGAGTCTTCCTTTTCTGGTGTGTTGGGGTATCCAGGGCTGGCTGTGGTGGGAAAGCTGGGTTCTGATGAAGCCAAGTAGTCTTGGTTTCTGTTTCTTGTGTTCTTCCCCTTGCCTTTCGACATCTGGTTATCTCTGGTGTTAGCTGGTCTTTCTCTCTCTGACTGTGGCTTGTCTTTCCTTCAAGCTCAGATGCCAATAATCCTGGGAGATCAGTTCTCTCTTCCAGCTGTTCTTCAGATCCTGCATCTGGAGCCTGCCTCCAGCTGGCTCCTCAGCACAAGTGGGCAGGTAGCTTTCTTCCTGCACTGCTTGTATATGGAGGCTTCCTGGGTCAGGCGGGTATCTCTGGCCACAGGTGAAGGCAGGCAGTCCGCTGATGATTTTTTTAATTCCCTCAGAATCTATTGTTATAGCACCCTTTTCATTTCTGAATTTGTTAATTTGGATACTGTCTCTGTGCCCTCTGATTAGTCTGGCTAAGGGTTTATCTATCTTGTTGATTTTCTCAAAGAATCAGCTCCTGGTTTTGTTGATTCTTTTTGTTCTTTTTGTTTCTACTTGGTTGATCTCAGCCCTGAGTTTGATTATTTCCTGCCTCCTACTCCTTTTGGGTATATTAGCTTCTTTTTGTTCTAGAGATTTCAGTTGTGCTGTTAAGCTGCTAGTGTAGGGTCTCTCCAGTTTTTTTTGGAGGCACTCAGGCTATGAATTTTCCTCTTAACATTGCTTTCATTGTGTCCCATAAGTTTGGGTATGTTGTACTTTCACTTTCATTAAATTCTAGGTAGTCTTTAATTTCTTTTTTTATTTCTTCCATGACCAAGTTATCACTGAGTAGAGCGTTGTTCAGCTTCCATGTTTATGTGGGCTTTTTGTTGTTGTTGTTGGCATTGAAACCAGCCTTAATCCTTAGTAATCTGATAGGAGGCATGGGATTATTTCAATCTTCTTATATCTGTTGAGGTGTGTTTTGTGACCAATTATATGGTCAATTTTGGAGAAGGTACTGTGAAGTGCTGAGAAGGTATATTCTTTTGATTTAGGATGAAATGTTCTATAGATATCTGTGAAACCCATTTGGTTCGTAACTTCTGTTAGTTTCACTGTGTCTCTGTTTAGTTTGTGTTTCCAAGATCGTCCATTGATGAGAGTGGGGTGTTGAAGTCTCCCACTATTATTGTGTGAGGTGCAATGTGTGCTTTGAGCTTTAGTAAAGTTTCTTTTATGAATGTGTGTGCCCCTGCATTTGGAGCATAGATGTTCAGAATTGAGAGTTCTTGGTAAATTTTTCCTTTGATGAGTATGAAGTGTCTTTCCTTATATTTTTTGATGACTTTTGGTTGAAAGTTGATTTTATCCGATATTAGAATGGCTACTCCAGCCTGTTTCTTGGGACCATTTACCTGGAAAATTGTTTTCCAGCCTTTTACTCTGAGATAGTGTTTGTCTTTTACTCTGAGGTGCATCTCCTGTATGCAGCAAAATGCTGGGTCCTGTTTATGTATCCAGTCTGTTAGTCTATGTCTTTTTATTGGGGAATTGAGTCCATTGATATTAAGAATATTAAGGAATAGTGATTGTTGCTTCCTGTTATTTTTGATGTTATTTTTATGTTTGTGTGGCTATCTTCTTTTGAGTTTGTTGAAAGATTACTTTCTTGCTTTTACTAGGGTGTAGTGTCCTTCCTTGTGTTGGCGTTTTCCATCTGTTATCCTTTGTAGGGCTGGGTTTGTGGAGACATATTGTGTAAATTTGGTTTTGTCATAGAATATCTTGGCTTCACCATCTATGGTAATTGAGGGTTTTGCTGGGCATAGCATCCTGGGCTGGTAGTTGTGTTAGGATCTGTATGAGATCTGCTCAGGATCTTATAGCTTTCATAGTCTCTGGTGAGAACTCTGGTATAATTCTGATAGGTCGGCCTTTATATGTTACTTGACCTTTTCCCCTTACTGCTTTTAATATTCTTTCCTTGTTTCGTGCATTTGGTGTTTTGACTATTATGTGACGGGGAGGGGGGTTTCTTTTCTGGTCCAATCTATTTGGAGTTCTGTGTGCTTCTTGAATGTTTATGTTCATCTCTTTCTTTAGGTTAGGGAAGTTTTATTCTATAATCTTGTTGAAGATATTTACTGGCCCTTTAAGTTGGGTATCTTCACTCTCTTCTATACCTATTATCCTCAGGTTCTGTCTTCTCATTGTGTCCTGGATTTCCTGGATGTTTTGGGTTAGGAGCTTTTTGCATTTTGCATTTTCTTTGACTGTTGTGTCAATGTTTTCTATGGTATCCTCTGCACCTGAGATTCTCTTTTCCATCTCTTGTATTCTGTTGGTGATGCTTGCATCTATGACTCCTGATCTCTTTCCTAGGTTTTCTGTCTCCAGGGTTGTCTCCCTTTGTGATTTCTTTATTGTTTCTATTTCCATTTTTAGATCCTGGATGGTTTTGTTCATTTCCTTCACCTGTTTGTTTGTGCTTTCCTGTAATTCTTTAAGGGATTTTTGTGTTTCCTCTTTAAGAGACTCTAGCTGTTTACCTGTGTTCTCTTGTATTTCTTTAAGGGAGTTATTTATTTCCTTCTTAAAATCATCAATCATCATCATGAGATGTAATTTTAAAATCTGAGTCTTGCTTTTCTGGTGTGTTGGGGTATCCAGGGCTTGCTGTGTTGGGAGAACTGGGTTCTGATGATGCCAAGTTGCCTTGGTTTCTGTTCCTTATGTTCTTGCCCTTGCCTTTCACCATCTGGTTATCTCTGGTGTTAGTTGGTCTTCCTCTCTCTCTGACTGTGGCTTCTCCCTCCTGCAAGCCTCTGCATCAGTACTCCTTGGATACCAGCTCTCTCTGAGAGGAATTTGGGTTTGGAGAGCTGTGGTATAGGGACAGCTCTGGGGTGCAGACAGAAACCAGAAGTATCTTGTCCCCAGCTATCCCTTGGTTCCTGTGCTCTGCAAGGGTCCCTCTTGATCCAGGAATTTGAACAGAAGCGGTGGTCTTGCCTGTGCTCGTAGTTGTGTTGGCACTCTTGGGAGACCAGTTCTGTCCTGGCACTATTTAAGTATGGAGCCCTGTGTCACAGGATCAGTCCCCCGGCTGCAGAAGGAAACTGGAAGACCACTTTTCAGTCCCTGTGTCCTGAGGGTTCCTGGTGGGTCCCTCTGAGCGGAGGTGCTCATCTTACCTCTACTCGCGTGCTTGTCCATACTTCTGGGAGGCTAGCTTACTCCTGGCGATATTTGGCTATGGAGCCCTGTGGCACAGGCTGAGGTCCCCCTGAATCCACATTTTTAATGCAGTTGTGAAGCTAATATGTATATTTTAATTTTTTTCCATTCCAGCTTCAGGCTATTTTGGTCAGCCGATACAAAGAGTCTTTGCTATTCTACATCTTAAATGTAAAGTTTTAAACAGCTCAGACTCGTGAGAACAGTTACCTTATAAGGCTGAGCTTTGAAAGACTGCAAGTGTTCATAACATACTGAAAAATAATAACAGCACTCAGCTCCTCCTACCAGGAGAAAGCTAGAATGTTTTCTCATGTTTGAGAGGCAAGTCAGACCTAGATACAGATATTTGGGAGGCCATGGCATGTGCACACTCACCAAAGCCTTGAGTATGCTTGTCTTTCTGTGATGGGGAACAGGGCGGCCATTGAAAATACAGGGAGAGGACAGTTGAGCATTGGAAGCAGTGTATAGATAGCTTTTAGGAAGGAAGGTGTCTGCATTGCCAGGTATTGCAGAGACATCCCTCAAGCAGTGACAACTGTGGGATATTGGACATGTTTAATTTTACTAGACTTTTCTAGAAGATTCAGGAGGCAAGTAGTAAATAAGCACAAAAGACTAAGTCTCAGTAAGATTTTGTCACTTAAAGGTTTTTTTTTCTTTCTGAGATTTCAGGTGGCAATAACTTAATTTTAAAATCAATCATATATAAAGATATAAAATTTGTATAAGTTAGTAAATAATTCAAGTTTGAGTAGACAGACAAAAGAAGGTGAGTGGATATTTTATAGGAGATGATGGTCAGACTAACTGACATAAGACAAGCTGTTCTGTAACTGCAGATACCTCCTAACCTGCCCTGCTTTCTCCCACAGATGTCAGAAGCAGCAAACAGCAGCACAGAAGAAATAACGGACAGGCGTCTGTCAAAAGGTTCTCCTGTAGCGTGCCACAACTCTGATCTCCTTGGGTTTTAGTTTTTAAGGATGTAATGATTACTTCCATCCCTGCACTTCAGCATTCTAGAGTGTGAACATAAACTAGGTTTCCTATACGATATAAAATGGGCCCAAGGAAAATACACAGAAATTGAACTCACGATGTTCCTTTTCTCCAAGAAGTTGAACTCATGATGTTCCACTTTCTCCATTAACTGTATACATGGAGGATTCACTGGTGCCTGAGACTGGGTTAGACCTTAGGCATGTGTAGATTGCAGAACCTGCTTCAGAAGACCTCTTGTGACTTGGCTCTAGTCTTATGCCTTATTCCTATCAGAACGACTTACAAGTACTCAAGAGGAGCAGGAGGAAAAGGCCAACTCAAGAGAACACTCCCAATTCACCTTCCTTTTTAGAAACTGCTGCATTCAGAACTGTACAACTGCTCTCTTTCCCCATCTGTCCGATGAGTAGCAAAAAGTAACAGATAGCTTAGAGTGTACACGCTGCCTTTCTGATTCCATTCCTCCATTTTAACATCAACAACACAACCACACAACGTGGCTTTGATATTAGACCATGTCCCAGGGCATTCTACATGGACTACAGGTGTTCTCCAGAAATTTCTTTTCTAACAAGAAAACAGCATCAGAGGTCATTTGTCTGAGCCTTTCCATGCTTTGCTTGGCTACAAGAAAGACTCTGGCTGATACCTGATGAAGCAGCAAGGGAAGGTGACTAAGTATAGAGAAAAGGTTGCCAGAGAAACACAGTTTACCGCAGATAAGACTGCTTGTTCCTGATGAGAAGGGGGAAGAGGTGCAGGCTGCTAAGTGCTCCCAAGACTGTGGTCTTCTCTCTCTGCTCATCATGGTGGCTAGGCATAGTTGCAGCTAAGATTCATAATGAGTGCTTTCACTGTCACTGCTGATTAATTCTAGTAAAATGATGTGAACTCGATGTAATACTGACATCTTGCTTTAAATGCAGAAGAAAATCGAAACATAACAGAGACACTGAGAGGCAAAGTAAGAGAAAAACTAAAAAATGCTAAGGTAATACTTTTAATTTTCAGAATGACTGTTTTAAGTGGAATGTGGATCATAAAACCTTTGTTTTTTTACTGTTAAGAAAGAGCTGAGGTTGTCTTAGTCTACCTCAATTTTAAAAAGCATCACCTTCTAGCCTGCTTTGGTTTTAATTTTTTTTCTTCGATTTCCTTTTTCTTTTATGTCTAAATACCCTATCTTGTTAAGAGTTTCAATCGCTGCGATGAAATACCATGACAAAAAAGCAAGTTGGAAAGCAAGGGCTTTATTTGGCTTATACTTCTCTATTACTGTTCATCAGTGAAAGAAGTCAGGACAGAAACTCAAGCACAGCAGGAACCTGGAGGCAGGAGCTGATGCAGGCTGTGGAGGAGTACAGCTCACTGGCTTGCTTCCATGGCTTGCTCAGCCTGCTTTATATAGCACCCAGGATCACCTGCCGAGGGAGAGTGTCACCACCCACAATGGGCCAGGCTGACCCCCATCAATCACTAATTAAGAAAGTTCCCTACAGGTTTGTTTACAGCCAGATCTTATGGAAGCAATTTCTCAACTGAGGCTTCCTCCTCTCCACTGACTAACTTGGGTCAAGTTGACATAAGACTAGCCACCACACCATGATAAACCTAACCTGAGAAAAGTCTATCTGGTTATAGTAATATTATATATGACATCTCAGGTAAAGATAAGTATGCGTGTGTGTGTGCGTGCGTGCGTGCGTGTGTGTGTGTGTGTGTGTGTAAACTGTTAAAAAACATTGAGGATTTTTTTATTTTCATTCATTTTGGAGAGAAGATAGACATGCTCACATATGCTGATTTTCTTTAAACTTTTGTGTTTCAGATCAGTCAAGGTGAAAAGTCCTCAGTTGAGCTGCTCACTGATACAAAGACCTATCGATGGTCTAAGGTGAGTAACTTTCTTTAAAATACTTTTAAAAAACCTCTTTATGGAGGTATAACTTACACAACCAAAATTCATCCCCTTTTAAGCTTACAACTCAGTGGCTTTTGGTTAAACTGTGGAACTGTGTGGTTGACACCATAATCCAGTTTTAGGCTATCTGCATCATCCCATAAAAGAACCCTCATGCCCAATTCAATCTCTATCTCCACTTGCCATTAGTTATTCTAATAAATTATAATAAGACAAACTTAAGTACATTAAACATTACAGAGTTTTTGTGAGCAGATAGCAACTTATGAATTGGGCATCTCCAGATGGCAGGTGGTTGGGAGTCCACCAGGGAAGCATGAGGGAAATCAATCATGGCATGCCCAATGAAGTGAGGCAGAGAAACTATCTGACTCAGCAAAGTGAGGCAGTAACTGTAAAGTCCCGTGTCAGGAGTTAGCTGGCAGTTTGTGATTGAAAACTATTGTTTGTGTTCCGGGCACAGGCCTCACCACACTGAATCGGGCTTCAGTTTGCTTACATTGGAACCGAGGGCTCTGCAATCACCTAAGAACTTCCCAGTGAATTATCCTAGCAGGACGAGAGATGCTTCCAAATGTACAGACTTGATGCTACAGTTCCTGTGCAGTTGCATATTTGAAATGACTCAGATTTGGCGTAGTAGCTGTGTTAGCGTACAGGCTAGGTTGCAGTAACAAAACCATAAGGAAGTTAATGAATTAATTCAACCCCCAAATGTCTGCCTTGAAGAGAGCAGGTTTACCCCTCTCCAGTTTACCAGTTACTCAGGCTGATGGGTCTCTCACCACCTTCCTCAAGCTTCTCACCTGTGAGTCAGGGGCAAAAAGCTCCACTCTCCTCCCTTGCTAGACCAAGACAAAGAAGAAAGGAAGAAATGAATTGCAAGTTGCTGGTTGTTTTTTTTTTTTTTTTCACAAGACAGACATGCAAATTGTGCATATTATTTCCAGTCAAAGACTATGGAAGAAGTAGCTCTGCATCCAGTTATCAGTGGGCTCTGTGAATAGAGATGGGCAGACACTGCTGGGAGCTGGTTGTTTTGCCATAAGTGTGTGGGATAGTTAGCTTTGCAGATATTAAAACACAGGGATCCTTCACGTGGTGGTGCACACAAACTCACATGGGCACACACACATACATAAATATAAAGATGAATTAACTACATAAAATAAGAATTCCCATACTAAATACACACCAGAGACAACGGGCAGTTTGTATGTGCAAATGGCAGCTAGACTCTGGATAGAGACAAAGTATAAGGTGAATCTCCACATGTTGCATGTTTTGAAATTGTTTGATTCCTAGTGTGACTTTTGCTCTTTCCTGGACTTGAGTCCCCTCAGAATTTCTCTGAAGGCGGTTATATATGCATGAGGAAGAAATGGTATTTTTTTTTTTTATTTAAAAGAATTTGAGTCAATAGCATAGAAGACATAAAAGAGGACTTATTTATGAATGAGGCTGTAACGAGGAATATGCCACCAAATATTGTGGGACTAGGTTGGCAAGGTGTGTGGGTGTGTGTGAGCACATGCCCACAAGAACAGTTGACCATGGAGAACACTGATCGGAGCCAGCATTTGATTAAAATGAGAAATAATCCTCTAACTACTCAGGTTACAGTGAGAGAGCAGAGACAGAGATTTTGGCTTTGTTCTAATTTGGTTCTCACTAGAGTTACCAACACACACACACACACACACACACACACACACACACACACAGGTGAAAGGTGAAAGGTAAGCTATGGATCAAAGCCAAGTGTAAGTGAGCTGATAAAATAACGGCTATTCTGTTTTCTACGTGCCACTAAGCTGCCAATCTGCCACGTCACGGGAAAGTGTTCCTTCCCTTGCATACAGACAGCGTGTATCCACTACAACATTAACTGCTGGCCTGTTGCTGTTTAACCCACAGACTGAAGTCTTGCTGGACGAAGGTCTTTCATTTTTCATCCTGAGTGGAGAAGAAGATTCAGCAGCGAGCCGGTCTTCGCCGCAGGTTGGAACTGTGTCTCCATTATAGCTTTACTCTCCTCAAGCCAGCTATTTGTTAAAGGCATAGCTTAAAGGATGAGCTGGACACGAAAGGGATTCTTGTGCCCGTGTGTGTGCTTGTGTGCCCGTGAGTCCCCGTGTGTGCGTGTATGCGTTTGTGTGTGTGTGTTGTTTCATTTTGAGACAGGGTCTTTCCCTGGAACTCCAGACTCTCCTATTCAGCTTCCTGATGTTAAGATGGTGATGTGCACCCTCATGCCTGGCTTGGAAGATGAAAATTTCATTGTTAAACCTTCCTCCTCTCTTGGAGTTGAGCTGCCTGTTATAATACCTAATATCGACAGAGTGCTTTCTGGATGCTCAGTGACATACTAGATCATCAAAGATCATGCTAGTTGATGCTCTTAGGTGAGGGCTGGAAAGCTAGCTCTGTGGCAAACGTGCTTGCTATGCACGTGCGAGAGACCTGAGTTTGATTCCAGAACTCAGGGTAAAAAAAAAAAAAAAAAAAAAAAAAAAAAAAAAAAAGCCAGGTGTGGTGGCGTGCAGGGGTAATACTGGTACTCTGGAGAGGCAGGACCCTCGAGATCCAGCTTAGTCTACTTGGCAAATTCCAGGCCAATTAGAGACTGTCTCAGACTGTCTCTCAGAAGATGGAGAGCACCTAAAGACAACACCCAAGTCTTTGCCTTGACTCGCAAGAGCGCACATGCACCACCCACCCCCCCGCCGCATGCACACACATCCCCACCTCTGTGAGACAATCTTTACTGTTTGTATTCTATAGATATGGGAAATTAAGGTGGGAGAGTTGAGCATCCACAGAGCAGGGAAGTGTGGGTATCAGATCCTCAGCCTGTGTTCTCTTGTGTCTTCTTGTCACTGTCCTTGTCTAAAGAAGTGTCTCCTCGCGTTGTGGTCTCCATTACTCCTCACATCTCTCCAGGTGTCGTTCCTGCACACACAGTCAGCTACAGACCTCTCTGTTCTCTCACATCTTCCCGCTCCTTCTCAAACGAGCACGGCACACAAGCCTCAGCTGGTTGCTGCTGTGTGCCTGCCCAGCCCCCCACCCAGTTCCCGTTCTCACCCCTTCCTGACTCATCCATCTTTCTATCTTTACCGTTTGCCCTGCACCATGATTTACTTTTCTCCAAGCCTTTCTCTGTCACCTTTACATTTTCTCAGGGCCCTGCCGCCCAGAGCCTGCTGCTCCCGACTCTCCCATCTGTGTATCACCCAATTCCCCAGGTCCAGGTCCTCCCTGCCCTCTCCAGTTTTCTCCGGTCTGTTTCTCTTGGCTCTTTTACTGATTTTGTTGGCCTTGTTTTTTTTTTCCACTCCCAGGATAAAAATCGTCTACTGACAGCTGTTCGTCATAGGCTGGGACTGTAATCTCATTGAGAGATGAGGCCAGCCTGAGCTGCATAGTGAGAGTCTATCTTGGGAAACAAAACCAACAAAGCCCTCAGAACATCTATAAAACTTTATCTTTGAAAAACTTGAACAAATAAAACACAAACACTGCTCAGAACCTTAATACAGAATCAAGAAGGGAAAACGAAAACGTGAGATTTTCCGTCCTGAGAAAATGTTACCATTTCTCACAATGCTCTCTCTGGGCATGCACCCACAACTTTATATAAACAGAACGCTCACCAACAGAAAGAACTAGTCAGTGCCGTTTCCATTTTCCTGGTTCTCAGGCCGGATCCTGTTGGTGCCGTGTTGGCTCTGTGTCATTCTCATGCCTCATACCTCCTTCCTCACGTGTCTGTAGGTTCCGCAAGCAGAGGTCTTTTCGGTATTCCCGGGGCCTGCATGACCCGGCCACTTAGCAGTGCTCTCTGTCTTTCAGTTCTTCTGTTTTCCTCCTCTGCCACCTAACCCCAGCTACAGGGCTCCCTCCTGTTTCTCACTTAAGGCCCCCTCTTGCCCCAGGGCTTACAGTTATTTACTGAAAGCACCTCTCTTTTGTCTGTATTGTATCTCTCACTACCTTAGGGACTATTTGAAGGACACATGGTTAAAGATACTGTGCCTGAAAGACCTATCTAAAATAATAGCCCCAACCCACCGAGCTCTGAGTTCTCTGTGCCTTTACCCTGCTTTAATTTTTTCGTAATTCTTAGCACTGCCCAATACAGATATTTTGGTCTGTTTATTTTCTTCCTGGAGTGTATTAGGTACTCAGTATCTGAATATCAAAGATATGATTTTTTTCCATCCTTCCCAAGATCTTAAATACAAAGTAAGGCAGTTGATCTTCTAGAACTTTGAGATCTAGGCTAAGAGGTAGGATTTTCTGGGAAAGGAGGAACTTCCGTCCCTGTTCTTCCCACACAGAGGAGTTCAAGAGCCAGGTGACATGCATGGACACCTTTCCTTCTCACAGAGCAAGTATAAAAGAGGTGAAGCAAAGGGTGAAATCCCAGGCCGAGCTGGGCATGCTGCAGTTCTGGTTAGATGAATGCAACTTGGAGTTATCTGGGGAAGCCATCTTCCTGCCAGAAGGCCACGGGAAGCTACTGTCCCTGTCACACCAAGCAATCTCTTTTACAAGAGGCTGAATTTGAGCCTGGCTCCTTCCCGCTGAGAGAAAGATGGTCCAACCTCATCGGTGAACCTAGGGTGAAGTCTGGGGATGTTCTCAGAAGGTTCTGGTGATCGCTTTGTACGAAGGGAGGGAGGGAGGGGTGCTCCTTCAGTAGGAAGGTGGCAATGATGGCAGGACTTGACAAAAACCCAAGCGATGCCCAACTGTGCTTCATATAGCGCAGGAAGGGTATGAGGGAGGAGGGGAAAGAGGAAGAAGGTTGAGAGGAAAACAGCAAAGACTGTGTTTGGAAAAATGGCATCATGGGTTGGGCATGACGGCTTTAATCCCAGCACTCGGGAGGCAGAGGCAAGTGTTCAGGGCCAGACTGGCCTACAGAGTGAATCCCAGGACAGCCAGGACTGCACAGAGAAACCCAGTGTCTAGATAGATAGATAGATAGATAGGTAGGAAAAATGTCATCATGTATAAATAATTTGTGAGCCCTCAACTTTAAAATACTTGAAAAAAATGTTAGGATTGGTCAAAGAGCAGGAAAGGGTCTGTAGTCACAGCATTCTGTGATCCGGTTGTGCTAGCACACACCGCTTGTGTTGGGTGTGCAACTCACAGCAGCTGTTAGGAGAGTGAAGCAGGGGAATCTGGGGGAATCTTAGAGTTTTATTTTAGGTCAGTGTGGGCTACAAAGTGAATTCTGCACTGGCTAGAGCAGCATGCCGAGCCTCTCTTAAAAATCGAACAAAATTTACAATGATCCTGCAATTCTATTTTTTTACCCTAAGTGCACAGTTTTAGAATTGAGAGGTTTTTTTTTTTTTTTGATTGCATGATATATTTGGATGATACTTTGTTCAATTCACGAAGATTTTAAATTACGTAGTCATCTGAATCAATCTAATTTATTCAGTTTTTGTGAGTAGATCCATACTCATGAGAGGGAGGCACTTATCAACGATAATCAATGTTTTCATACTGATACCGAAATTTGGAAACAAGTCTTATAAATAAGCCTATATTCCAGAATTTCACGGTAACTGCCTGGCCGCAGATGTCTTTCTTCCCTCTTTGTTATTTTTTTCTTGAATACTTTGTAGAAAATAGTTTCTCTACTTTTTAGGCAGGGCTGCTTTGGGGGTGACAGAAACCAAATAGAAGGCAGGCTGAAGACCGCGTGGGTCTTGTGGCCCTAGACCTGCTCTTCCCGTATCAGGCCTGTGTCTAAACCTTTTTGCTAGGGCAGAAGGGGCCCAAGGGATCATTCTGTATCAGCAGAAACAATTCACTGGAGAATTGAACAGTGAGCTATAAAAAAATATCACATAACATTATGAGTTTCTCTTTATTCAGCAAAACCTTATTTTATTAAATATATATATTAAATATATCTCTTCAGCTAGCACTTGATCTGTGCTAGATGAATTGGAAGGTCACAATAAGGTTCCAGAATGTGCCATTTATCCACATACCAGTCATGGGGGTGGGGGAAGCATGCAGACCGATTTTTATTTTTGCTATTCAACAGAAAACAGTAAGTGAGAGTTACTTCAAGCACTCTGCGTCTGGTGGTAGTTTCCAAAATGCTGCTGAGGGCCAAGATGAGGATTTTATGGAAGAAGTAATTTTAACGGATTTATTTGAAGTGAAAGCTGCGGAATATGAAGATGACCAAGAACAGATAAAAAAACAGGAGGCAAATATTTTTGTGCCCAGTAGTTCTCCAGGTAACACACTCCCCTGACATACACCAGTCGCGGCTGCTCCATGTTATAGGGCACCAGCTTCTGTGCCTGTCAGAGCAGTAAAGGGGATTGATCTTCTATGTATTTGTTCTCCCACTCTGGTCTTTAAAGTGATTATCTAAGTTTTGTCGTTAAGTGGCCAGCCAGCAGAAACTACCGAAAGGCATGCTGCCTCGCATCTTAGAAGACGAAGGACTCTACATCCAGAAAAAGCCAGAGACATATAAAAAGATCTGCAACAAAATGGAAAATCGCCTGCTCGGCCTGCAGGAGGCAAGTATATACCAGCGGATGAGTTAAGCTAGTAGCAGACAGCATATGACATTTGTTTTTTAGTGAGATATTCAGTTACTCTATTTTGTACCTGTCTCTGATAGGGAAAATGTTGGTTTGAAGAAAGTGGAGAAATAATGTCATTACCTTCACCTATTAGACAGTCTTGGAATTTTAGGTTCTGCATGAGCAAGGAATCTTTGAATCCAGCACTAAAGACTATACACAGAAAGGTAAGCAATAGCATTCTGCTTGTAATAACACTTGGATAATGGCTCTTGTAACCTCAATTATAACTTATGCTTTGCTGGTTTTATTTTACCTTCTAAGGATACTGAGCTTAGTCATATGTTGGCTCCCTTGCCTGCAGGTCCAGGTGAGAAAAAAGAACCTGGTCCAGCCAGTTAAATGTTAAGTAATGTTAAGAAAATGTTAAGTAATCCTTAAGATTATTGAGGTCTATTTAATCATGGGAAATGTTCAAATAAAATGTGATGTGAAAACCATAATCAAAATTTGTATAACTCTAGCTCTGTGGATTACTCTTCCCCTGTTAGTTTGTCCATTTTAAATAAATGGAATCATAAAAAATTACTCTATTTGTATGCAGCAATAGTTAGCTTATTTTTTTCTGTATAGAAATCAATTGTAAGAAAACCACATTTTATTTATCTATTTTTCTATTGATGGATATCAGGTGTATCCAGTTGTTGGCCATCGTAACAGCACTGCTGAGAAACGTCTGCACATACTTTCTGACTATACATGTACATATATTTTCTGCTGGCTAAATATCATAGAATAGAAATGCTAGTTCTAGGTTTGTGTGTATTCAGTTTTGTTATATAATGCTAAACAGTCTCTGTGCTGGTTTGAATAAGAATGGCCCCCATGGGCTCATATATGTGAACGCTTAATCACCAGGGAGTGGCACTATTTGAGAAAGATTAGGAGATGTGGCCTTGTTGGAGTAGGTGTGGCTTTGTTGGAAGAAATTTGTCACTGGGGGTGGGCTTTGAGGTTTCAAAAGCCCAAGCCAGCCAGGCCCAATCTTTCTGCCTCTCTCTCTCACCATCCCCCTCTTTCTATCTCTGTCTCTGACTCAGTCTCTCTCTCCATTTCTCTCTGTGTCTCTGTCTCTTTCCTTCTTACAGATCAGGATGTAGCTCTCAGCTACTGCTCCAATACCATGCATGCCACCGTGCTTCCCACCATGATGATAATGGACTAAACCTCTGAAACTGTAAGCCAGCCCCGACTTAAATGCTTTCTTGATTAGGAGTTGGTCGTGGTGTCTCCTCAGAGCAACAGAACAGTGACTAAGCTAGTGGTTAATAAGAGAAAGGGTAATTCCTCGATTTGTGAGTCGAGCGGATAAATTTTGGTACCAAGATGGAGAATTCTTGGGAGTGGAGGTTCTAGCCTATTATCTCCCAAACTAATGCACCCTTGTGTTCCAGAGTTGTAATTGCTTCCTGCTGTTGATTTAAAATCTGCCTCCTGGGCGCTGCGTTTATTTGAACATGTCTGGCCACAGAGCATACATACAGCACTTTACTCCTGTGACGGCTGAGCGACTTGAAGTCTGTAGACTACGGTCACGCCCCCTTTAGATTTTTGCTTACGGCATAAACTCACATCCTTTGGTTGTTACTAGAAATCCATCAGCTTAGTTACTGTGCTTTAGCTACTGCGGACCACGGTCAGTAAATATTGAGTCAGAAAAGACCAAGGAAAGGCTAATCTCTCCCCCACTGGAACAAATAAGATCAAGGTGTGTCATAGCTAGCTAGTGCTGCATTTACTAAATAAAACAAGCGTCTCCAACGTGACATCTCCACAGTTTATCGTCAAATAGTTTTAAACTGAAACTGTTATCCTCTTGGTGTTTTTTTCCAGGTCACTGCCAATTACCAGTATAGTAACTGATAACTTCCTTAGAAGGACGCTGAGGTGGCCATTAAATAGAGGACAGGGACTTAACACATATGGTTAGTAAAAAACCAAGATTTTATGGCCTTTCTCCTTCCTCCTTGAAGACCCTAAGGATGAGTTCCTAGCTCAGGGCAAAGTAAGGAGACAGAGAGGTTTAGGAACACTGCTGGTGGCCTCTAGTCCTTAGAGAGCCCCCAGACTGCCATCTGGCTTGGGGTGGAACAACATTTATTCCAGCTTAACAGCAGGTGTGGTGGCAACGGCACAGGCCATGTCAGAAGCCATCTAGGAAAAGCAAAGACATGCAGGTGAAATTTCTGGAGATGGCCCATTGTTTTTCATGGTTGGCATGGGTGAGCTCTAAGAATGCAAGGTTCTCAGAGACTTCATCCCAGTATTGTTGCTTCCTGCTGCTGATACTGTCACTAGTACACAGCCCAATGATTCCTGGGGATTAGTGCACCCTATTGTGAAGATTTTCTACAAAATCAATATGAAGATGTACTCTCATATAGTAATGTCATGTAGACAAATTGATGATTCCATAATTCTTGATAATGATTTTTATAGAATCCCGGTATTTATACAAGTAATTTTAAGCCCCCTATAGAATAAAAGTTGCAAAAAGAGCTCTGTAAACCTTCATGTGTCATGGGTGAATTGCACTAGAAATAGAATGCAGGCTTAGGACAAATTTACAACCAAAGAAAACATTCCTTCTAGGTTAGATGTGAGTCCATTGTCTGGTAACTAAAGGTCATAAACTAGGAATGGATAATTTATTCTAGCTGCAAGGACAGAAAATAAAATATTGACTGGTTAATCTATACAAACTATTAAAACTAATGAGACACGAAGCAGGTAATTTGTCTCTCAACAAAACTGTGTTAACTTGTAACATAAAAATTATTGGTGGCACACACCTTTAATCCCTGCACTCTGGAGGCAGAGGCAGGCAGATTTCTGAGTTCGAGGCCAGCCTGGTCTACAAAATGAGTTCCAGGACAGTTAGGGCTATCCAGAGAAACCCTGTCTCGGAAAACAAACAAAACAAAACAAAACAAAACAAAAAAATATTGCTTTAAACTTATAATGAACTTATGGGGGGGGGCTAGTAATAGATAATGAATGTTTAGTCAGATACTAGTCTTAATAGAAAGATATGTAACTAATTCCATTGTAACTCCTAAAATCTTATTGATCTATGACATAAATTATTGCCTTAAATTTACTATGAATTTATCAGAATGTAAAAGTATTTAGAAAATCATGTAACCAATGCCCTTCTGTAACGGTTCTATCTGAAGGTGTATGAGATAATTTTTAGAGAAAGCATAAAATCTAAGAACTGCAATAAAATGACGGTGCAGCTTTCTTCAACTTCATCCAGTATGTGCATGTATGTCTTCTTTCTTTCTTTCTTTGTTTCTTTCTTTGTTCCTTCCTTCTTTCTTTTCTTTTGTTTTCTTTTGTTTTCTTTTCTTTTCTTTTGTTTTCTTTTCTTTTCTCTCTGATTCACGGAGAGTTAACAAACTCCAAGCCTTTTATCTGGCCAGTGAGGGGCCCTTGAGCCAGAAGGAAAAGAGCTTAGTAACTGACTTTTTCTCTTAACCCCTGCTGCTATAAGCAGGAGTTGATTGCCAGAAACCAGTGGCTTTTAGCCACAGAATAGTAAGATAGAGTCAAATTTCCAGAGGCCATCAGCTTCTGGCCCCTAGAACAGTAAAGAAGAATTATAAGCTAGAGGTCATACACCTTTGGTGTTCGTCAGACACCTCAGCAGTGATGTGTACCTGACCCCACCAGGGCTGGCTCCTGGCGAGGCAAGGCTGGAAGACATGGTCTTGGTCAAATTTCTGTTTAAGTAGCATAGTATCACAGACAGTGTAAGTTTCAAAGTTTACTGGGGCTCCTGATTCCTCTCTAGGGAGCACATCTGATAATGACCCTGCTGGCAGAGTCCCAAGACAGGGCAGAGTGTCGTGGCCAGAGGCAGGAAGCATACAAGACTCAAACAGGTTTTTACAGCTGAAGACACATGCTTGAGATAACCAGTTAATCTACTTGTCCTGGGTAGGTTTTTGTCAGCTTGACACAAGCTGGAGTTATCTGGGATAAGGAACCTCAATCGAGACAAAGTCTTTATCAGATTGCCTGCAAGTCTGCAGGGCACTGGGCCACATAAACCCTTTCCTCTCCAGGTCATGGTCTTTATTACAGCAATAGAAGCAGAGTAAGGCACCACTAATTGCATGCAGCTGCTAATCGGTGAGTAATATGTTCATAAGAAAAGCAGACTAATAACCTTCTCAAGTCCCACTTGGTCCAACTTCCAAATAACCCCCATAGCAGTCAAATTTCAGTGTGAGCTTCAGAGGGGAAAAGCCTCTTTCAAACTGCAACAGTAGATTTGTTATACCATACTGATCCAGACGGAAGGCTCAGTGCCATCCTTCTGAGGTAGATTCAGTCCTGTTAGATTAGACTGTATGTGCTAAGGAACTCACCGCCTCTCTCAAACTGCATCACTAAAAATCAGCCGCACATATTTAGACATACATGTTTAAATTGGAGGCAACAGATTAAGGCATAGATGAACCATTTTGCAAAAAAAAAAAAAAAATAAGACCTCTAGACTGAAACAATTATAATTGAGATTCAGTCTAGTGTCCAAGTAGAGATAGTATTCTACAGCGAGGGGCGGTGTCCTTAGACCACTTGGAGAATCTGGGTTTTTTGAAGAGATTCTTCAGAGGATCACCAGTATATTCACTATACAAGTAATGTTTTAATAGATAGTTCCATTTAACCCTAACTCACAAGACAAAACTCTTAATGCAAAAGTTGAAACACAATTTACCATGGCGTTCCTATAAAACATTATTTTGGGTCTTGTAAATTGAAAATCTGATATCCATATAAATAGTAATGATGTAGATGACAATAATTTACAGCAAGATGACTAAGATGCTGTGTTAAATAAAATAAGCTGTTATAATAAAAAATAATGAGGTAATATAAGCCTATTTTATTAAACCAAGAGTCTAAATAAATTTCAAAGACGACCCACTCGCTGCTTTTATAGTTATGTAGCTCTGGAATTTAAATGCTCCTGGCATGCTATTTTATATGGAAAAGCTACTTGTGGTCTCAAAGGCAACAGAATCAAGTTACCTCAGTGCATACTTTTCTTTAAAAGGCAGTGAAATCTGACGTGGGGTGCTGTTTTAGAAACAGAATGGATGGTCAACGGGAAGTGTACCAATTAGACCTGAACATTGTGGGCTTGCAGTTCAGCCATCACCCTCTCTTCAATCAAGAACAAGTCCTGTGTGCCAGGCTGCTCCAGCTCTGTGAGTCTTTCCAGGACAGGCAGAGGCAGAGCTTATCTCAGTTGCTCTATGAGAAGGTGAGGAGGCTTTCAAGGGTCCAACACTTGATAGTGAGAGAGGATGCTCTTGCTATAGAGCAGGTATCAAAGAGCACTGTCCTTCAGTGCTTCAGTAGTTAACCTGTCAGAACAGTGATTTGAGAGCAAAATGGAGGGTCTGATTTGTTGAGGAGACATCTCAAGCCTCCTGATGACATCCACTAGACCAGCCATTCTCAACCTGTGGGTCATGACCCCTTTGTGGGTAGAATGACCCTTTCATAGAGGTCACCTAAGACCATTGGAAAACACACACACATATATATTTTAAATTTATTTATGTATTTATTTGTGTATGTATTTATTTATGTACACTCCAGATTTTAGCCCCACCCCACCCCCATCCACCCTCCAACTGTTCCATATCCCATATCTCCTCCCCACCCCATGTCTCCACGTGAATGTCCCCACCCCCATCCCCCACTCCATCTAACCTCTAAACTCCCTGGGGCCTCCAGTTCCTTGAGGTTTAGGTGCATCATCTGTGATTGAACACAGACCCAGCAGTCCTCTGCTGTACATGTGTTGGGGGCCTCATATCAGCTGGTGTATGCTGCCTGTTTGGTAATCTAGTGTTTGAGAGATCTTGGGGGTCCAGATTAATTGAGACTGCTGGTCCTCCTACAGGGCCACCCTCCTCCTCAGCTTCTTCCTGCCTTTCCCTAATTCAACCACAGGTGTCAACAGCTTCTGTCCATTGGTTGGGTGTAAATATCTGCATCTGACTCTTTCAGCTGCTTGTTGGGTCCTCCAGAGTGCGGTCATGCTAGGTTCCTTTTGTGAGTGCTCCATAGCCTCAGTAATAGTGTCGGGCCTTGGGGCCTCCCCTTGAGCTGGATCCCACTTTGGGCCTGTCACTGGACCTTCTTTTCCTCGATTTCCATCCCTGCAGTTCTTTCAGACAAGAACAATTATGGGTCAGAGTTTTGACTGTGGGATGGCAACCCCCTCCCTCACTTGATGCCCTGTCTTCCTGCTGGAATCTATAAGTTCCCTCTCCCTCCTGTTGGGCATTTCATCTAAGGTCTCTTCCCTTTACGTCCTGAGAGTCTCTCACCTTCCAGGTCTCTGGTACATTCTGGAGGGTCTCCACAACCTCCTACCTCACCAGGTGTCCTGTTTCCATTCTTTCTGCTGGCCCTCAGGGCTTCAGTCATTTTCCCTCACCCAATACCTGATCAGGTTCCCCTCTTCCCCCCAACACACCCCACCATCCCCTTTCCCTCCCAGGTCCCTCCCTCCCTCACCACTTGTGATTGCTTTCTTCTCCCTCCCAAGTGGGACTGAGGCATCCTCACTTGGGCCCTTCAGCTTGTTGACCTTTTTGAGTTCTGTGGACTGTATCTCAGGTATTCTATACTTTTTGTGTGTGTGGCTAATATCCACTTATTAGTGAGTACATCCCATGCATGTCCTTTTGGGTCTGAGTTACCTCACTCAGGATATTTTCTAGTTCCATCCATTTGCCTCAAAAACTCAGGATGTCCTTGTTCTTAATAGCTGCGTAGTCTTCCATTGTGTAAATGAACCACATTTTCTGTATCCTTTCTCCATTGTGGGACACCTGTGTTGTTTCCGCTTCTGGCTATCACGAGGCTGCTATAAACATAATGGAACACGTGCCTCTGTGGCATGGTGGGGCATCTTTTGGGTGTATCCCCAAGAGTGGTATTGCAGGGTCTTCAGGTAGATCTATTTCCAATATTTTGAGGAACCTCCAGATTGATTTCCAGAGTGGTTGTACCAGTTTGCAATCCCACCAGCAAAGGAGGAGTGTTCTTCTTTCTCCACATCCTCAACCACCTGTGTTGTCACCTGAGGTTTTGGTCTTAGCCATTCTGATATTCTGATTGGTATGAGGTGGAATCTCAGGGTCGTTTTGATTTACATTTCCCTGATGACTAAGGACTTTGAACATTTCTTTAAGTGGTTCTCAGCCATTTGAGATTCCTCTGTTGTGAATTCTCAGTTTAGTTCTATAACCCATTTTTTGATTGGATTCTTTGTTTTTTTTGGTAGTTAGCTTCTTGAGTTCTTTATATATTTTGGGTATTAGCCCTCTATCATATGTGGAGTTAATGAAGATTTTTTTCCCAATCTGTAGGTTGTTGATTTGTCTTATTGACTATGTCTTTGCCTCACAGAAGCTTTCCAGTTTCATGAGGATATATATATATATATATATATATATATATATATATATATATATATATTTTTTTTTTTTTTTTTTTCCGAGACAGAGTTTCTCTGTGTAGCCCTGACTGTCCTGGAACTCACTCTGTAGACCAGGCTGGCCTGGAACTCAGAAATCCACCTGCCTCTGCCTCCCAAGTGCTGGGATTAAAGGTGTGTGCCACCACTGCCCGGCTCCAGGTCCCATTTATCAATTCTTGATCTTAGAGCCTGAGCTATTGGAGTTCTGTTTAGGAAATTTCCCCCTGTGCCAATGACTTCAAGGCTCTTTCCCACTTTCTCTTCTATTAGAGTCAGGGTATTTGGTTTTATGTTGAGGTCCTTGGTTCACTTAGACTTGAGCGTTGTGCAAGGTGACAAATGTGGATCTATTTTCTTTCATTTTTCTACATACAGACAGCACCAGTTAGACCAGCACCATTTATTGGAGGTGCTTTCTTTTTTCCATGGTATATGTTTGGCTTCTTTGTCAAAGATCAAGTGTCCATAAGTGTGTGGTGTTATTTTTGGATCTTCAATTCTATCCCATTGATCAACCTGCCTGTCTCTGTAGCAATACCATGCAGTTTTTATCACTATTGCTCTGTAGTAAAGCATGAGGTCAGGGATGGTGATTCCCCCAGCAGTTCTTTTACTGTTAAGAATTGGAAAACACACATATTTACATTATAATTCATAACAATAGCAAAATTACAGTTATGAAGTAGCCATGAAAATAATTTTATGGTTGGGGGTCACCACAGCATGAGGAGCTGTATTAAAGGTCACAGCACCAGGAAGGTTGAGAACCACTGCATTAGTGCTATTCTTGGCTCTGTGACTCAAGAAGAGCATTTGAAATTACAATGACTTTAAGAGGCACCACCTTTAAGAAGCGCAGTTTAGCATTTCTCATTAAAATGACTAGCAGTCTTGATTGAGCCTTCTGTGAAATTGAAGCATCTTCTTCTGAGGTTGACAACCCTAACTAGTAGTCATCTGTGGATATCAGGAAGGGAGTCATAAATCCTGAAGAAGCAACCAGAGATGTATCCATTGATTATTGTGTCCCCTCTCATCTAAGCCTTCTTGGGGTTCTTGGCACCCAAGCATTTTGTTAACGAATGTTCTAGGAAAAAAACAAAACTGTAGGTCTTGTTCACCCGAGTATGCTTAAAATTAAACAGTACAGTATTTCACTAACCATGCAATGTAGTCATCTCAAAAAGTTGTATCTGAATTGCAAAAGTTGTATCTAAATGTTTGCTTGTTAAATAGAAGTGTAGCCTTCTGTGGTGGTACACGCCTAGAGTACCAGTTCTGGAATGCTGAAGGAAGAAAATTGCTTTGAGTTTGAGACCAGCCTGGGATAGATAGTAAAGCCTTCTTTTAAAAATACACACAAGTGCAGAAATCTGAATGCCTCTGCTTCCCGAATGCTAGGATTAAAGGCATGTGCTACCAGTGCCCAGCAAAGAACTATATTTACATTTATGTACTATTATGTATGCAAGGACCATTTCTTCCCCTCATGTATTCCTCTGCCTTGTTTTCATTGCTAAATTTAATTATTCAATTACGAAAGGCAGTAGGACAAAGTTTACCCTCATGTGAATATGTTGCACACATATGGACTTCAGTCTCAATGTTGTAAGTCAAAGTTACAGTCACAGGTCTATGAAATGCAGCAGAACCCTCTTTCCTTGATTGCAGCTGAGAGCCCTGAAGGATGCTACCAAACTAGCAAGCAAAAACCCAGAATTAAGCCACTTTACTGGGAAATTGTTACAAGATTATGATCAGCAGATAAGGTAGGTTTTGAGTGAGTCCTGCTTGTATCAAACTTTATCATTAAGTAACTTCTTTAGAAGTTGTGAATGCTTTGGGGATATATAAAATTTGAAAAAAAATTAGAACTTCCAAGTCTTTAGGAGATTACAGAAGTGTTGCCAGTCTTTCCTTAAGACTCATTTTTGTGTAGAAACATTACATAGAACTAGCATGAGAAAACACTGATAGGTTTAATATCTATTGATAAAAGATTCCTTGATGAGAACTTCCCAGAATTCCCGAGGAGAAAGTCTGGAGCTGGGAAGCAGAATAACTAAGAAGGAAACTCGCTGGAGGATGCAGGTTTAAAAGCAGGTTTGAGTAGGCAGAAAAGTCAAGTGAACTTGAGATAAGAACATGGAAAGTCTTCGAAACAGAAAATCACAGCCTGGGCAAACTGAGAGCCGTTACATAGACTGACACTAGTCATAGAAGCTCCAAAAGGATGAGATAGACCTGGGGAGGCTTGAAGCCATGGGGGAAGAGAATGCATCAGGGGAGGATACTGACCTGATATCGAGCAGACAGGAAGGAGGGAGAGAAGAAAGAAGAGAAGAAGGTCAAGGTGCAAGATGCATGCTAGGTCAATATGCTAGTGGCGTAAGGCCCCCACCACCTACCAGTGATACGAGCAGCTCCTGTGTCCACCTGTTAAGTTAGAATCCCCATGATCTACTCACTTCACGATACCATCAGTGGGGGTCCATGTGGGTTGTCGTTAACAGTAGGGGGAGGAAGGTGGGGCCCTTTAAAGTTGATAAGGCTTTGAGGGACCCATAGGCATGGGTAGTGGGTTTTAATGTCTTAACAAAGGGGCCTTTGAGAGTGGCCTCTGCCCACCACCAAGGAAGTGATACAGGATGAGTCTGAATGGCGTTTCTCTACCCTTGAGTATTTCAAATAACATCAGATCCTCACCAGCACCTTCTCAGAATGTCTGATACTCAGGATTGTCCTCAGCTTCTCATCAAAGCCTCTTGAGATTCCGAGAGCCAAAAAATATCTGAACTGTTCCTAAATTAGTGGCTGTGGCACTGCCCACATGGAACTTACTAGGCAGTAAGATAAATCTTACAGGAGCATATCCTTGCATCAGAGCAGGCAAAAGCAGTGACTGGTTTTCACCATGTCGTCATAAATACTCAAGTACCAGCCAGAAAAGATGGGAGCATCACATAGGCAGCAAGAAACATCACTTTCTTGGGTCACTTGCCAGGGTCTCCTGGCCCCTTTCTTTTTCACTGGTCCTTTCTTCCAGAATCTTCTATATGTTCCTTTGGGAGCTTGCAGAGTCCTCAGCTAGGACATTTCCCTTTTCCCAGAAAGTTTACATTTCAGCAAAGTGCTTTTGAATTGTGGTAAAATCTTTGCGGAGTACATTTCTACTGGGTTTTCAGTGGATAAAAGAAATGCATCCTAAGATAGTGGTTTCCGATGAGGGTAGAGTGGGGAGAGAGGATCGGTTCAGTCCAGTATGTCCTACAATGCTCCAGGGGACTTACAGTTCTTACAGTTCTAATCCAGCAGCCTACTTTTGGTCTGCAATTATGTTCCCAGTGACACGAAGCAGCTGTATGATGCTGAAAGGGAAAAGGACCGCTCCCTGCTGCACAGTGTCTTACAGACTTGGAAACAGATAAAGTCTCTTCGGCAAAAGCAAGGATTTACAAGCACCCCAGTAAAGCTGCAGTTTCATAGGTAAGTAAGCACTCTCTCTGTGTGTATTGGTCTCTGAGGAAGTCCTGTGAATACTGAGAATTCACACTAACTGGGAAAGGATGTCCAAGAAATATAACTATTTTGCATATTCAATAAAGGCCTGTATCCTGAATATATAAGCAAAGCTTACAACTCAGCTTGATTTAGAAGTGGCCAAAGGGTGGACATGGGCCAGAAGGTAAGTGGATGGAAGATGAGCACAAGAAAATGCCAGTGAGAAATGTAAGTTAAAGTGGCAACGGAACAGTTTTAGCATGCCCGTTCAAGTGGCTAAAGCCGAAAGTCATTAACAAACGCTGCCAAGAACTCTGAGCAGCAGAATTCTCCACTCATTGCTGATGGGCACAAAAGGTAGTTTGCCACTTTCTCACAACGTTGAACATGAACCCAGAAATCATACTCCATATATAAAATGTGGTGAAAAATATTGTAAGTAATTAGACTAGGTCATAAAAGTGTACCTACTAAGTGGGAATTCTCACTGGGAATTGTTAATCATGTAGGCTGTTCATGAACTCCAGAGAAATAGCTAGTTCCGTCCTGATAACCCTTTGTCCTGATTCTTTTTCAAACCTGGCAAGGGTGAGTGTGGTTTTAGGCAACTTGGGAAGGAGTGTTTTCTCTTGTTCTTCTACGAGCACAGTAGCTTTTAACCAAAGTATTATCAAGCAGATTCTAAAACGAAGCCCAGCGTGGAATTTCACCTTAAATCCCTGGATCCATAGGAGCTTGAACTTGCTTCTAATCTTTTTTTTTTTTTTTTTTTTAATAATAAAATTTAATTGTTAGAAAATTTTAGAGAAATGTATAACAACAGTATAAATCAATACAGTACTTCTAATGAACAGTTTACCAACAAGTACCAAAGTAAAATAAATTGTGCATAAAATTTTATCCAGTAAACTTATTTCTAGGAGTTTATGTTGACAAAAATATGTATGTACTGTGGGATATCTATCACACTATTATATACAATGGTGAATTATGATAAATGTGTCAAAATTAAATACAGAATTAATAAATTATAAGATTACTTGTAGACATTTCTATAATAATTAAAATGCTATTTTTTAGGCTAAAACTTTAGTAGCTAGTATTATCCTTATACTATCTTATACTTTCACATCATATGATTAAAATAAATTAAATCACTTTGTAAAAACTATGCAATTGGAAATTATTTCTGACAGATCAACTTCAGTTTTATAGGCCATTCATTTTTTTCTCCTTTGAAATGACAAAGGAAAGTTGACTTCAGTCAAAATAGCACACAACCTAATCTCATAAATCACACGTCTAATGTTACTTGTTTTCAGTAGACTTTGAAAACCTTACTACTGTCACACTCAACTAGAAATAAGTTGATAACTCCTGACTAAATTCAGAGAAAATAAATATTAGTCTTCTAAAATATACAGGACTCACCTCCCTAATGTGAACATAAAATTCAAATACCTCCAATGTTCTCCCTCGAAGATATGTTAGCTTCACTCTGAGCAAAGAGCAACATTCCTTTGTGTTTCCCAAGGCCATTACACTGAGACTCATCAGATACCTATAACACTTGTTGACGTTACCCCTTAAATATTTCTAGTTCTGTAGTGACTATTTCTGTAAAGAATGAAGTGTGGGCCACGTGGCTTTTAAAGTGGCTGAGATGAACCTGCAAGCAGTTGACTATAAAGCTTGTCATCTTAATCAGGCTGGAAACTCACCTTGTCAAGTGTTAGCATCACTTCCTTGAGCTTAGAGAGACCAGGGCTGGTGAGATGGCTCAGTGGGTAGTGGCACATCCCACCGAGTGAGACGATCCAGTCCCCAGGGCCCATGTGGAAGAAAGAGAACCATGCCTGCATGTTGTCCTCTGACCTCCACATATGTGCTGCGGTGTTCATGTGTGTGAGCCTCCCACCCCTACCCAAATTACTAAATTTATGCAAGTGTGTGTGTGCTCTTTTAAAGATAGAAAGAAACTGTCTGAGTCGTTTGCTACCAGCTTCCAAACCCAAACCACAACACTGGTAAATACAGAGAACTCAGGTTTATGTAGATCATCAGTTCTCAACCTGTGGGTCACAACTCCTTTGGGGTGAAATTATCCTTTCCAGGGGTTGCATATCAGATAACCTGAATATCAAATATTTACATTATATTTCATAACAATAGCAAAATTACAGCTATGGAGTAGTAACAAAATAATTTTGTGGTTGGAGGTCAGGTATTAACAGTATTAAAGGTTGGCAGCATTAGGAAGGTTGAGAACCGCTGCTGTAGATACTGTCGTGTTCTCTGTTACTGCAACTTGGAGAAGATTCAAGTCACCGAGAGGAGCTTCAGATGAGAGGGTGAGTGCATGCCACACAAGAGGAGACCCCACATTTATTAAACTAACCAGAATCTTGTCATTTTCTAAATGGTCCAGAATAAAAAAGACTCCACAGACCCAAGATCATTCTACCTCAATAACTTTCTCAAAGGGATTCCAGATAGAATAGCCTCATAGCACATGACTGATGTCACTCAATAGAGATTTACTGATAGGTTACTAATAACACCAGTTCTCCAAATTACCATTCATCAGAGTCACCTGGGAGTCAGAATAATAGCCATTCCTATTTAATTGGTATAGTGCATGGTCTGAGCTCAGGTGTCTCTCAAGACTGAATCTCCCTGGTGGATTTAATATGTTACAAAGTTTGAGAGCCATTGCATTAAGCAGTTTAAGTCAGCTGATTCACTGCTATCGTCTGTGCAACTACGGTTGTCCTTTGTCTTGCTGAGAATGTTTGGGTGTGCACTTTACATAAGGCACTGACTACATTCAAGCCCTCATATCAACCTGACTGTGAGACAACAGTAGGCCTAGATACTTCAGTCATTTGTCTGAATTCTGTGTTGACATTAAGGAGGCTGGGGTTTCAATACAGGTACCCTGGTTCCAAGCCTGTACAGGTATTATTCACAGTAGTGCCTTTATGTCCTGTTTCAGAAGGATGAAGCATATACTCTTCTAAACAGCTATACTAAGATATGGTTCACATTTTATCATTTTTAAAAAATATATTCCACAGTCTAAGAGCACTTACATCGTCTGAAAAAGAAACCATTACCTCCTCGTTTGTAATTAGCCCTCACACGTTCTGGATATGGATCATTTCTCTCAGGACTGCACATTGGTAAGATTTTCTGGATCACATGACAATAATCTTCTTCGCATTCCAAAGAACCACCAGATTGCTTTCCAGAGTGTCTATGCCCTTTTACACTCCAAGCAGAGCATACATTGCCCCAAACACATCCCTAAAGCCTAAAAATAAAAACTGAAAATTTTAACTGGAAAGCACAAATCCCCTGATCGAGGAAATTCAGGTCTCAGGACAGTTATGTTTCAGGTAAGTGGAGCTTTGTTGAATTCTGGTGATGCCCACTGCGTGGAGCTGTGAGAATGGAGCCAATGAGTATCAAGTACTCGGGGCTTTGCTTGATGCATGCTCAGTAAGTACTGAGAGTTACTTGGCCAACAGTAGCGCCAACAGTCTATCCCAGCACTGAACAACTTCCTGTTGGTGCGTCAGCCCCAATGATCAGCTGGGACACACACTTGCTATTGTTTGGCCACCTACCTCGACACCAGATTGTTTACACAGCTTAAAACCATGAGAGGCAAAAATGAGATTGCAGACTTACCCTTCAGTTTATGTATCACCATACTCCGGGCGACTTTTCTCATTTTCTTTCAAAATGTAAAACCTTAACAACTCCCAAGTACCTCATCACTTCTGCTCTAAACAATTTTATTTGTTGTTAATTAGGATAAAAATGAACCCACGGGATGAGCAGAACCAAGTGGGAGTGTCAGAAGGACCCGGGGATGGAAGTGAAGAAACACCATTTCAGAATGAAGACACACAGGAGGTGCGTAGCATGCATGCGTGATGAGACCCTGTGGCCTAATGAGCTAGACCGTCTCATGGCTCGGTACATGCTTCTTTGGGTTCTCAACAGATGCCAGACAAGTACAGCTCTATGTCCTTCTGTCTTTGGTTTTTAGACTCTCCCCCATCCAGCCTCAGACCCTGAAGGAATGGAAGTTGAAAGAACAAAGCCAATCACTCTGGTGCCACAGCTTTCTTTCACAGCAGAACTGACAAACATATCCAAGTGTTCACTGTAAGCACAGTAGAGAAATGTCTCTTCATTGTGTTACCGACTGTATCGCTCCTAACAATGCCAGGTTTCTCGAGCACTACTTGTTCGACTCTGCTACATTCACATATATACATTCTAACATTTCATTATCGCTGTCGCTCAGTGGAGTGTGATACTATCCTCACCTGGGAAGTGGGAGAGTTTATGCTAATGGAAGATAAAGTTGCTCCAGGCCACACATCCGATGCATTCCTGAGGGAGGACACTAACCGTTTTAACTCCCCATAAACCCTGTACTGCCTGAATCATTAGTAAGTCCTATACTTTGTCATCGTAGTGTTCTTATTCAGGTGGAGATGGGGAATTCAAAGCCACTATTAAGTAAGATTATATTGTCACCTTGATCATTATAGGACATCTAGCATTTATGAAAACTGTTTCATATCAAGAGGGCCCCTTGCACAGTTCCTTTCTTTGACAGTACAAATTTCATTTCTCCTCAGATCTTCTTTGTCCTTGCATAGGACATTATGCATAAACAAATATAATACCCATTTTTCTCACCCACTAGGGAGATGGATGCCCATCTCCCCCACACAGTGCACTGGTCTGCATCTAGTTTTCTACATCCCCACCCCCAGAGGAGGCGGGACGATGTCATCCTGGAGTATTGTGAATGCGTCGCTTAGCACAGAGTTGGAACAGGAGTGACACCCCAGCGGATATTCACATTCATCAACAAATGGACAGATGGCTATGCTGAAGTACGATCACAGAGGGAAGCAGAGAGGACACAGGCGTCACCACCCTTGTCTGAGTAGAGACGCACAGCAGGAAAGCGGCCTTTTATTAAATGAGGACCCAAGACCATTTATTGATTAAAACATGTACAAAATGCCCATCAAAAAGAAGGCAAGGAAATGAACCATGGAAAGAAACTGGAGAGCATGTGAGAGGATCACAGTAGAGACACTGCCAGCACGAAGGCTCCACTTATGGGGGAGGCTTTTATTGTGCATAAGAGAGAGACTGTCCAGAGGCACCTGGAAGAGTCCAGAGCAGAGAAAGAGTAGACTGAGCATGGGCAGGGCTATCTGTGAGAGGGAGGAGTGCCAGGGAGTAGAGATAGAACAGAGAGGCCAGGTCGGAGGAAGGGGGCGAATCATGCAGGTGGCTATTTATTTATTTATTTATTTATTTTTGAGATAGGGTTTCTCTGTGTAGCCCAGGCTGGCCTTGAGCTCACAGAGACCTGCCTGCCTCTGGCTTCCATGTGCTGGGATTAAAGGCACACACCGCCCCTGCCCTTAAGGTTGGGGTAAGGAAGTCATGCAGCGTTAAAGGGGAATGTTTACATTAAAGGAAGGTCGTGGGAGGAAGGACCCCTTTTGGGGATGGTAAGCCCATTTCAAAAGTTCCCGAGATGGAGGCCAGCCTGGTCTATAGAGTGAGTTCCAGGACAGCCAGGGCTACACAGAGAAACCCTGTCTCGGAAAAAAAAAAAAAAAAAAAAAAGTTCCCGAGGAATGCTGGCTTCTATCTAACTGCCAGAAATCCTCCGATAGTCCAGCTTGAGCTTATTTCTAGACATACGGAGTGCCTGAGACCTGACAGAGGGAAAAAAGGATCTGCATGTCAGAAAACCTAGAAAAGTCGTGGTGGGATTAAGGCAAGCTACAAGAAATATAGCCTTCCAAAGAGGTCACCATCAGACTATGTGGCTGCCCGTTTCACAGATCAAAATCGATTCCTTAGAAAGAAAAATGTTCATGCCACAGCTAGAAATGGAAAGAACAGAGGCGAGGGAAGGATTAAATGACATGGAAACTTAAGGGCTCTTTAGAAAGTTGTGCAGCTGGGGCAAACACGTGAAAGAATGTTTTCCTGAAGTGGACACAGGTGGAAGACTAAGGCAGACTCCTGAAGGAACATTTAGCTGAAGCAGACACAGGTGGCAGGATGTCCTGCTAAAGCAAGCCAGTGAAAGGACACGTGACGAAGGAGTCTTTGCTAACAACACGCATGTGTTGGTCTGTCTTACATTGCATAGTTGAGCTGCATTTGTTGGGACTCCATAGACAGAAACACACCAAAAATGTCTGGTGGTATGCTGTAGTTTCTTGTCGAGTTTGCTGCTGATTGGCAGAGTGATCTCAGCTGAGACAGATAGATGCACGTGCTGAGGCAAGGCCCATGGAGGACACGTGATGTCTGGAGGGTATAAATAGGACTCAGTGGACAGTGACGGAGGCTGAGCTTGGCTTGCTTATAGAAGCTATCTCTGCAACACTTGTGGGTCTCGAATCTTCACAGATCTTCACTTCCCTGAGAGAGGCCCAGCCAAAAACTTCTCCTGGTGTTCCTGTTGGTCCCTCCTGCTGACTCCAGCTGAGGCTGAGGCCTGGCTGACTCAGCTAGGTAGTGCCACAACTGCTGACTGGTGTTTGCTCTCTCTCTCTACTGAACTGGACTGCTGTTGTGTCTGTGAAGTGTTTGTGAGTGGATCGAGCAGCCGCTGCTGACCTGTGAACTAAACTGTCGATTTCCAGACAACACAGACAGGAGTTTCTCTAAAGAAACTTTCTAAACAGGTCCAATCCTGCCACCCCCTTCCCCTGTATCCTTTCTTTTCCACTACCTCTGGTGGGTGGTGGGCTACAAGGGAGGTTAAAGAGTTTAAGAGCCATCATTAGAAATAAGGTTTGAAAAATTAAAGTTACAATTAAAGATTGTTTACAACAGAAGAAAGGGGACAATGTTTCCTGAAGATAATATAACTCTGGGTTGGTAAATTTTCATAACGTGGAGAGCATAGCCTAAGATCTGTAAGGCCCTTGGCAATTAGCATGTCCACATATGATTTGACTTTCAAATATTCTCAGTTTACTCACACAAATATTCTTTATAATATCATGCTAATATAAAAAGTTAAAACCAGACATCATTTCACCAAGCAGGGAGCAGTTGTTTGGGCTGAAATACTGCTGCTGGGTTTCACTGGGATGTCTTCTCTGGTGCAAACACTCTGAACCTTGTAGGCTCAACACGAATCTTCGGTGAAGTCATTCAGCTGGGGCAGGTGGGAGGATGGCACCGATGGATGTCAGAGATCAGGATGTCCCCCAAAATGCTGGCCACTGCCTGTATGAGCCCAGTGACAGTGCCTGAAGTTCAATGGCTACTGAGGCCAGGGCCACACACAGAGTCTGAAAGCCTTGCTGATGTGACCCCAGAGACCATTCCTAAAGTTGCACTTTTTGTATCATGTTATTGGGCAGTAGCTTTAGGCTACCAAGGCTCGTAGGTCATGACTGGTTCACTAGCACATCAACACCATTTTGGGGTAACTTCATTAGTAAGTATATCAAGGCTGGTCCCTGGGCTTGGCTCCGATCTGAGGTAGCCTCCCAGGAGCTTGCTTCTGAGGCCTTCCTCTTCCCCTAGCTGCCCCGTTGTAAGCTTGGGCATCACATTTCAAATCACAGAAAATGGCTTTGAGTTACACACAAATGGTTTCCGAGTTATATGATATTTTATTTTATTTTATTTTTACTTATGTTCCTAACACGCAATCCTTTTGTGAGTTTGTTGTTAAAATGACTTTCAGAGGACAACACACAGGGCAGCTTTCTCTGGAGTATCTGGGAGGGTGGAAGAGACTAAGAGAAGGTTGAAGAAATATGTTTGTCCCCTGACCTCCTGAGAGGGTTACAAGCAGATGTGTTGGCCAGCAATGGGAAGAGAGACTCTGGCCATATGCTGACTAGGGCAGAAGTGAGAGAAGGGTTTCCAGCCCAGGCTTAATGCTCAGTAACAGCTCTAAAGTCAAGTCTTAATCCCCACTGGGTCAGGTGCCTTGCTGAGAACATAAAACCTTGGGTTAGGGGAATGAGTTAAGCATAGAGAAGACTGGGAACTTCCTGTCACCCACTGGGTGATTTTATGACCAGCAAGTGTTTCCATAAAGGTTTCAGGAAAGTGATATAGTGTCTCACCTATTGTAGTGTTCAGAGGAAAAAAAAAATGGCTTCTCTGTGGTCCTGCATGAAAGGGGCAAACCCAGCTTGAAGCCTAAGGGAGTTACATACAATTCTTTTAACATAAAAGAACAAAGGTGTGCTAGAGAGAGAGAGAGAGAGAGAGAGAGAGAGAGAATGATGATGATGACGACGATGACGTAAGCCCTTCACCTCCATGCCAAAGCTTCCTCCTTCCTCCTAAGACATCTGGTAGATGCTATAGTTTCTTTAAGATATGACTTAGCAGAATTAACAGCCAAACCTTGATTTCAGTTTCTTCCTACTTTTGAATGTATGCCTTTCTTCAAAAACAATTGAAAAATTGTTTTTCAACCTTTCAGTTTTACAATTCAAAAACCACAAGGAGGATATTTTTATCACATAAAAATATTTATGGTGCTATTTGACTTAAAGGTAGAATTTATCTTCTGAAATAGTCATTTTCTTATCTTTTTAAAACATCCCAAAATAATTTGGGGGAGGGGGGGGTGAATCATTTTACATTGTCTCTGCTTTTATGGGTCATCTAATGATTTGTTCGATTCTTTTAGATATGAGCAAAAGAGGAGAGCCAAAATGCAGAAGCTTAAATATTTTATCAAAATATTTTACAACAATAAACAGGTTTCCCGCACCTCCGTCTCTCCCCTACAGTTCGATTTTAAAGTCATGTTTCAACAAATTTTTAACATTCAGCTGATATATTGGCCGGAAACAATCTGCTTGGAGGTATGCCATTGTCATTTATGCTTGTCTTGTTTTATACCACACGCACCATTTTCTCTTGTTGATGCCTGTTATATATGGTAGGCTGTTTCTTTTATATCAAGAAATGTCTGATTTCTATACTTAGCAGTGTATTTACAGTTAATAAATGCATAACCCACCTCAGCTATGGTCTTTCATGTCATAAGCACAAAATTGTGGATATTCTACATAATCCCGTTCCATTAACATTCCTGCCAGCCCCATTCCATTAACATTCATGCAGCGTGCAGCGTTATTCTTCTTCATTCTGAGGGAACTGTTGATGCTGCGGCAAGCCAGAGAGCTATTGTGTCAACCATCACTATTCATTTCCCAACCCCGACTTGGTGGCTTCGGTCTCTCACCAGTCTCTTCTTCATCCTCCTTTGCTCTTCTTGCTGTTATTCTTGGATCCCATTAAGGAACCAGGTAGGTGAACACACAGCAGACCCCTGATCTCTTAGGCTCACATGTTTGAACACTTAGTCTTCCATTGGTGGCATTATCTAGGAAGGCCCTAGGGGGTAGAGCTTTGTTGGAGGAAGTGAGTCCATGTAGAATATCAAATGAGGCTTTCTGGCTTGTCTCTACTTCCTGCTCTTGCTCTACTTTTCAGCGCAGTCAGTGTGACCTACCAGATTCCTGTTCCTGACTTAACTGTGTGAATGAGATGTAATAGAACAGTGCTATTTTAATTATAGTATTTTTCAAAAATGATTCAAATGAGTTATTGGGAGTGCTTCTATTTTCCCATCGTTCCTGTTTTGCATTTTGATGAGTTGTCAACGATTTGTTTTATTTTCAGGTTTATGAAATAAGTAAAAGGTCAACTTTACTGGTTAAACTATATCTGCCTTTACCTAACAAGACAGAGATGAAAGGCACGACTGACCTGGAATATACAGAATTTAGTTCTGATAAACTGGTCATACCTATGGACGGAGGCGTAGGAAGCAGTGGGTTTGTTTAAAATCTCCTCCCCATGCCTTTTTCTGATGTGTACCAAATGCTGGGGATGCTGGCTGGCTGTTCTGAACAAAACTCTTCCTGGGGAGATGCAGCACACATTTATTTACCCTAGATAGGGAGACCAGGACAGATAAAAGTATGGGTACCACTAAAGTACAATTTTGTGAACCAGTGAGTCTTATTGAGGTTCCTTACAGGAGCGGATGTATCACCGAGACCCAGCATGGGTGACAGCTCACAAAGCAGGAAACTGGAATATACTGCACAGCCTGCAGACAGCTCAACTTGTTGGAGGGTGTCCTTGCTAGGTGCCTCTATTGCTCTAAACCTCTTCCAGGCAGCTGGACTGGTTTCTGCTTCTCCAGAGCTTTTATTCTTATTCTGGCAGGGAGGGGCCTAGTGAATCTGATCTGTTTCAGGGACTTCCTGAAGCTATTTTGAGTTGTTTACCTTCTATTTAAAGTTTCCCTGCAAACTAGAATTTTCAGTTTGAATGAAATTTACAGAACACTTGTTATGGTGGCATCTGCCTATGATCTCAGCTCTCAGAAGGCCCAAGAAGATAGTTTCAGGCCAGCCTGGGCTCCATAGCAAGCTTCAGGGGGAAAAAAAATCCCATTTGCAGTATTTGGTTACAAAAAATTACTCCAGGTGTCAAAAACTAGCTTGTCTAACACTGCCTTGAATCAGGCCTTTGGGAAACTTAGACATTGCTATGAACACCTATGCTTTTTCTAGTCCTGTGGAGGAGAAGCACTGTGGATTCTGGAATATGAGCTCTGGTGTGTGTGTGTGTGTGTGTGTGTGTGTGTGTGTGTGTGTGTGTGTTGGGGTGGGTAGTGGGGGGGTAGAAGATACAGGAATGCAATGTATGGAAAAGGAAGTCTGGCTCTTTTTTATTATTAATAATTTTATTCGGTTACATTTCAAATGATAGGCCCCTTCCCAGTTATCCCCCCACCAACCCCGCATCCCTCCCTTCCCCTCCCCTTTGCCTCTGTGAGGGTGCTCCTTCGCCCATTCACCCACTCCCGCCTTGCCCCTCTAGTATTCCCCTACTCTGGGACATCAATTGGGACATCAATCCTCCCTCCCCTCCCATTGATGTCAGACAAGGCCATCCTCTGCTCCTTATGTATCTGGAGTCCTGGCTCCCTCCATGTATACTCTTTGGTTGGTGGTTTAGTCCCTGAGAGCTCTGGGTGGTCCAGTTAGTTGATATTGTTCTTCTTATGGGGTTGTAATCCCCTTCAGCTCCTTCAGTCCTTCCCCTAGCCCTTCCATGGGGGTCCTCGGGCTCAGTTTGATTGTTGGCTGTGAGTATCTGCATCTGTATTGGTGAGGTGCTGGTAGAACCTCTCAGGGAACAGCCATGTCAGGCTCCTGTCAGTAAGTACTCCTTGGCATCCACAATAGTGTCTGGGTTTGGTGTCTGCAGATGGGATGGATCCCAAAGTGGGGCAGTCTCTGGATGGCCTTTCCTTCAGTCTCTGCTCTATTTTTTGTCCCTATCTTTCCTTTGGAAAACATTTCTGGTTTTAAAATTTTGAGATGCATGGGTGGCCCATCCCTCAACAGGGGGCCATGCCTATCTACTGGAGGTGGTCTCTACAGGTTGTATCTCCCCTCTGTTGGGTATTTCGGCTAACGTCATTGCCGTCATTGCCTTTGGCCCCTGGGAGGTTCTCGCTTACCTGGAGTCTGGGACTTTCTAGTGACTACCCCAGTTCCCCATCCCTCTCTGCTACATTCAATTTCCTGATCCTCTGTACTTCTATCCCTTCCAGTACTTGTTCCTGCCCTCCTTTCATCCCTCTGCCTCCTCCCTCCCTCGTTGGCCCCTCTCTCCCTCTAGTTCCTGTGATTATTTTGTTCTCTGTTCTATGTAGTATTGAAGCATCTATACTTTGGTCTTCCTTCTTGTTAAGCTTCATATGGATTGTGAGTTGTATCATGGGTGTTCTGAGCTTTTGGGCTAAAATCTACTTATCAGTGAGTATATACTGTGTGTGTTCTTTTGTGTCTGGGTTATGTCACTCAGGATGATATTTTCAAGGTCCATCCACTGGCCTGCGAATTTCATGAAGTCATTGCTTTTAATTGCTGAGTAGTATTCCATTGTGTAAATGTACCACATTTTCTGTATCCATTCCTCTGTGGAGGGACATCTGGGTTGTTTCCAGCTTCTGGCTATTATAAATAAGGCTGCTATGAACATAGTGGAGCATGTGTCTTTATTACATGTTGGAGCATCTTCTGGGTATATGCCCTGTATAGTTACTGTGTGTTATTGTGTGTGTGTGTGTGTGTGTGTGTGTGTGTGTGGACAGAAGTGCATATGTACACTCATGGAGGCCAGAAAGAGCCATTGTATCCCCTGTCTCTCCCTGAACCTGATGCTCATCAGTTTGGAGAGTTCAGCTTCAGGGTCCACCAGCCAGCCTCCCCAGCTCTGGGATTGCAGATAGTTCTCTTATGGGTTCTGAAGATCCAGTCTTCACCTTCATGCTTGCACAGGGGGCAATTTACACACTGGGTCATCTTCCCAGCCCCTCAGCCCCTGCGTTTCTAATCCAGTGACGGGTTCTAAATGTCTTTTTAAAACAGATGTGCCTTTTAATCTCGAGGAAAATGAGAGTGAAGAACTTTGCCTTTTAACCTCGGGGAAACTTAGCTACTCCCTCTCATGGGCCTTAGATGAAAATGGAATCCCTTTGACACCTGTGTCACAGTCGCTGAGATCTGCATACTCTAGGTAGTAAACTTTTCATGTTTGAAGCATGTTTCTATATCTCAGCAGGACGTCCTATGAAATATGCGTGTAAAGGGGCATGCAAATAGCATTACAGCATTGAAGTTTTATTTGACTCATCCCTCTGACAGGGTTTGATGTGTAGGATGATGTGTTTCTTCACTGCTTAGGTTTTACAGTCACATGGACAACTAGATAAGTATTTTCGTAGTCCTTAACTTGCAGGGCAAAGGTCCAGACTCCCAAAGAGTTCATTTCTGGGGATTTTAAATTTTCCCAGTCATTCAAATCACTAAAGAATCACTCACGAATTACCAGCTTGGTGGAAGAAAAATCCTAGAATTCTAGAATGTTCTTTGGTTACTCCATCTGCACAGTGCAATCTTCAGGTCTCCAACTGGCCTTGAGCCAAGAAACTGTGTGGCTGACTTGGTTCTGAGGTTTGTGGTATTTTATGAAGTAGATGTCATGGGACTATGGTAAAATCCAATGGCAGCCTTCATTTTTAGGAGGTAAGTGCATAAATTTTCATTCCAATTTACTTGTGAACATTCAAGTTTTGCCTTAAGCCCAGTGTTCTGGGGGCATGTGGGCTTACATTGTCCCAAGAGGAAGGAAAATTTGTTGCAAGATGCTAGGGGCGTCAAGGTTTAGAGGTCTTTTGTAACAAATATAGAAAAATAAAAATAATTAAGCTTTAAGAACAGAAATAGGAAATAAAAGAAAAGGCCCAAGTCTACCTGTAGTAGCTGTGAATTCATTCACACAGCCACCATATTGTGGGATGGGCCCACCACACCTTGATAACAATCACTGAAGAAGTAAGAACAGACACTGACGAAGGGGGAATTTATAGAGTGGACATAACACTCTGGCTAAACTGTTACAGAATCTGCCCAAACTGTACTTCTGTGAGCTTAGTTGACGGATGGGAACTGTTCTCTGACATCTGAGAGGAAAAAAAAAGCTTAGACTCCCATTCCAAATTCTTCTAATTACGTGTGACAGTGACTTATCTATGAAGACATCAAGTTAATTGACAACGCCAAGCACGTGCTCCACGGTTATCTTCTTTCTCCTCTAGTCTATAGCTGATATAGCTGAGTCACTAGGCTATATCACGAATCTAGTTTATTTGTATAGCTCCCATGTTTGAAGATAGTTGTTCATGAAGAAAGATACTCCTCTGGCCTATCCTGCCTACTTAACCACTTTGCTTTCTGTTACTTTGCAATCATTACAGCGCAACCTAAAGTCAATGCTTTCAAAACATTTTTCACATTTATTTGTTTTGTGTATTTACATAAAAATTTTATTTTTACATGAGATAGCGCCCATGGTGGTCAGAGGACAGCTCAGAAGAGTTTTCCCCTTCTATTCTTTGGGCTCCAGGGATAGAACTTAGGTCATCGGGCTTGGCAGCAGGAACCGTGACCCACTGAACTGCCATTCCCTTTAGCTTCACTTTTCCCATTGTGTGCTCTCTTGGTTTTGCACACAGATATTTAGATTAAATTTTAGTATTGTGCATCACATAAAATATTTAATCCATTATTATATTAGAGTTTATAAAATATGCCCCCAAAGCGTTATTCATTTAAGCATCTACTGAGTTTTGGCTACTCTGCAAATTGGAGATGGCACAGATGACTATTTATAGAGTTTTATCCTTAACAAGCTTATTGGCTTTTAAGGGACAGTAGACACTTTATTAGAAAGCTCTGGTGAAATTGGAACATGAGATTCCTACTGTGGGTGGGCTTGAACCTGTGTAATGTGTAGCCTGCATATTGTATGTAGAGTCACAAAAATATTTTCTCCACATTAGTGTGCTAAGGAATGTGGATGCGAGAGGTGTTCCTGGACTCCCGTGGATCGTGAACTCACAAAAGCTTTGTGACTGGGCAGATGACGTCAGGATTGATCCAAACAATCCAGAGTACTCCGATATAACAGAACTCATCATGGTAAGTTTTAGAAACCATCAATGCTATAAATATATTTTATTTCCTCATACGTATCCTGTACATTCCTCCATTATTTGCTGTGTATTTTTCTAGACACGTGGGGCACATATAAAAGTAAAATTGAGAGCACACATGGTTTTCAGTGGGTATTGGGAAGGCATTAGAAATGCAACGACTGAAATGACTACCTTAGACCTGTTGGCAGGCTAACCTTTAAAGCTCACGTCGTTAAAAACCTGTCACATGTTAGCCTTACTATTAGGTACTAAAAATGCCACGATGATTTATCAAGAGGACTTAAAAATGTTTTCTTGCACCCAGCCACCATTATCTGGTCATTTGTGCCCATCTATATAGCCAACTGAACTGCTCTGTGTTCCCAGCATGCTTTTCTTTGACCTCCCTTCATCAGTGTCACATCTTGTCCTAGGACACTGGTAGTGGCGGTCACACCCACCTCCCAGGTCCAGTACTTATACCCCGATGAAGCCCCTTTCTGCCGTTTGTTTCTATACAACACTGGCATTTTATCTTTCTCTGCATGCCATGATCAGACAGGGTAAAAAGCCATCTCAGGCAGCGTGTGTATTTTTGCAGGCCATGTCCCTCCACGGGTTCAATTGCTCCCTCTCTACTCACACTGTTGATGCAGCAAAAACACTATTCTGAAATAATTCTTGAATAAAAAATACTTTCCTAAGTAAAGACTTGACATGCTCGTGTTTTACAGTATTCGAGACACCAAGGACAGGAAATCCCCAAATATTTCCGTCTTGAGCAGTTGCAAGATGAATTGAACTTTGTGTCTGAGGAAGAAATGAAAAGGAGCAAACGTTTCCAGCTGTTGCAGCTGAGAAATGCAGGCCAGCTAGATCTGTTCCTCCTGCAACAGATGCCCCTCTATGACAACGAGATTCCAGACATAGTCTTCCAGGTACCCAGCTCCTGTTCAAACCCAGCTCACTGTGTGATAGAGTTAATATTGTGCTGCTTCAAACTATCTTCATTTCTGTATTCATTTTGGTAATTAATAATCAACACAGATTTTTTCCTTTCTCCATAGACACTAAAAATGTACAGATCACCTAAATCCCATCATGCCCTTAGCTTGACTTTACAATATAATATTATCCAATCTACTAAACAGCCTAAATCCTTTATATTTAATCTAATTTGATGCTACTGATGCATTTTTGTTATCATAAAGTATATCATCAAATTTTACAGCAGTTCTGGAGAGGAGACAGGGAAGACGCACTACCACAGTGAATTTAGATATTAAATTATAAAACATATCTCAACTTCAGATCTTTAGAATCCATAAGAAGAGACAAGCAAAGATCTGGTCTTGTTGGGTTATGTGCTGCAGCCTGTCAGACAAGCCCCTTCCCAGCCACACTTGCAGGGAATTCCTGGTGGCTGCCATCAATCTACAGTCAGGGGAGTGTTTGTATCATAGATTAGCAAATGTTCCCACTAGGAGCTTCTCTTCCTACTTCAAAAGGACCTGCTTTAAACCCTTCAGCAGCACACTACACTGTCATAATTCAGCACTAAAACTTTCCAGGAGATTTTTCAAGAACAACTGTCTCTCCATCTCTAAGGAACACCCCTGTGCAGTGGAATTGCTGTTGTAGGCTGATGACAGCCATCTTGGATTAAAAGTGCCAGGTTCTGATGTCTACTCAGCCATTTAGAAGCTACACAAAAACTACCCAGGACTCATCACATCATACTTAAACCTCAAGTCATAGGTGGGAGCGTGCTCACAGCCCAGTCAGGAGTGTCATGGAAGCTCTGTAGGGAAGAGGGAAGAAATGCAGAGAAACGACCTTTTCTCATCTTCTCATGTTCAAAATGGCAATCTTTCTCAGTCATCACTACAATTTAGCGGACCAGTGAGTCTGTCAAATGGTTCAGAGGATAAAGGCACGTGTTGCCAAGCCTGGCCGTCTGAGTTTTATCCCTGAGACCCACATGGTATCAGGAGAGAACCCGCTGTTGCGGGAAGTATTTAAAAGAAGGAATACACAGCGTGCTCCTGTGCTGCACCCTGGTTCTCTCATCCCCATCGGGCTGGCCAGGCATGCACTGGCAGGCAATGGCCGACCTGCTTTCCTCTCGTGGAGCTCTGACTCAGAGCTCCACGATCTCTCCACCCAGCTCACTAGGTCCCCACTGGTGGGTCACTACCACACCAGCCCCATGCTGCAATACCCACATGGCCTCTGTGGTGCACATCAGGCAAACCCACACTTTCCTGCTGTACCTTTCTCTCTGGAACCCAGATGAGCCACCACATGAAGGAAAACACAACACAAACTTAGTTCAGAAACAATAGTAGCTCAATCTCTGGGCGTATCAACTAAAACCTAATCTTGTAAACCTTATCAAAGTCTGATTCCTCTGGTGGTGAATCCTTGCAGATCCACCATGATACCAGGAGACTCTACTAGCTATATCTTACCTACTACATGCTGTCCTGTTCCCAAAGGCATCTCTCTCTCTCTCTCTCTCTCTCTCTCTCTCTCTCTTCCTCCTCCTCCTCCTCCTCCTCCTCTCTCTTCCTTTCTCCGACCTGGAAGTCCTTCCTACATACCCAGTGATTGGCTCCTTTATTCATTAGGGGATTGGCTCACAAGAAGTCACAGGTGTAACTCACTCCTTGTCTGAAGCCCAGGAGGGCAGAATTAGCAGAATACCAACAGATGGATCCCCGTGTTACAAACTAACCCAATTCTCTATTTAGGAGTATGAAAGTCAGGCCCAGAAGGATATGTCCATCTCAGATGTGAACTCCATTACTGCTCAAAGGATTAATTCTGTCAATTTTCTGAAAAAGGTAACGAACATGGCATTGTCAGTATGTTTGATTTATCTTTGTAAGAACCCATCTGCTGGTTCTATATACAGTGGATACACATACACACACAAACACACACACCATAGATGGTACATACTTTTTGAAGAGAGTTGGACAGACAACTCCTTGTTTACCTCATCACCAGTGAGTGCTCTGTGAGAGCACAGCCCTAACTCCTGCTTGAGCAAGAATGTTACAGTGTCACCCTTGTACCTCATCCTGGCTAACTCTGCCCTTTAAAAATGAGGCATAGGAGATGCTTTAATAATGAGCTTGCTATACTGGAAAATAAAGAAATGTGCCTGCTCTTGAGGAAAGAGAGCTCATCCCTCTGGGAAGTCCAAGAGGAGGGCAGTGAGCTGGCTGTGCCAAGGGCTAAGGGAGTAATTGCTGAGGATCCCTGAAATGCATCCTAGAAAGGAATCTTAAGAAAGCCGGGTGGCTGTGCAGTTGGATGTGAACTTGTGTAAAGACTGTGTTCTGGGGTTAGCTGAAACCTCCAAGTTAGGTAGGTTCACATCACACTAGTTACTGATAGTGGAAATTCTTACCCTACGTTCTTTAGGTCTATAGGTTCTTAACCCTTCCCTTTGTTGGTGTATTCTGTTAGCATGATTGTGTGTTATTGGGGTTTATACGCATTCCATGGGACATGGGTTGTGTTCTGTAGAATTTTGCAATAGGACTGGTATCTGTGGTAGCTGAGGCTGGGGCCGTAGCTCTAAGGTACAGTCCAAGCTGGACCAAGGGTCACTAGATAATGTTTTGTTGAAATAATAGCATCTAAGGAGTGAGTGCATCTCTTCATTATTGTCCTTTAATTTGGTTATTCAGTGACAGTCATTGAGTATCTGCTATGAGTCTTGACCTCCTGAAGTTTATATTCTAGAAGAAGCCATATAATAAAAAAAATAAGTCATATCTGAGAGAATTAAATGCGTTAGGGAAAAGAGTAGAAAATGAGGAAGGACATGAGCTCGCTCTCTCTCTCTCTCTCTCTCTCTCTGTCTCGTGTGTGTGTGTGTGTGTGTGTGTGTGTGTGTGTGTTTAGGCAGTGCAACTGTAAATAAGATGGGCCGAGAAAGGAAGCCCACGAGAAGACAACAGTTGGATGAGAACTCACTACTCATTCATTTAGACTTGAACTAGATAAGGGAGACAGCCTTAGAATTTTCTGGAAAAGAACATTCCAGGCTAACACACGTTTGAAAACTCAAGTGAGACCCATCTATTCTATGGGAGGAGCAGCAAGAAGCCCAGTCCTATATGATGCCAAAGGGGACAAAAGAGCAAAATCCTGGCGCTGTTTGGCTATGGAGCCCTGGTGGCCCAGGCAGAGGTCTTCCACCACAGGTGGAAACCAGCAGGCTCTTACCTCCTGGCTGTTCCTCAGTCCCTGCATTTGGAGTCCACCTTCCACTGGCTTTTCCACACAAGTGGGTGGCTTGCTTTCACTGGGTGAGTTCCCTGTGAGAAGCCTATAAAGTGGGCTTTGAAGTTGATAGACTAGCTAGCAGCTATACACAATCTGCATCCTATGGGAGGTGTGTGCCCAGCACAGCAGTGTAAAAATTGCTTAATTTTAAATGCATTGAACCAAATTCTGAGGTATCAGCACCGTGCAATGCTACCTACTGAAGAAGAAGGGTGTAGCTATTAGTACCAGAGGAAGTAGGTGCTCTTTGGTCTTGAACTAGAGACGTAGCTTGAAAGTTAAAAGCACTTCCCTTTTCAGAGGACCAGAGTTAGGTTCTTAGCACCCATGCTAGACATCTTTAAATAGCCTGTAACTCCAGGTCAAAGGGATCTGATACCCTCTTCTGGACTCTGTGGGTACCTCACACATATAGCATGCATGCATGCATATACACACATGCACATATGTCTAAAAATTATGAGACTTTTTTTGAGGAACTTGTTGAATGGTTCTTTAGTGTGAATTTTGCAGATGGTAACATCATGTCTCAATGCTGGCCATACCTTGTAATGTTTACATTGTGTTTATGCCCAAATTAGTACTGTAACCCTGAACAAAATAGCTTAACTTCTGCATTCTCTGTTCGTGTGGTAAGATGGGATCAGTAATCCCTCTTGTTTTATTTTTGCAGAATAAATGAAATACTTTAGCTCAAAAAAAAAAAAAAAAAAAGCAAAATTCCTGAGGGAATGGGAGCCTGGTTCACTTTCAAGGGAACAGTTTGCTGCCTGTGTGGCAGGATATTTTGCCTCTTCTATCACCGCCTCCATTTTCTAGCCAGTTGAAGCAGGTGTAACCAAGCTTTAGGATGCATTGGCTCCAGAATGATGTGTGGCAGAACAGAAAGCTGAAAGTTGCCAACCCCATTGCCTGGTCAGGTCTGAAAGCATAAGCCTATCATGAAGACTGGAGGAGGAGGACTGGAAAGGCTTTCCAAGACTACAGCAATCTTTAGAAGAATAGAGATTTGAGCCACGTATGGTGCTACTCAAGTGTGATCCCCGCTCTTGGGAGGCTGAGTGAGGACTGCAAGTTCAAGGCCAACCTGGGCCACTTAAGATCATTCCAGCCTGTGCTACATACTAAGACCCTGGATCAAGTTTTTAAAGAAGGAAAAAAAAGTCAAGGTTCATAGCAACCACGGCGAAGCTTTAAGCTCTGGCTGATTCTCTTGCTGTGCTGGTGGAATAGGGACTTAAAGTCAGCCCAGGACATGCTTGAGAGAAGCACACTAATGCAGAGTTCTTCTAGTCTGTAGGTCAGGAGTCGTGTTGGTCACTAGTGGTGGCCGTAGAAATGAGACCTCAGGACTGTCTTTGTTCTGAGTGAAGACCCGTTCCGGCAGTGCGGACTGTGAGTCTGACGGGAAAACTGAGCAAGGATAAGATGATACGAACGAGAAAGGAAAGGATGTAGGGAATTTGCCTCAGTTTAACTGTGCATTGAGGATGATTTTATTAATAGTAGAAATAGCTATATTTCCACCTACCTAACTCTCGTCCTACTCACTGCTTGAAATATCAAGGAGTAAAATACACAGTAGGCCAGAACACTGTAAATACGTAGTCTTAAAGCAGGACCACTCCATTTCTTTTAACTTCTGGATTTTCTTTAGGTGAGAAGGTTGATCATGAAAAGAATCATCAAAGTCAGCAAATTTAACTTGTCAGATATTGTGGCCGACTATGAAGAAATTGTATCTACAAGGTACTTCACAATTATTAAGTGTGAAATTAAGGCCCTGAGCTGGTATCTTCAGAATCCTCTGGGTTCTCTGTATTTTACAAATATTTATGTCACACGTCAAGACTGCAGAGTGTCTCAGAGTGAGGTTTGGTGACAAAATGCATCTGGCCACTTTAGGTCACCTATTAGACAAGGTCGGGCTCTCCTTTGGGGCAGTTTCTGGGAAAAGACAGACAAAGAAAAGAACATCTCTGCCCCCTTTCTTTTGTTGTTCTGAGGTTTTCCCATGAGACTGCTCCTGAACAAGCCGTGGTTGGTAGGAATGCTATAGCCCCAGCCTCCCCCCCTCGGTGTGGTGCCAGGGCACTGAGCAGCACAGGGGCAGGTGGTGGGGCCTTTGAGGAATTGTCTTCATTCTTCAGCATCCATAGTGAAGCCCAAGGGGGAGGGTCAGGAGCGATGGGGAATATTGAGATATTAGTCATCTTTAAGGGAGTGATTGCTTTACAAAGTAATAATTGTGGTGAAAGATAAATGCTTTATAGCTTTATCTTGCTGCCTTTTACTTCTTTTTGGACTGTGTAGCCAATGACAGCCATATTTCCTCCTGACACGACGGGACACAGAGTCACTTCCTTTGGAAGCTCAGGAAATTTCTACTTGGGGTTGAAAAAGAGCTCTGTCCCCTTCTGCAACGGACATCATATGGTTCAGAATAATGGCCTCATTAGTGATTATTTTAAATGCCTTGTAATTAAAAATGAGGCTATTTTGTGTATATGGAGCTGATCACTTTTTACCCCTTAGCCAGCTGACAAATGTGATTTGTAAATTCATTGAACCACGACGGAAGTTAAAACCTCAGAGGAAAGAAAGAAGAAAAGTCACAGCCCAAAGCATCTCTGATGGAGATATCAAGATCCTCATCAGGATCCTGAGGGCCTATAACATTCCTACCAGAAAAACAATATCTTATAGGTAGGTGATGGGCTCCAATGTCTGCGGTTGCAGATCTTCTTTCTTAAATGTGGTAAACATCCTTATTACTTATGCTTAATGCCTGGAGATGTCACTCAGTGGTAGAGCACTTGCCCAGTACCTGCAATGCTGGAGGTTTAATGTCTAACACACACACACACACACACACACACACACACACACACACACACAAATCATATGCATAAAATGAACAAACCTTAAAACCTTCATTTGGATAGTCAAACCTATTTTTTTCATGTTACATATTAAGAGTCTCCATAGTAGCTCAGAGGTATGGTGTTTGCATAATATGCTCAAAGCCCTGGCCCAGAATAAACTGCCCAAACCAAACCAAAACATCACAGGGATATGAGATTCCCAAAGTAACCTTAGTGTATGCTTTGGAGATATTTGCCATACAAGCATCTTCTAGATCACCAAGTAATTACCTCTTGTTTCTGTTCCCTGTTGGGATTTTTTGAAGTTTCTGCTGCCTGACACTCCATGTGCTGTCACAGCGGTGAGCCCTCAATGTTAGAAGCAGAAAGACGGGAAAATTAGGTGGAACACACATTTTGTTTCTGGTCTTCAAATGGGAAGGCTTATGTGGTCAGAGTCACTACTAGGACAGCCTGCTCTGTTTAGGATATATAGATAGCTCTACCAAAGCAGAATTTCACCTCTCTTTCCTGTGTGCACTGAGTATGTTTTATTTGTTTTTCTTGGGACCAAACTTGAGCTTGCCTACCAATGGCCAGTCAAATTAAAGCATTGTTAATATTAAATATCCATTTCATTAAATGTATCCTGGATATTTTGTGTCAAGGATGACTGATAAATATGAATATTACTACCCAAATGCCCCAGGAATATCAGGTATCTCCTTCTCCCCTGTTTACCACATATTTTCTCTGCTTGCTTGTCTCTAGCTTGGTACAGCACATGGGTTCTGTCTGTGAACAACACACCTTTTGCTTGCTGGTTGTTAATTTGTATCTAAAACCTCTTAACGGTCTTTTCCCTCCGCACAACTAATTATTTTCACAAGCAATGCACATCATAGTGGCTGTTTGTGAAGAAAGAACACAAAACCACTACCATTTTCTGTAACTGTCATTCTTCAGAAGAAAAGATTGTAACACCAAAAAAAAACCAAAAAATAAACAAACAAACAAAAGCCAAGAAAGGCTATTTTCCCAATGTATCACTTAGCTTTATTTTTTCCTTGATGCTGAAAACCAGTTGACACATTGCCACAGCTTTTCCTTTAGTTAGGAGCCATTCGTCCACGGCAGTGATGATCACCAACATGATGCAGCAGCAGCAGCAGCAACAACAACAAACCCCAAACAACCAAAAACCAAAAGACCAAAACCAACCCAAACCTCTATGAGACCCAGGGTAACCCTTATGCCTACCAACACTTATGTTAAAACTAACTATGGCTCCATGTTGCTTTTCCTGAAGAACTTCCAGTATGCCGACTTACCTGAGGTCATCCATGTCTCACCTCAGACAGCAAAATGCGACCAAACTTGTAGCCTCGAATGAAGTCATAAATGAGGTACTTAGCATCTTATAAGGTCTAATATTGGCTGATTGCTCTCAGTCTCATCTAGCTCCCAACTGGTCTCTTCATGTCTGTGTCCTTCAGATTACAGTTATTTTCCCCTAAGAAAGGAAAGGTATTCTTTATGAATGTAATTCATATTATCTCATTCTCTGCCCTCAGGCCCTATAAAACAGGGTAAAAGCTCCTCCCCCACCCCCAGCTCACACCCAGAATCTTTGATAGTCTCACTCTTGCCTGCCAGCTGTCCTCCTGTCTATCCACTGCACAGCCATGTTATCTTGGCTTCCAGTACTTGTTCCCCTTGCTGGGAATGGCCTCCACCGATCTCCCTGCTATTGGTCAGATAAGCACAACTGTTTCAAAGCTCTATCTCAATCAGGATTTCCTCTGTGATGTTCATCTGGTCCTACCCCAGGCACAGGTAGCCCACAGCTACCTGTCTGAAGCCCACAGCTGCAAGTCTCTTCTCTTGCTGCATGGCTCCTGTTTCTTACTTTGTTTTTTTCGTTTGTTTTGTTTTGTTTTTTTGTTTTGTTTTTTTGTTTTTTGTTTTTTCGAGACAGGGTTTCTCTGTGTAGCCCTGGCTGTCCTGGAACTCACTCTGTAGACCAGGCTGGCCTCGAACTCAGAAATCTGCCTGCCTCTGCCTCCCAAGTGCTGGGATCAAAGGCATGCGCCACCACTGCCCAGCTTTGTTTTGTTTTTGTTTTTTGTTTTTTGTTTGTTTTTCCTGTTTCTTACTTGCTTGTCTATTTGTTTGTTTGTTTCCTGACAAACTTTAAAATCTTTAAAGAAAAGTTCTGTCTGTCCTGGATCTTTGAACAGTGCCTGACATAGAATAGGACTAATAGATATTTATTAAGTCAATGACTAACTAATGGCTATTGAAAGGAAAAACTATAAAAATTAGGAAACCAGTTGCCAAGTAATCTCCCAATTTCTTGCTTGTCTCTATTATGCAAGACTTTATGAAAATGCAGGCAGTGTTTACTCTGCATTTCAGGATACTGTGCACCCTTTCATAGAAGTTTCCTTTCAACACACCGTGTATCAGACCAACGTTGCAAATGGATCTCATCCATGCTGGAATGAAGAAATCAAGGTAGATTTTATGTAAGTTGGAGTCTATTTTCCTGCAGTTTCTAGTCAGAGTAACTGTGTGGTGAGGGAGCATGTTCATGTATGCTTGTGTGCGTGTGTGCATGAGGAGGTAGGGACCATCCACCTTTTTCTTGGGAGGGAGTGGTGCATGATGCTTTTTGTCAGGAGGCAAAAACAAATTTGCATGAGGCTCTGGGTTCAATTCCCAGTACCGGAAAAGGGAAAGAAAAACTGACATGCAAATGTAACATATAGTGCCAGTAAATAAAGAATGGTTAGCAAACTCTGCTTTGGAGGGACAATTGTGGCAAAGTTTGAGGAAAGTTTGAATAGACTATTTAATGCAAGCTAATGCAGGGGACTTGGAAATTTAAGATATATTCCAAGTGGTTGAACCGAAAGGTGTCTTGAAGTGATTCTTGTTTGTTCTCATGCTAGTAGAGTGCTGTAAATATGCATTGACTCCCTGACTTGGCCTAGGTATCCTAGCATGAAATGAAACCCCAGAGTAGTAAGGTAGGAGAATTAGCTTATTTTGTTTCTCAGAAGCATATAGGGAGCATTCAATTTAAAATCATCACAAAACTCAACCAGTGTTTTTCAGTGGTCACGGCCAGAAACTGTTACCAGGAAATTATAGGCATTATTAGAGACCCCTTAAAGTAGCACTTGCTTCATTTTTTTTTTTTAAAAAAAAAAAAGTTTTAATAATGTCAGTTGTATGATAAAGATATTACCAGGCATGGGGCTAGGCTGCTTGCCACTTAGAAGCCAATAGTTGGAACCTGAAAGTTTGGGGGGAAGAAATCACTTTTAATAAAGGGCCAGCATCCTGGGATGGGGGAGTTGTCATCCTCAGAGCTCTATCTTGGGACACTCAGGGGAACAAAGGGCTCTTAAAGGGAGGGAAAGGAGTGGAGGGAGACCAGGGCCAGCAAGGCCACTGCTGGGTAGGGCCATGATCACCCTGGCCAGACATCTCAGTTGACCTGGACCCCCTGAAACTCATTCCCAAATGTCCTTCCGTGCAGCAATGTCCTTCCGTGCAGCAATGTCCTTGCTTTGTATTAGTTGTTGCCCAGAACTAAAGTCTAAAGAAAGGTCACACACTCTGGCTCAACGCAGTGATTGCCAGCTGGTCTGGGAACTGTAAATCCAAAGAAAGAGCTGTCTGCAGTCTTGGTTATTTTGATGAGTCTCTTCTTTAGGATCGGCAGTGCCAAGCATTGTCTTGGCTTAACATGATCTCCAGCTGAACCTATGTTATTGTCTGCTTTTATTTTCATCTGAATAAAGAGTAAATAAGGTAAATTATGATACAGGCATTAGTTCTAATAAACAGTAGGAGCAAGGCTTTCAGGCATATACTTTTTTCTACATTTAAACTTTACAAAGAAAAAAGATCTTAGATAAATTATTTTAATTTATCAACGATGCACTTAGAAAATAAGTGGATTTTGTAAAACAAAACAAAAAAACCAAAAAACTCAAGCACTCAAGTATGCTTTTCTCATTTTCAGCTCACCAGGACACGATTACAGCTTTTCTAGTTTATCTAAAATAAAAGAAAACATACATATCAACATTTTTGATGAAGTGGTGATTGAAAAGCATGAGGTAACACAGGAAAATGGCTGACTAATGTTGAAATAATTATGAGATCAAACTGAATGAAATCTTGGAACTTATTTGTGAAGTTGTCTATTTCTAAGACAGGGACTCCCTATGCAGCCCAGGCTGGCCTGGAGTTACTGTGTGGTCCTGGCTGGTCTTGAACTTGTAGCAGTCCCATAGCCAGTGAACACCATCACACCTAGTGTAATTTGTTCTTAGTGATGTATGCAGTATCTTCTTAAACGAGTTTGAGTCAATGTGCAATAAAGTCAGACAGATGACCACCACTCTAAGTACAACAAACCACAACATCCAATGAGGAGAAGGGATGGAAAACTGCCAAAGACTTGGGAGAAGCGGGTGTTTATGATTGAACATTACATTTTCATATGAACTTCTTGGTAGTAAGATTGGGAACACAAGCAGAAAATCTTATATATTTCTCATTAGCTGACCAAAGAAAACACACCGTTCTATATAAGACACTAAGTTATTTTAAGACCAGAATTTTGTTGTTTTCTATAATTTCTAAAATTAATAAATTAATAACTTCCCCATGCATTAGTGAAAGGTCCCAACCCAATGCCTAGCACCACTGCAAGCTCTGTAATAAGTGTTTCCTTCCGTTTAGCTTGACATGAAAAATGTAAAGGTGTGTATCTACCGTACTCAGGCAGATAAGTTAAATGCTTTAAAACTCATTGGAACAGTTACTAGGGTGAGGTCCATCCTGCCCACTGCCAAAAGGAGATAGGAGCTAGTAGGAAGGAATCAGGGTTACTCAGGGCCTATCATCTCAGCTCAACCTTGGGGAGCTCAGTTATGCAGAGGGCTTTATCAGGAGGGAAAGGATTCACCAGGAGATGGAGGCAGGCAGGATACATGCTTGTCTTTGTCATCCAAATTGTCTCTTTTTTTCTTCCCTGAAACATTGTGACGGACCTCAGCCGCCTGGTGCTGTCTCCTGTAGTTGTGTTTAAGACAAACTTACTCTCCTGCAGGGTAAACTGCCCAGCAGTTCACTTGTACTGTGTTCTGTAATGACTAGAACAGGAGGGGGATTACAAAAGTCAGCAGATGTTCTGGATTGTGTAAATCCACACTGAAAGAAGTATTATTTAGTATCTTAGCCCTTTAGGTGAGCCTTCTCTTGTAGGTGTTTCCGACCTGTGACCGGCAGGCCCATACTCAGACCGACTGGTAGAGCGCTGATGAGGCCCAGCCCATCTGTAGATGACGTCGTACATGGCATCAAAAAAATCAGACACCCGTACTTTAGAATCTAGAATGCCAGGGAAAAGGGAAAGGGACGAATCCTGTCAAAGGATTGGCATGGTGTGTACAACGACCAACTTGTAGAAAGGACAGCAGGAAGGGGAAGTAGAAATGGCCGTGCTGAAGACAAATGCCCTGAAGAACTGGCCTCATTTTCTCAGTTCTGTTGAAGGGACAGACAGTTCTGCCTTGGGGAATGGAGGCTCTAGGTCAGAGGACTTGGATGAGACCTTACAGTGCAATGCTCAGAGGTAGATCAACTGTAAACAGTACTGAAAAATTTCTTACCAGCGATGCCTTCAAGCCAACTTTCCTAGAGTGTACAAATATCCACACTAAACTGTAAATGATTTTTAAAGAAAGATGGAGGGTAAGGCAATAAATGGCAATTTCTCGATGGCTCACATCCAAGGATTTAAGCTGAGTACTGTTCTTGTTCACTGAAGTATGTCAAGCCGGGGCATGTTTTGTTTTGTTTTGCTTTTGTTTGTTTTGTTTTGTGCTTAAAAGCTCATTCTGAAAAAGGTTCAGGGCTACACTGGGATGGATCCCTAACACACAGTGTAGTCGATGACGGTTAGACGTTTTATTGGCTTACACCTGTGTCTAGGAAATCTTCTCTGGAGAACATCCCACAAGAGCAAGCCCCCATTTGAAAGATGGTTTGGGTTATTACTGCTCATTGTTCCCTCCCTCAATGCCTCTTTTCCTATTTTCTTCTGTATTATTTTCCTGTTATCAAATCTTTACTCCCTACAGATCCCCCCGCCCCCTGTTAGCTTATGCCTTAGCAGAACTCTGAGGACTTACAAGTCTCATAGACACAATGCTGACTTTCAACACTGGAGGTGGCAGAGCTGTTGCGAACAGCATTTGGGGTCACACTAGGCAGTCCAGACTTGGAGCATGGACTACATACAACTATAATATAAACCCGATAGGCATAGAATGAACGTAAATGTATCCAGCATTCAGATGGTGGTTTAAATGCTTAGGGAAGGAGGGGCGCAGGAGGAGAAAGGGGTAGAGAGGGCTGGAGAGATGGCTCAGTGGTTAAGAGCACTGACTGCTCTTCCAGAGGTCCTGAGTTGGAATCCCAGCAATCACATGGTGGCTCACAACCATCTGTCATGGGATCCGATGCCCTCTTCTGGTGTGTCTGAAGAGAGCTACAGTGCATTCATATAAATACAACAAATAAATCTTTTTAAAAAGAAAGGAAGGAAGGAAGGAAAGAAGGAAGGGGTAGAGAGTTCAGTGGAGGGAGGGGACAGATGGGAAGAAAGGAGAAGGAAGAAGAAAAGATTCTTTTGAAAGACTTCACATCATTAGCATATCATTGCCAGTGTCTTATAATCTCTAATACTCTGTTAGTCTCTTGTCATTCCTGACTTTATCCACGTGCTTTGTTTTCTTCTGATTATATTGTTTGTGTGTATTTTTTAAAAAGATGTATGTTGCTATTTATTTATGTGTCCATGTGCATTTATTTGCCTGTGTATACAGAAGCCAGCAGGATGTCAGCTCCCCTGAAGCTGGACTGAGTTAGTTACTGGAGTTAGTGAGTTACTGGTGGTTGTAAGCAGCCTGGTGTGGGTGCTGGGAACTGAACTCAGATCCCTGGAAGAGCAGCACGTGCTTTTGACTACTGAGCAATCTCTCCAGCCCCTTGTATCTGTTTTTTAAGACAGGATCTTAACCTGTTGTTCAGACTGACCTAGAATCCATGATTCTTCTGCCTTAGTCTCCCAAAGGAAGGGGTTACAGGCATGCAGCAGCACACCCACAGTCTTTGAGATCAAGGAGCTCTGAAATAAAGGTTGAAGCTTATTTAGTCATCACAGCTTCCAGTCCTTAGGCAAGGTCCCACTGCCGCTGCCAGCAGCAAAGCCTGACAGCAGCTGCCAAATATAAAGACCCATGAAAAAGTGGCTTAGAAGATCGTAAACCTCTTACACTGGACTCACATTGGCTGTAGATAAGAGGGGTGGGATTACACAAAGCAGGAAAAGCTGAGGCAGGAGGATACTCTATAACCCTAGAGACTTGCTTCTGCATGGGTTGTCCTTGTCACCAGGATGGACATTACTTGCTGTTGATACCCTGGAGTGGCCTGGGTTCTGCTTAGCCTGTGTCTTGATAACTGATTAACGTTCCTGGTTTTTCTCCTTCTCTGACCCTTGTGCCTAAAATTTAGAATTTCATGGACCTTCTATCAGGTTTTTCAATTTTTTTGAGAAGGCACCAACAATTTGAAATTTTATACTTCAGTCTGTGTTTTCTGTTCTATTTCCGCTTGGAGATTTATCATATTTTTTGAATGTACTTATAACCAGGATTTCTGAATTTATTTGGGCAAATGTTTTCCGTATCTGTTTGTTTGGTTGGGTTCTTCTTATTTGTTTGTTTGTTTAGTCTCTGACTCAATCCTGAATGATGGAAACATTCTAAAATTATGATCTCATCTTCAAACCACCTTTCTCTGCCTATTTTCTACGTGAGTGCCTACTTTTTTTAGTTTGTATTGTTTTCTGTGTGTCTTTTCATTACATATCCTTCCTTAGTGTGCAGTTTTTGAATATTATGCTTTTACATTTTTCAATGCTTGAAAGGTTTCAGTGTGAACTTCCAGTTTTAACTTTTGGCTGTGTTGTTTAGTTGCATGAGTAATCATTTACTTCCTAGTCTCCAGTTTCATGGAGCCACTGGTCCCACTCTATGGATGCCATTTAACAGACCCTAGTAAAAAGAGAAGGGCCCATTGGGTTTGGTAGGTTACAAAGAAGTCACATCCTGAGACAAAGGAGGAAAGAGTTGTTACAGTTTGGAAGGATCATGAAACGTTAGCATTTGAAAATGTTGAACTGACTCTTTGAGAATCTGCCTCCTCCTGACCCCCACTAACTGATACAAGCAGGTGGTCAAACTGACCATATTCAACATAAAATTTGTAGCTTGGTGTGGTGATTCAGGGTTGGACTCCCAGCACTTTCTAGGGAAAGGCTCACGGTTCCAGGTCAGTTTCAGTTACATTCATGGGCTCAGGGAGAGACCTGGCCTCAAAGGAGTAAGACAGAGTGAAGGAGAACACCCATTGAGACAGGTATGCAAAGTGCACCCAGATACACCATATACATACACACACACACACACACACACACTTACAGGCACACACTCAATGAGATAGGCATATAAACTGCACCAACATACACCACAGACACACACACACAAACACATACACACACCCAATGAGATATGCATATAAACTGCACCAAGATATAACACACACACACAGACACACACAGACACACACACACATGCATGCACGCACAGAGAGGGGAGAAGGATGGAGGGAGCGATGGAGGGTGAGAGAGAGAGAGAGAGAGAGAGAGAGAGAGAGAGAGAGAACAAAAAGGAAGAGGATTGGTTTGCCATAGTTACCTATGAGTTTGTAAAAGTATTTGTCTTATAGGAAACATTTTTATGAGTTTAACTTAAATTTGCTTTACTAGGATCATTGTCTCAAGAGCTGCAGTGCTCATTCATATATACAAAAGAACTGGCTGGGCTCCATCACCTTCCCTTTCTCAGCCCTTCTACAGCAGCCTGAGGTAACAGAAAAGTTATCCCAAGATTAGTTTCTGTCTAATAAAAGCACTTTCTGATGTCTTCTTAGTCAGATTCTGTACTGCCAGGTTATTAAATATTACCAGGTGCTATGGGTATGAGAGGGCTTGCAGGGCGTGACCGTCCCTAGGAGACACCAATAAACTTATTTCTTGCATTTTTAAAGTGTGTAAAAAGACAGAATAAAATAGTCCTAAGTCTTAAAGCAAACTTTGTGTTTGCATGAAGGTCTTTGTAAGGCCAGATCCAGGTACCAAGAGTTTCATCTTTCCAGCCGTGCTTATCAGTTACGTCAGGTTGATGGCAAGATTGGACTCTGCAAGAACCTGGGCGTGGGACTTAACTGTTGGATTCGACAGCAGCAACAAGCCTGCACAACCAGCAAGGATGAAGCTCTAGACTAGGCTCCACTTAAGGCTCAGTTACTTATGGAAAGATCTTACGCAGGGTATCCGAAATCCCAGTAGCTTTGCCAGACACTGAGAATTTGAAGAGTCAGAAGTGAATTTCATTTTGGCGCAGTGTGAGCTGCTGTAGTGTTTCTGTGGCGGTACAGGATGGGTTCTCTGGGGGTACAGAGCAGCAGGACCTGGCTGTGCCCAGGCTTCTAGGATAATGGGGTCTTAGAGGGTTTGGTGGTAGGTAAGAGAAGAAGGCTTCCTTTACTTGTTTGACTCTTTGAAGTAAGCAGTTTAATGAGTCTCACAGGCACTTGAGGACATTTGAGTAAAAACGAATCATTTATTAGGACCCGATTAGGCCAGGTGCAACAGAAAAACCAACCTTGGCTGTGTAAGTCAGAGCTCTACTTACCTCTCCAGGAAGTTCAGATGCCCCGGGGTCAGCTGCTCAAGGGTATTACCACACTGTCCTCTTTCTCCTCAGAGTTGCAAACTGGTCGCTACAACTCCAGCTTCATAGCTGTGCCATGACAGGAGCAGGGAGAAACAGGAAGGCCACTCTGTCACTGTTAGGGAAGTAGTTCTCCAGCCACCCAGACTGCTGTTTGCATTTTAGTGATGTGACCACAGCCCTTCTGTCGTGGTGCCAACTGAAACTGTTGCCTTCTTTTAAAGGAGAAGATCATGGATAGTAATTAAAAGATAGAAAGATGCCGTGGACAATCACGTGAGGCCATGATAGAGCATATTCCTGATAAAGAGATCCAATGGGTCAGAGGTATAGGATTTGCTATACTTGCAAATCTCTATGGACGTCTCTCTGCCTCAGACCAGGCTGCATGACTGGCAGGTGGTTATGAAGTGTGGTTTCAAAGACAGCAAAGGCTGGATTACAAAAGGAGGATTAAATGCCTCCACTACTCATTAATTTCTATGATCTTTCACAAATTTCATCTGCTCTCTGAATCTCAACCTTGATACTTTAAGTAAAGGTAAGGGCAGTAGCCACCTCGCTGAATGGAACACGCTGTCCCAGCATTTTAGCACACTGGATACTGTGTACACAGTGCAAGGGTCTTGCACACAGTGAGGGCTCCTGAGCACTAGCTGCCGGTGTCACCATGATTCACCACCCCCTGCCCTGCCTCTTTCTCACTGACATTCACGATCTCTGTTTCTATAACAGTACTCAGGGCTGTGGGTTCTGCCCTTACATTTCCCTCCCACTCCAGACTCAAATGCAAAAGACAACATGATCTTTCAGCATCTTCGTTGAGCCTAAATTAGATTTTTCTCGTCTTACAATTTATTTGATTTTGAGTTCTGTATACGTGTGGGTATGTGCACTTGAGTCCAGATGAGAGCATCAAATCCCCTGGAGCTAGAGTCTCAGGCTGTTGTGAGCCACCCAACATAAGCACTGAGAAACACCCTGGGATCCTCTGGAAGAGTGGCATATACTCTTAACTACTGAGCTATTCCTCCTTTTTAAATTAGATTTTTCTGAGAGCTCTCATCAGTGTACTGTGGTAACTGGCTTCCTTGGTTCGCCTTTTTCTTACTTTTGCTCTCTTCGAGTAATACATATTGGTCAGGGTCCCAAGGTGTCTAGCGTGTCCCTTGATTACCCCAAAGAGCCTGGTCATTGTCCGGCAGGAACTTATGTCCCTGTGTAAGCCAAGGCTCTCCTGAGCAGAAGACTGGTCTGGGATATAGGTTTATCTGATTCTCATCCTGTGTTCTTTCAGATTAGTGGGACATTTCAAGTGAACATCCCACCCATTTTGCTCGGGTACACCTGGAGTAACACCTACGTCCCTCCTAGAGAAGACTGCAGTGGACAGAACCCAAAAGAATGTACCTTCCTCAATATTTTTGCTACAATTGAACCTCAGATATCATATGTCACATACAATCCAAAGGTGGATGAGGTAGGTCTCATATTGTATTATTCTGAAATGGATCATCAAAAAAAGTGCATATTGTTTTAAAGACCAGTGAAAATTTCAAATTTATCAAAAGTAAACATTGTTTTTTTTTCCCTTAGTTTGTAAGGGGGAAGGAATAGTGTTGAGCTGTCTTAAATCTGATTTTAGTTTTCAGATCAAATAGACATTTTACAGAGAGCACAGACTTTTACCAGGAACTGTAAGGCCATGTTTCCCAACCGAAGAGTCATGGCAACTGTTTTTAATGGTGAAGGGATGCACATCTTAGTCACAAGATACATCAAGGCATTGAATCCACCTCAACAACTTCTGGATATATTTCTTCATGACTCAAGTGCAACACTTGTGAGTGACAATTTTTCTTTCAGTTATTGTTTTTAGCAGTTTTATCGAGATTATAGAGAACCTATGAAGAATCAAGAGTATTGTGTGTGTGTGTGTGTGTGTGTGTGTGTGTGTGTTTCTCTGTGTAGCCCTGGCTGTCTTGGAACCTGCTATGTTAGACCAGGCTGACCTCAAACTCACAGATATCTCCCTGCTTATACCTCCTGAGTTCTGGGACTAAAGACATGCACCACTACCACTGGGTTCAACTGTACCTTTTATTTGGGGATCAATCTAGGTGATTGATTGTCCTTAGATAATTTATGTTATTTGTGAGTTATAAAGCTCTCTTAACAGGACCCTTTGACCAAAAAAAAAAAAAAAAAAAAAAAAGTCAACAGCCAAATTCAGGTAGGTTGCTTTGTAGTGCACTCTGCTTTTCTGTCATGGTTTCTTCCTGCCTGTGGGCCTGAAGGCCCACTGTCCTGGAGTTAAGGGTTCTCTCAGGCACTTGTTGAGCAGAGTGGGGCAGGGGACTTAACTGCATGAAGTCATTTAGTGCAAAAGTCGTGGCTGTGCATAAAGGGCACCCGTTACACATCACTTCAAATGTTAAAGAACTTCCTGTGCATTATCCTTTCTCCTTTCTGGCCTCTGTGCCTCAGTCTGCCTCATTCTGGTGGGGAGGGGACATCCTCAGTGTAACTGGTGTTGTTAGAGGAAGCAGGTCACATCTCCCTCTGTCTCCATCTGCAGCAGTTTAAGTAAGTTTCTAAGAGGAGTTCAGAAAGATGTTGAAGCAAAAACAAATCAAATATTCATGGTTTCTCACCTTTAAAAAATGCTGAGCAGTTATAAAGTACACATGTTGATGCAGCATTATAGTATTTTAAAATTGTAATAATAATAATTATAAATTTATTACAATAAAACATAATGCCAGACAAGTATTCTCTGGGTCAGGCCGTTTGGGCCCAATCCCCAGAGGCTCACATAAGCACATAACCTTCGTGACTCCGAGCAAGTCATTTTATCCCTCTAAGCTTGTCCTTTCTGTCCTCTGAGAGACCTAAAGTGTGTTCTGAGAGAGATACTGCTTATAAAGTTCTGTGCTGGACAATGAACATGCTCAGTGAATGTCAGCTAATGTTATTCCAGGACCTCATCGCCCGATTCGTATCTCTGATTCCCTTTGCGGCAGAGACGTTGGATGAAAATGATGGCTCTGACATATGGATGACATCAGAGGTAACAAATGACATTTTATAGTTAAAATGTATAGTATGTCTCACTTGTCTTTCCTCTTAAGGCAGCGCTTCTTATGTGTAGTGTTCTGCCTTGTGAAATATGAGAATGTAACTGGGCCCCAGACCTCAGTAGGCCCTGAGACCTTAGCACAACTGACTCCATGATGGAAATACCATTCAGGCCATAAAACTCAGCACATAGCACCACCTGCCAAAACTAAAACAAAGGCCTAACCCATCCAAGTCTATACAGTTCTGAGAAAGTCCCTAAATGTACTAACCTTGCTTTTTGGCTTTTGTAGTTCCAACCTGGCTAACTATTCTTCTTAACAGAAATATGTCAACCCAGAACATGGGTTTTGTGCTTAAAAGCTCTTCCTGGAAAAGGTTCAGGGCCACACTAGGATGCCAAGCATCCGGTGTAGCAGCCGGCAGTTTATAAAGGCTTTCTATCAGCTTAAATCCATGTCCTGGCCATCTTCTCTGGTAGATACCTCACAACAGAAAGTATTTGATAATTTGTGTATACTTGCCTGCTCCATAATCATTTATGAAAATAAGTAATTAAGGTGATTTTATATTCAAAAGTCAAAGTGATTCCTCATGAATATTCTATTCTGTGGGAGTATCAGCAGTGCAGTATTACACTCTCCAGGCCCTGTCATCTAGTGTCGGATGCAGCCAGGGCACACTGGTGTGGCTTTATCTCTTGTTATGCTATCGTAAGATGTTCCCATGCTGTTGAATAAACAGTTGGTGCCTCAAGCTCACCAGTCTCCTCATCCCACCCCATCTCCCTGGCTCTCTCTCTAGTGCTGTCATAAACCGGAGAGCATGTGTCTCATCTGCATGTTTTCACTGCTACTCAACAACAGATTGCTACTGTATCCCAGTGGGCACAGTAAAGAAACTGCTGACATGAGACATGACCGACTGCTCCATGATACAGTTAGGGTTTTGTGTGTGTGTGTGTGTGTGTGTGTGTATGTGTGTGTGTGTGTTTGGTTTTTTGGGTTTTGTTTGTTTGTTTGTTTGTTTGTTTTTGTAGATAGAAAAGAGAGGACAAACAGAGCCACCTGAAGCAGCCCGGGGGGGAGAGAAAAAGAAGTAGATTGAGCATGGCCAGCAGACTGGGCACGGCCAGGGCTACCTGTGAGAGAGGGAGAACAGCAGCCATTAGAGAGAGAAAATAGTGAAATGGAAAGAGTTAGTGGGAATAAGAGACACAGAGAGAAAGTGAACAGCAAGAGCTAGAGAGAGAAAATGTGTAACAGAGAATGGTGGGGAAAGGCAGGATATAAGAAGGAATAATGGCTACAGGGAGGGAAGCCCATGAGTTGGAGGGAGAGCAGACAAGGGGGTAAGGAGGCCTGGGATGCCCGCATGGACTTTGAAATGGGTAACAGGCGCTTGCGATACTGAGGGAACCCAGACCAGCGTGGACTTTGATATCCTGGTAGGCACCACAGGTAGCCATGTGTCCCTTCTGCCAGAGGTAAGGGAAATGACTCCTTTTGGTAGAAGGGAACCAGTTTCATAAGTTCCTGAGAAATTCTGGCTTTTATCTAAGTGCCAGAAATCTTAGAGTCCATTGTAAGCTCATCTCTGGGTATCTGGATAGCTACCATTTGAACGTGCAGGCCCGATGATGTTAATAGATAGTCAGAATTTCTTTTCAACAGAAGCCAGAAATCTAAACGTTCACACAAAAGTTTTCTTTTAAAAAATTCTAGGGCCAAGACTTGGGAGTAGTGGCACATGCCTTTAATCCTAGCACTTAGGAGACAGAGGCAGGCAAATATCTCCAAGTTTGGAGCCAGCTTGGTCTACATAGTGAATTCTAGAGCAGACAGGGACTCAAAACAACAACAAAACAAAAACACACAAACAAAAAAATATCTCAGGACCAAAACAAAACATCCTTACATTGACGCGGTCATAGGCCACCATGCTGCCTTTCCTGATGTACCTGTTCTATTTGCCACACTGTCTTACTCTGTGTCCTGTGTTTAGCTCGTCTGTCTAGCACTTTAGGGTACGGAAGTTTCTATTGTGCTTCCTGATGGAGCACCATTTAACTTATCTCTCCGCCTTTCCTTGAGTTAAACACTGTATTGGTACAGGACGAACTGGAGTTCCAAGACCCAAAATCCATTTCCCCGTAGATCCTGATCCTCAGAGACGCTCCCTCGAAAGCTTAGGGTAGTGTATTTGTCTTGAACGAAATGTCTCATTTTGGATATAAATTGTCTGGCCACTCTATATAATATTCATTATATTATAATATTCAGCTTTCTCTTTCCTCTCTTCTCCTCTTCCTCTCCTCCTCCGTTTAGAATACATTGTGTTATTCTTGTTCCTTTTTTGCCCAGTGCTGCATTAATCTGGCTATTGGAAATAAAGAAGAGCACGCTATACTTCTCTGTAATTTCTTTCTGTACTTCGGGAAGAAGGCATTGGTGATCCTGGGAACCTCAGTACTAGAAGTAAGTGCCGGGAAAGTGTGAGCAAAACTCAACCAAACTTAAGCTGCCTGTCTGGTAAACTTCCCGCTAACCAGAGAGCTTCATGGGCAAGCATTTGTGACCTGAGGGTAATGCTGGTGCACCAACACTTCTGCAGATTTTACTTTTCTTCTTGTAAAACAGTGCTGCTTGGCGTGGCCTCCGGGAATGTTAATCACCTTGTACCCCAGCAGCTGTTTGTGGTGAATGTGTACTGAATGAGATTGGGGTCATGCAGCATCCCCTGCATGGCGCTGTGGCTGTTCTCATCCACCGCCACCATCTTTCAGAAACTACATTGTAAGGCTCGAACAAACACTCTCATGGTGTCTTTTCTGCTTCTCTAGGCTTTAACATTTTTACATTATACTTCTGAATATATCCCTCCTTGCTTCTAGCCCGACATGGATGCCTGGCCATGTTGCAGCATGTCTGGTCTTGCCTTTGTTGTTGTTGTTGTTGTTACAATGATATGGCTTATTTCCCAAGATGCCTTGCCATAGCTTATTATTTGTCAAATTTGTTAGTGTCCCCTTTGATCCACTACTCTGATTGTAAGTGCCAGCAGGTGGCATTAATAAGATCTCAATAAATAACTGTTATTTGGTCCAGAAAGGAACTCCATAGCAGGCAGGTTCCAGCTCAGTTGGTGGTTGGGGTGAAGCAGGAGGCACAGTAATGAAGAGCAAGTGCTCTGGGCCAGAGATGTAGAGATTTAAGGTCGAGCTGGGCAGAGCAGTGTGGAGACTGACTTGCAGCTTCACTCAGGTGTGGGCTCAGCTTTATCTGCCTCTCCATTCTGTTAACCTCTGTCCAGAAGTGAACTCTGCTTCTCACTGTCACATTAGCCCCTTAAACTCCCATTCTTCATTAAAGAGAGAGCATAATAAACAGTCCTACCTTCAGAATTGAGAGTGGGTTAAAGGAGAAAATCAGTGTGAATCTTAGCATAACCAATAAATATTAAATATTGCTATCATTACTTGAATTATTTATTTTTCCACTAAGAAAGTCTTAACACTATGAGAGATACATGTAGAGCAAAATAATAACTATTAAAAAAACTTTTTAAGGCACTAGAGAGATGGCTCAGCAGTTAAGAGCACTGACTGCTCTTCCAGAGGTCCTGAGTTCAATTCCCAGCAACCATATGGTGGCTCACAACCATCTGTAAATGAGATCTGGTGCCCTCTTCTGGTGTGTCTGAAGACAGAACAGTGTACTCACATATCTAAAATAAATATTTTTAAAAAATTTTTTAAAATTGTATTTATTATTCAGGAGTTGCAATGCCACAGCACACACGTGGTGGTCATAGGAAAACTTGAGTGCTTTCTCCTTCAGCCTGCCCAGGTTCCTGTGGCCAGGCCAGCAGGCTTTTACCAGCTGAGCCGTCTCACTGGCCCCACCACTAATACTTACTATCTTTTCTAAATAAATATTTATTGCCCTTATTCCTGCGTATGTGTATGGGTGGCAGGGAGACATGCCAAGGCATACATGTGGAGGTCAGAGGACACTCTGTGGAGTTTTCTTTGCACGTTTTCATGGGTCCCCAGGATGGAGCTCACATTACTAACTAGCCTTCCATAGCAAGTGTCTTTGTCCACCAAGATGATCCCCAGTCCTGGGCTTCTAATCCATTAGACTGCTTTCCTGTATACTTTACCTTCTAGTTCCAAGCCTTTCTCTCAGTTTTAATTTAGTGGATTTTAAGCCCCTTTAGTGACTCTCCCTGAGCCTTAGGCCAGTTTATCTTACTCGGCCTGGTGTTCAGTCTCCAGGTATATGCTAACCAAAGTGAGTTCCCACAGCACTTTTGTGTGAATTAGACAAAAGTGACCGTGTCACAAATGCTTTAGGACTGTCTGTTAGAAAGGTATCATAGCATACTGATTTTGTTAGTGTAACATATTTTATTGCTACCAGTGCATCCTACAAAACCTCTAATGGTGGCTCTGGCTCACGGAATCTCTTATTTAAATCACCATACTACCTGGGTCTGAGGATTTCTAAAACTTTCTTGACTTTGATTGGTTGTTGTTGTTTGTTTTTGGGGGGGGTAGGGGGTTGCTGTTTTTCTCTTCTTCTTCTTAAAAAACATGTTTTAAACCCCAAGAAAACTTTACAATTTAGAATAATTATAATTTCTACAGATAGAAGGTAATCAACAAAGATATTGTATGATGTATCTTTTTCCTCATGCAGGGCCATGTGGCTTATGTATTAACTCAAGAAACTGGCGAGTGTTTGCTTTGGAATCCATCGACGGGGCAATGTCATAAGCAGTTTGACCCATTTTGTCCCTTGCAAAGTGTAGATTGTTTGTTCAATGATAAAAATGTAAGTATGTGACTAAAAAACCTTGAGTTATTTCTTCACATCATCCTGAGCAAGCATTAGAATCTCCCAGGAACTTTGAAGTCATGGTACCCAGTAGTCTGTGGGGTCAGGGATTAGCCCATCTTTTACCCTTAAAGCCAGTCTGTAGAGTTTCTAATGCTGGCACTACCAAGCTGATGCTGCCCTTCCATAGTCCTTGAATCTGCTCCTCCCTCCCCCCCCACCCCCCGCTTCAGCCACGTAAGTTGACTACAAGCCTGTAGATTTTTCACCATTTTTCCGCACTGTAGTCTTGTGTTACTGTGGGTTTCCAGAGTCCTTTTGTTAATGTTTTCATAGGTCTGGTTTAATATTCAACAAAACAATACACCAATGGCTGTACATTTTGACTATTCAAAAGAAAGCTTCTGGAAACAGCTGCTTCCGAAGAACTTCCAGGGGACCAAAGCCCAGAGTGTACAGGTAAACACTCCTTCAGGTGTATCTGCACCATTGTTACTATTGCTTCTAATCTTTGTTAGTTGTGACAGCCCAATTGTTGAATTACTCAGCAATGTTCACCCCAAATGAATCTTCTCTGCCATCCAACTTATGTTTGGGCTACTTTGTTGCCTTTCCTGTATCTGCAGAAAAAAAAAATAATTTGAGAAAAAGAATGTCATCTCAAATGTTATTTAGGTCTTAGAACCTTTCCCATCAGAAATAAAGCACATAACGTTCAAGATGGCGTGTAAGTTTTCACATCTAGTGATGATCAGGTATAAAAACTGATAAATAAAAGTGCTTCTCTGGACTCCAAACCAGAGTGATTATCTTGTCGAATGAAAACAGGAGAGAAATAGTACCAGTTGGTGGGGTAAACAAAGATGGCAGCAAGGTCTAAAACCACGTCAGCAGATGAAGGAGCAGGCATCCCTTCAGAAGCCAGACTGTGATGGAGCTCTCCTCATTTACTTTTGAAATAAGATGGGAGGGAAAAGGCCTGGTGTCCAGGAGTTAGGAGACCAGCTTGACCCAGTATCTAAATGTCATGGCTGAGCAGATCTGTGCTGCGATCAGTAGCGCTTTCTGGATTGAGGGCTACAGGGTGGCAGAGTGAGGGCAGTACAGAGTTCACAGACTAGGAGCCTCAAGCCAAGAGAAAAGGGAAGAGGATGACGATGAGGGAAGAAAGAGAAACAAAGGACAATAGACAAAAGACAGTGCATAGAAGCAGGTATTGAAATGTCCAGCCTCACTTAAAATCAAGGAAATATAACTTAAGAATAAAGGATGTGTCACCATAGGACTCTGTTAACAAACAGCAGAGAAATGACGGGGGTATAACTTGCCTGACAATATGATGAACATGAACTTGCTCAACTTGTGATCACCCAATTGAACCATCTAGCTGTGTGCCCTGGAGAGTATGCATGGGTTAGAAAAACACAGTGGTCAGCAGAGAGTCATTTGAAACAGCAAAGAACTAATAGCCAATAGGAATTAGTTACGTGTGTTGTGAAATACTCATGTAGTGAGTTCTCCACAGCAGTGGCAAATGTTTGAACAAGTTTGCAGTGGTTCTCAGTCCATATGTTATTACCTTAGGATGGATGGTGAATCTGCATATCAGGAGTTTTCCAAGCTCCCCAATTCCAGCTTCCAGTCAAGGTTGAGAAGCACTGGCCTAGAGCTCTGCACAACAAGAATGGATATAAAAAGCATTATAGGAAGAAAAACTAAGAAGATGTGAAATAATGCACAAAGTACAAAAGCACTTAGTGAAGTCTGAACATGGCATTATCTATTTGTGTATATACACATATACACACTTTTATGTACAATAGATTTGTAAAGGCATTTATAGGAGTGCAAAATACCAAATGCAGGTTAGAAGTTACCTTTAGGCTGGAAGGGGAAACAGAAGAATAACGGAGAGAAGTACACATAGCAGAATAAGGAGCATAGTACACATGCGCTGACTCGGAGCAAACACTTCCCGAAGACTTCACCTCAAGGATGCTGGCCTCTTCTTAATCACAGCTGATTCTTCAGCCCCAGCTGACCAGACACCTCAGATTATTCACATAAGCCTTTGCTTACGTCTGGAAGGCACAAGTCAGATCTTTCTCATCTGAGTTATGCACAGCACTCCTACCTTCTAAGCTCCTATAGAACAGCCAAGAAGCTCTTAACACTCAAGGGCTGTCCTAGCCCCAAAGTCCCAAAGTCCTTCCACAGTCCTCCCTAAAACAGCACGGTCGGGTCTGTCACAGAGACACTCTATTATCCTGGGTTCAATCCTCAGTACTGCAAATCAATTGATAATAAATAAAATAGAAACAAATGAGTAAAAAGCTAAGCAGATACAGAAGAATGCAACAGTTACATATAGCTGAGTGGCTGTATGTTGGGTAGGTATCCGTTCTGTCATGCTCTATGACTGTGTGTGCATTCAAAGCAAAAGAAATGCATAGTCACAGGGGCCAAAGTCAAGAATACCAAGGGATATAGAATTTTTTCCCACCTTCCAAGTCTCCCCCCAACATACTTTTAAGAAATAACAGAAATAACCCCTGCCCACCAGTTCCTCGTGCATTCTTCTAAACATTCTCCATGCAGATCATATGTATTTTTATATTTCCCGTTTAAAATGCCATTTTTAAAAAAGGGAAATGTGCTTATCTTTCTTGTGCAAACCACAAGTGCAGCCTCTGCATCCATGCCTCCCTCGCCCCTCCTGCCATGGCTGTGGCACTGCTGCCTCCTAGAGAGAGAGTGATCTATTTAAGGGTTTTGGTTTTGGGTTTTTTGGGTTTTTGTTTGTTTGTTTTGGTCTGTTTAGTTTTTTTCTGTCCAGTCAGGTGGTGGTTGTCGGTTTCCTGCTGGTGTTGTGTTAGATGTCGCTGCCACAGGGAAACAACACACCCCTGTTCTATGACCTTCCGTTCTCAAGGAGGAGAATCCAACAACAAAATCCCAAGCAGTAGCCATGGGGAGTGAGCTGCTGCAGAAGTCCTGAATGTGGTTTTGGAAGCTCACAGCAGGAGAAGGGAGGGGATGGGGAGGGAGGGGTCAGGGGAAAGTAGGTGACAAGCCAAGAGGCCAGAACTTGCCTCTTTTTTTAAAAAAAAAAATGTTTTATTTACATTCCACATGTTGCCCCCCTTCCCAGTCCCCCTCTCCAAGAGTTTTTTACCCCCTCCCCCCTCCCTTTTGCCTCTAAGAGGGTGCCCTCCCCACCCCACCCCCCAGCATCACCCTTCCCTGTGGCATCAAGTCTCAACAGGATTAAGTGCATCCTATTCCACTGAGGCCAGACAAGGCAGTCCACTGCTACATATGTACCGGGAGCCATGAACCAGCCCATGTATGCTCTTTGGTTGGTGGCTTAGTCTCTGGGAGCTCTGTGGGGTAAGGGTTAGTTGACACTGTTGTTCTTCCTATGGGGCTGTAAACCCCTTCAGCTCCTTCAGTCCTTCCCCTAACTCTTCCATAGGGGACCTGCCCTCAGTCCAATGCTTGGCTGTAAGTATCTGCAACTGTCTCAGTCAGCCGCTGGCAGAGCCTCTCAGAGGACAGCTATGGAGGACAGCTATGGCAGACTCCTGTCTGCAAGCACAACATTGAATCAGTGATAGTGTCAGGGTTTGGTGCCCACCCATGGGATGGATTCCATGTTGGGCTAGTCACTGGATGACCTTTCCTTCAGTCTCTGCTCCATTTTTGCACTTCAGCTAAGGTCATCCCCATTGAGTCCTGGGAGCCTCTCACATCTCAGGGCTCTGGGACTTTTAGAGGTCCCCCTGCCCTCAATCCCTGCAGCTGCATATTTACATTCGTTCTCCTGGACCTCTGGGCTTCTCTCCTGTCTCACCCCCATACCTGATCCTGCCCCCCCCCCGCTTCCCCTTCCCCCACCCCATTCTCCTACCCAGGTCCCTCCTTCCCTCTGCCTCCCATGTGGGATTGAAGCATCCTCACTTGGGCCTTGCTTCTTGTTAAACTTCTTGCAGTCTGTGGGTTGTATCCTGGGTATTCTGTACTATTGGCTAATATCCACCTATTGGTGAATAGATACCATACATGTACTATAGAAAATGTGGTTCATTTACACAATGAAATACTATTAAGCTATTAAAAATGAGGACATCATGAATTTTGCAGGCAAATGGATGGAACTATAAAATACCATCCTGAGTGAGTTAACCCAGAACTTGCCTCTTGAAATTCAGGGAAAAGAATGGCCTCTGGGGGAGAGCTAGCAGCAAGATCTGCAGTGGCCAGGGAGTGTCTCTCCAGGAGCTTCCAGAGTAACTTGGCTGCTGAATGAGCAGAGATGGGTTGAGGAATGAACAAAATCCTGGTAGAGACCTGAGCCTTAAACTTCAGGAAAGTCAGAAGCCAACATCGTTATGGGAGGCCATAATCAAATATGATTGTTGGACTTGTATCTCTGTTGACTTTTTATGGTGCTTGAAACTGAACCAAGAGCTTTGTGCATGCAAGGCAAGCACTACCATTGATCAGCTTTCTCTCCAGTCAGTCTACTGCCTTACCACATGCATCCCAGAATAAGCTACTGTGTGAATGACCATTATTTTACATGATCAAGAACACACATTTCATTGTGCAATAAAGCACACCCAGATCCAGGATTAACAGGAAACCTTTTTGAAGTTTTGAAGAACACAAGTTCTTGCAGACAAAGGTTGCTTCAGTGAAACTGGAAAGCTCACAAAACCCCATCACAGGATTTACCAAGTCAACATGTGCAGGCTTCATTCTCAGACTGGAGGGATTCACTAATCCATAGGACTTGCCTTGTGGGTAGGTAGTGGTTGCTGGATCAGGGACTCAGTCTCCCTGCTCTGTCAGTGTGACTGCAGCCCCCTCAAGGTGTTTGGAGTTTAGACTGTTTCTTGCTCTGCTCTGCCTTGTTCAATGGGCCTGAGTCTGCTCTTCACTATAGCAGCTGTCTAGCCACAGCATGCACCAGAATCACTGGGGGACTGGTTAAAGCAAGAATCACTGGGGGACTGGTTAAAGCAAGAATCACTGGGCCTGTTTCTGATTCCGTGGGCATGAAAGCAGAGTTGAGAATTTACATTTCTAACAAGTTCATACGTCTGGGGTTGGTTGTAGGGCCACAGTTTGGGGACCTAGAGACCTGATAGGTTCTAGTGTTGTTCCCCTTTAACACAACTTCCTTTCCATTCTGGGAATCACCTGTCCCCATCCCTTCAGCTGCCTTTATTCCTCGGCTCAGAAATCCAAACTAGAGACTGTTGAAAATCAGCTCCTTAAAACTGGCCTTGTGAATCTCACAAGGAGCTAGAGTAGGGTTGGGCAGGAACTTGAGATGGAAACGCAACCTGGGACAGGAAATGAACAAACATGAAGAACATTGCTCCCTACTGAAAGATCATGTATAGAGTGGAGATTTGGAGATGGGAGCTAGAAATGTGTGTATTTAAGTACATACACATATGCAGGTACATATGGGCACAAATAATTAGTTCCTGCCAGCCACAGAAACATAGACTCAGAGAAGAATGGTTATAAGCCATGCCAGATGAGTAACAGCATAATCTGATATCTACTGAACATCCCATAAATGCAAGGCTTCACATGTATTGCTTCATTTTAAGATTGTTCTAAGCATTCAAAGCAGCAGGAATAACTATTATTCCTGTTCTCATGACAAAAGCAACTGAAGTTCAGAACAAAGTTATGTTCTATAACTTTACCAGAGTATAAGAGACCAGGGTATGAGATCATTTGCTGCTTTTAGTAAGTATGCCAGCTACTTGCCTAAAAAAGAAATGAGGACAGCAAATGTATTTTACCCATGAAAACTATCTTTTACAACCCCACCCCCATGCTGAGTAAGTAGTGTGGAAATCCAAGGAAATGTGTGATCTTTGAATTTGAGATTGCTTTTTCATGAGAGACTGGTTTCGGTCTGGCTTTCCCAGCCCCAGGACTTCAGGGGTGACTGGGATTTAAAGGTGGTCTCTGGAGTTGCGGCTAACTTGCAGCTGTCTGTATTTCAGCCTGAAGAAATAGTTTACTTGGATACCAACAAAAGCATGGTAGAAGATCTAAAGAGCAGGTACCGTGTCTTCTCTCCCATCTCATGTCCAGCTACCTTCTAATTATCCAGCCCAGCCTCTCAAATTACTCATTAGACTCTACAACAGAAGCAAGAAAAGGGAGATGACAACAGCTAGACCCATTGAACTCCCAAGTCCTGGTGTCAGCATTGATAAATGGTTCCTCTACCAACCAACTAAGGCAGCCCTTGCAAGGACAGTTTAAGATAACTCTGAACATCATTGGCCATGGTTGAAATATCCTCAGTGTAGATGGTCGATAAGCCTGTGGTATGCAAGAGCCAATACTTTCTAGGAGGATATAAAGGCTAATGGCCATGGTGGTGGGAAAACATACCAGTTGGAGAGTAGAAGCACCCAGCAACACTGTCGCTTCTGGATGTTCCCCAAACACATACATTCACTGCCTTATGGGACTCTTCAGCCAAGCCGCAGACAGGTCATAGTAGGCTTCACTCCTCCTCCACTCCTGTCAGTACCTTCTGGATCTGACTTCCTGCAGGGGCTCACGCTCACATTGCAGTCCGGCATGTAACCCACTGTCAGCTAATCAAAACACTGTGGCCAAAACAATCCTGTCACTTCCTTTTTTTTTTGCTAGCATTCAGGCCCACTTCATCTGCAGCCATTACTACCCCCTTTTATATTTAAAAACCCTTATTAATGTTATTGTTGGACTTGTATCTCTATTGACTTTTTATGGTGCTTGAAACTGTGTATGGGTATTCACCTGCATGTAAGTTTAGGTACCACATGCATGTCTGGTGCCCACAGAGGCCAAAAGAGGACATTGGAGCCCCTGGAACTGGAGTTACAGATGGTTGTAAGCCACCATGTGGCAGCTATGAATCAGACCTGGGTCCTCTTAACTGTTGGGCCATCTCTCCAGTCCTCATTTCCCAGTTCTTAAGAAAACAAGGAATAAACACAGTAGAGAAAGGTTTCCCAACTGGGTTTGCACTGGAGCTGCTTCCAGAACTACCTGAACTATCTGCTCTAAGGGCCTAGAGTCCACTTGCACCGTTATCAGAAGGTGAAGCACTCTGATGCCAGACCCCACTAAGACCCACTGCACACTTCGGCCGACATACTATAAACTCAGGAGTTGCATTGTAAACTAAGTCAAGAAGAGACTCTCAGCAGCTTCTCTGTGACAACCTGTAGACTCAACTCCACAAGGTCATCTCACTCTCAGGATCCCATGATCCAACTCACACCCTCTCCCTTTTCCCACCATGGTGCCACCAGGCACTAGTACAGGGGTGGTCCACACCTCTCCCCCTGTGGAATTGCATTCTAGTGTGGGTGGGTGGGAGTGACCACCAAATTCACTCCCTTGCCTCCTTTCCTTCCAAGTTCACATCCTGAACTGACTGGACTAATGATGCCACTCTTGCTAATACACCAGACTAGATATCTGCATTTCTGTAAAGGCAATTTCCTGGAAACACTATGCCCTTTGTCAAATGAGTCTTGACAGGTAAACTGCTTAGTCAGTAATCACATGACAGATGCTGTCAAACAGCAACTATTTACACTTGGGTGCCTGGAAGAGATACTCTTAGTAGACCTCATTTCTGGCCTTCCAGAGCCAACAAGAGCCTGCCTTTCCATATCTGATTGATCAGTGTGAATCATAGTTGGCACCCCTCAGTAAGTGACTGATTTCCTCCTTAATCCCCAAAGTTTCTTTCTCATCTGTGAAGTGACAAAGTTGTTGTAACACTTACTAAGTGAGTCCAGCTGCAGTTTGTCACCAAGTTATTTCTGCGTTCTCACCATAGGCTAGAAAGGGCACTGAAATGTAAAATGATGGAATGGCGGCCTAAGCACCCGACACGCTGGAATCGACAGTGCACTTGTGTTCTACGGCAAATCCTTCCGAAACTAGAGTTTTACACTGGAAGTTTTGCTTCATTTGAAGACAGTGACTTGGAAAGGCTGCTACAGTTTTATTGGGTTTGTATATGACTTAAAGTGCAGATGACATTTGGTTTTAACCTGTTGTTAACTGGCAAATAACAGCACTCTAAACTATCTCTGAAATGCCTGTTTTCTTGGTCACCAAAGACAGATGATTTGGAAACCCAAAGGTGACACTCTCCTGTTCTGTGAGGGTAGATGTCTCCTAGAAATCTCTGAGACAAAGTAGGAAGAGATCTGTTAAGGCTTGGGTACTTCGGCTCTCAGGGAGGGGTCTGCAGGTACCATTTATTTGGAAATAGGAAGGAAGTTGTTAACTTTGTTGTTTTTAATAGAATGTGGAGTTAAAAGGTAAGTAAGCTGTAGTTAGCTCTAAACCAAGGTGTAAAGCCTAGAGCTTCTGTGTAAAAATATCTAACTAATAAAGTGTAGTAGACAATAACTAGGTTGAGACTGAGCTCTTCAGCCTGGATTCTACTTACTTATAGACCAAAGAGATGTAATAGCCATCCCATGAATCGAATTTTCTTAGAACCGACTGTATGCTTTTGACACATAAATGGTGATTTTTGAAAAGAGATGTCCACCCTGCAACTGGGAAACTGAGAAATGATCTCAAATAATATATCTGATTCTGTGTCATTGCTTCTGGGCAAGGGGAGTCCAGGAAACTTCAGTGTCTTCCGTGTGCCAATTACTTCCAATTTCATATGCAACAACCTCACCATTTACCGTCATCTGCACACTGACATCTCCCTGAATAGTGAAAAGACATCTCAAGTCCAGCAGGTCCATAAACAAACAAGGCAGGCATTTGTTAGTCTTCAGTCCCTTTTCTTGCTGTCTGGCACCTGCAGTCCTTTCCTCAACCCAGCTGCTCTCTATTAACTGGTCCACTGGGTTCTTAGAATCTCCTCTCTACCCTCCGGGAAGCTAGATGTCTCCCAGGAGCACTCCCTAAGAGAAAGAATGAAGTCTGTTAGCAGTTGAGCATTTCACCTGCCAGGGAGAGCGCTGCAGGTACCACCCATTCAGGAATAAGGAGGAAGTTTTTCTTACTTTGCTGTTGTTGTTTTTTAATAGAATTTGAGATAGAGAGATAAATAAAATATAGTTAAATATAAGCCAAGGTGTAAAGCTTGGAGTTTCTATGTAAAAATACCAGACTTACCTGATTGACTGACCCATTGACATAGGTCAAGATTGAAGCCCGTAGTCAGATCTTATTGTGACCATTTACTGGTTTTAACTGAGGTCAAGTCACCTAACCCATCTCGACCTTTTGCCCCATTGGATAACGGGGTAAAAATAGTTGTTTGTTTTGCAGTTGTAGTGAGGATTAAATGAGTCAACTTCTACTATTTAGTAAATGTTTATTTAGTAAACATTGTTTCCGTTCTGTGCCAGGACTGACGTAGTGAACATTAAAGATATAAGCAAGTGCATTCACAGATCTGGGCTACAGTGGCAGATCAGAAAATCCTAATCACGAAATCTTGTTAGGTGAGCTAGAGAAACAACGGCACACGGAGAAAGCAAGTGAGCAGGTTTAAGATTGAGAAAAATCCTCCTGAGGGAAGCGATGGAAGACTGACTGAGGGCTTCGTGGCTGTCATCTGTGTCCTATTATGTAGCGTTACTTAGACCCATGTTCTTCATTCCTTCACACAGTAGTGACTCCTTAGAAACATGATTGGTGTTGAATAAACCCCTCAAATTTCCACGTAAATCCCTCCTATGTAGGACCCTGGCATTTCCTTGTTGGCAGTTTGCTATCTAGTGGGTCCAAGTTTGTGCTGCATCAACTGTACACATTCTGGCGTCAGAGAGCCCTGGTTGTGCTCCAGCCCGGTCAGTAGAGCCGGGCTGAGGACAGAACTTATCTCATATGGTTATCTGTGGCACACCACTAAGGCTTCTGTGATCTTTCTGCATTCCAGACTACTTCTAAGACTGTAACCCACCTTTGTGTTGTTCTAACCTGGATCCAGGTCACGGGATTTCCCATCCAGATGCCTTACACAGATGTCCAGGCCGTCATTGATGCTGTGTACCAGACTGGAATCCACTCTTCCGAATTTCCCCAGATGGAATTTGCTTTAGCTGTGTACATTCATCCATACCCAAACAACATCCTATCTGTGTGGGTCTATTTGGCTGCCTTAGCCCGACATCAGTGAAACAGAAGACGGAAAAAGGCAAAAGCACTATGGCCTCCTAGACCCAAGCTTTCCCGACACCTTGAGATTTTGCTGCTTATTTTCGCGTTCATCAATGTTGGGCATAATTTGGATCCCCATATAGAGTTGGGTACTATGGAGACCACGTCAGCACCCCTTCCCCAGCCTTTGCTGACGAGTCTAGATGACCTCCTTACCAACACGCCTCTTCTGGGAGACTCTTCAGGTAGTCTGGTTGCTTTGCGTAGCCATTCTGGAAAAGAAGCAATTCTGGCCTGCTTCATTCTGCTCAAATTGTGGAGGTCAGGACACCTCCATCTGAGCCATCTGAAGAGTCTTATTAAGAATGAAGATTCCTAGATCCACCAAGACTTCCTCAGTCAGAGCCTCTGAGAGGAGAGCGGTATTATTTCCAACAAGCTCCCAAGCAACTGTGATCCCTGTTGAGTGAGAGACCACACTTGCAGAATGTCATCAGTACTAATGAGACATGGGTACGTTCACTGCTAGTTCTGGTACAGTTCCAGGTGAAAATTTCTCAGAGGAAACCGTGAGGTCATATTCTAGTCTGAAAGCCAGCAGGCACAAGTTGTAAGAAAAGCCTGTTTCAGTTTGAGTTCAAAAGCCAGAAAAGAGCTATGTCCCAGGTTAAAGAAATTAAGCAGGAGGAAATCCCCAATCCCTCTTACTCGATTGAGGGAGAGCAGTCTTTAACTCTGCTCAGACCTCCAGCTGCCTGGATGAGAACTACCCACATTCAGAAGGGCAGTCTGCTTTACTCAGCTTACCAACTCACATATTCTCCAAGCCTACACTGCCTTTCCAGGAATATCCAGGGTATATCCAGGATGTTTGATCACTGGGCACCCTGTGACCCAGTCACATAGATTCACGATAACAATCTATGTCAATTTTAACCAGAAGTAAAAATGTATGTACAATTTGAATTTTGATTAACTCCCTGGTAAATTACATATTATAAAGGTCTGTGGATTTTGATCCCAGTTTCTGAGAATAGCATAAAAGACTATCCTTGATGTTCTGCACCGTAGTGACTTGGAAATACGATATGGGCTCTTCCAGATCCAGTTCATTACAGGTGTGATCTACCTTCTCCCAACAGCACCAAGTGCCAAGTGTCAAATACTTTAGAAAGGATGACAGGTGTCATGGCAATAGGAGCAGTTAATGGGATTATCCAAATCTAAGTGAGAGATAATGGTGGTGTAGGCAAAGGCCCTGGGTGTGAATGTGGCCCAGGTGTAAATTTGTACCAAGGAAACAAATCAAGAACAGGGCCCAGGGCTTCTGGCTCTTACTGAGTGTTCCATATCCAGAGGAATTTGATAGAGCCTGCCCAAGAAGACCCTGAATGTTCCATTGTGGGATGCTCGCTAGACTAGGATGTATGGCAAAAATGAGGTGTACAGTATGCCTCAGAATAAGCTACCACTTTACACAAAACGAGGCAAGCGGACTAACACAAGTGCTGTTATAAAGACCTGTATGCTTCTGGGAACATACAACAAAAACCACAGCAGTAGTGGTGCCTCTGGGAAAGTCCACTGCTGGAAGAAGTGGAGAAAGGAATTTGCTAGTTAGTATGCATAGTTTTATATTGGTTGCACGTTTTCCCTTTTGCTTGCATTTATTTTTAAATTGTTTTCAGTTTTTGACAAAAAGCAATGGATTTCTTAAAAACAAAAAACAAAAAACAAAAAACATTTAAACCACTTTGTGTATTCGATTTACAATGTTTTGGTTTTGTAGTACTGTAGCCTGAAACCAGAGACTCAGGCATGTTGGGCAAGCACTGTGCCGCTGACCCTCTCCCCTAGTTCACAGCACGGGGCGTTTGATAAACACATGCATCAAGTATAGATAGCTTCATGAAGAATCATCTCCCCTGCGTGCTCTGATGTTAGTGTCTGCGCTGCCAGATCATGGCGGCTTCCTACTACCTGAAGTTCCCCGAGAATCTGGTCCCACCCTCATCTCTTGCAACCCGACTCGAGGTTCCATTCTCTGTTGTGCAGGTGCCTTGCCCGGTTCACTTTTAAACCTGTGCTCGTCACTTTTGAAGTTTGGAATATCTTTACTGAAGACATAAACTGTCCTCCATTCTCCTTCCAAATGTGTTTTCTCCTGAGAACCCCTTTGTATTTATCATCCCTTCTGCTGGCACTCCCATCCACCAGCTAGATACCCAGTCATTTACTTCCCCTCAGGCCTTTGCCTGGCTTCCCTATCATAAAACAAGGTCCACCGATGTAGCCTTTCACTTCGTTTTCCTCGCGGCACTTGTCACCATGTGGTAGGGATTTATCTTTCCCTTATTATGACCTCCTCTTCTTAGTAGAATGTAAACTATGGGAACACAAAGCTGAAGTAACTGCTTTCTGCCCAGCTCACTCTAAAGGAATAAAAAAAAAAAAAAAAAAAAAAAGACCGAAATTCCTTTTAGGAATGTACACTCTAAGACCACCAGAGACATACACAGGCATGAATAAGAATGGATACTGGCATCTTATAATGAGCCATCTAAGTCTAGAACAATACATAATTTCTGAACCAGTATCTCCCGGTAAACAACGTCTTCAAAGTAGAGCCTGTAGGACAACCTGCTTATTGCAGGATCGCACAGACGATTACAGTCTATGACACACTTTTCTGAAAAGGTTCTTAAGAAAGGCCTGGACTCTAAAAGCATTTGGAAGCCAAATTATTGCCATAAAGCTGTTTAGTAGTCATGAATGGGAAACGGAGGACGTGGGTACTATTTAAATACCATAAATGACATGAAAATTTTAGCCAGATAACGTCCTTCTCAGCGAGCAGCCTCTTCCCAAAATGCACCGGGCTAGGCTGGGTTCTGCCAACTTTCACTTGCATGCTTCCATTTTCTTCCCATCAGTTCCCAAATCCCTGCTCTCCCCAGGCATTGTGTAACATTGTCCCACAGGGGTCTGCAGCAGTCCTTCCGGGATGTATGCAAATACCAGTGTGATAAGTCATGATCCCGCAGTGTGCGCCCATCTTTTTTGTAGTAGCCCTTTGTCACTCTTCCTCTTTCTAAGCAAAATATTCAAAGTAAGGGGTGAGGTCTCATGATTTATGTTTAAATATTGAAAGACGTCGCTCTATAGTCTCTGGAAACTTGAGGGCCCCATCTACTTTTCTTGTATCCTCTAAACACTCTCAAATACAATCGATGGGATTTCTGTTACTTACATTCCAGCATCACCTCAGTTGACGCTGGAGCGTTCCCACCGTTTAGGATTTCTTCATTGGCCACCACAGATGGTCAATTACACCCATTATGGATTTGACAAGCCAGGTTGCTAAAGATGTTCGTTCCAGTCCCAACTCTCCGTGAATTGCTGAAGCGAAAGCAACCAGAAGAGCTGAGTTAGAGTGCTGGGGTTAGAGAGGAGACTGGAGCAGAACTTGACAACCAAAGCGCTGTAGGGACTGGTCTAAAGCCCCTTGGAAGGCTTGGGGTACGGGGCGGGGTGGGTCACGGAGAGCAGCCCCTCCGAAGCGAGACAGCGGGCCAGATCTGCGCTGCCAAGTTTTAATCGCAGGGCTGAGACGTCACAACTTTCTTTGCCCGCACCCGGGACCCATCAAAGATTCTCTGCAGGTGAGCGACCCTCGGGCGCCGACAGACAGACTGCCGGGGCTGCAGAGCGAGACTGCCCGGCACCGGGCGGGGGCCGCGGAGACCGACTCGCACCTGGCTCGGCCCGGCTGCCGATTGGACGGCGCGGCGCAACCCCGCTCTATCGCGAGAGCGGATTGGCAGCGCGGAGCGGCCCGTGCCCCGGCGCTGGCTTTGTACGGGGAGCCGCCTGCCGGTCCTTTAACAATGGGCGGCGCGAGCGCCCTGGTGCTGGGCCCTAGCTGAGGCGGGGGCTTCGCGGCCGACGGTCTGCGGCATGAACGCTGCCGGCGCCCCGCACACGCCGGCCAGGCTGGGGCTCTGAGGGCCGCGGTTCCGGGTAAGAACCCGCGTGGGCCGGGCAGGCCTGCGGGAGGGCAGCGAAGCGAGGGGAGGCGAGGCGCGGAGCACGGCCGGCCGCCCGGCCTTTTGTTTGCCGCTCCGGGACCGCGCCGCGGCGGGCGCACCTCAGATCCCCCGGGTGCTGGAGCGTGCCGGGCTGTCGGCGCCGACCTGGCCTCGCGCGCTGGTCACTCTCCATTCCGGCGGCGTCCTGACAGTGTCAGGGCTCCCGCGCCTATGTGCGGGCGGCCGAGTTCGAACCCAGCACCCAGAGAGCGGGAGGCGGGCCGTCCGGCCCGGAGCTTTCGGAGCTCGCACTTTTCTGCAGTTCTTGCAGCGGGCGATTGCAGACTAAGCCCGCGCCTCCCGACTGGGTAGATCAGGACTTGCTGGCGTTGGAAGATGGCTTGGGGTCGGGTCAGGTGAAGATGAGCAGCCGCGCGGGGTGACCTGCGATCACATCTCTGGAGGAGGGGGCGCGGAGGGTCGTGGGGGGACGTAGGGGGAATTGCTGGCGGTGACCGCGTCTGGGGCGTGTCTTCCAGACTGAAGTTGCGGCGTCTGGCTGGGCGCGCCTCCGGCTTCCATGGAGCTGGAGGGGCAGTGGTGGCGAGGACAGCTGGCTGCGGATATTCATCAGGCTCTTCGGTACAAGGTAACCCCGAGACCCGACCTTCCCTTCCCGGCTCCTGTGCCTCCTGGAAAGGCCAGTCAGGTTCTTTACTCTCTACCTTGCAGGCCAGAGAAGGCGAGTTTGCTTATTTGTCAAAGTTAATTAACTTCTTCCTTCCCTGGGCTGCATCGGAAGAACCTGTAAATGTGGAGAGGACTGGGGCGTGGTAGTTGGGAGAAAGAAGGTGGATGATGATCCGATGTTGCCCGGTGGACCATGGTGTGTGTGTCTGTGTGTGTACCTAGAGAACAGCCGTCCTTGCTTCATACTTGCTGTTGCATGTAGCTGTTGTAAGCCCGTACTTAATTCAGTTCTCCAGCCTTTCCCCAAACTTGCTGTGAGACTCCAGACTACTTAATTTTCTGTTTCTCAGTTTCCACATCCGTAAAAGGAGAAATTGCAACGACGAAATGTTCTTATGAGGTAATTGTGAAATCTGTTAAGTGTGTACAAGAACTTAGAACAGTGTAAGAGCTATGTGCTAATTTACTGCTGCTTGGTCCTTCAGAGTGAGGCTAGTCAAAAAGCCTTAAGGTAGAAGGAGCTACTCCTTGGTAATGTCAAGTGTAGAAAATAGAAACAATGTACTTTATAAACACTGAAAAAAGAATACACTCTTTTTGGACCAAAGCCTGTGTATTCTTATCTAAGTAATGATCGCTGGGTAAGTGTGATAAGTCAGATATGTGAGATAGCCCTGCTTCTCTGACAGCCAGAGGAAAGATCCAGAAAGATCACCTTAGCTCAGTTTCACCTTGGATGAAAACTGAGAAAGAATCAAAACAGCTGACTCTTTAATAAGATCGTGCAGCTTGAGGTTTAAGGATTTTAGAATGGTAATAGATTTGTATCTGGTGTATACGACCAAATTAAGCAGATTAGGCCATTGAATCTTGGCTTAAGTTGTTACAATTGAACCCCCAGCTTGAGATTTCCAGAAGTTCTTTACTAATCCTGACATTCAGTCTCTTACCCTGAATGTACCCAGACCCCTGTGAGATTGCTCTACATAAATGTCCCGACTGTGGAAAGGTTCTGTGGGATGTTAGAGGGAAATTTGGCCCAATTCACTTGCGGTTGGGGGAGGTATATTTGGATTTAATAAGTGTCCGTCCTTTTATCTCTCTAGTGTGTAGCAAAACTTGTTACTTGGTATGAATGATACTGTGTGTATGGGTGTGAGAGTTTAAGGATTTTATTTCATGTGATCCCTGTGATTTTTTAGTCCTAATATTTTTTATGTAGGTAGTTTTAATCATAAGTAATTGTCCGAATTAGCTTTGCAGGTGATCTTAGAAGTAGAATTTTCTTTTCTTTCTTTCTTTTTTTAAGTTGGGGTTTGTTGTGTGCTTATGTAGTCTGAAGGAGCCAGGGAATAAGGCCGCCCTGTAGTCAGGTGGGTGTGGAGGGTACTTTTGAAGCCTGTCTCAGGCCACCTGTTGCAAACTACTTGGGGTTGTCTTTATGTTGTCTTTAAGCTCAGTTGTGATGATGGTCCTGAGTTCAGGCATAGTAACATTTTATAAAGGATTTGCATCGATTTGTAGGACTTGAATTTTACAGCTGGAGAGATCACTATTTGTAGTGCACTAGAGTCAAGGAAGTTAAATAAACTTTCCTCATTAAAAATGCTAAAGTCAGCTATTAATCAGTGGTTTGTTTGATGTGCTCAGTACTTAGTATACACAAGGTGTTAGAGCAGTAACTAGTGTCACAGGCATGGCCCTTGCCTGCATAGACTCCAACAATCTGTTTTATAAGTCGAAGGCATCTAAGTGTAGTGCTTTCTTGGGGCAGTAGCCATTCATCTTCTGTGAAAGATAGATAGTCTAGGTTTAGACCCATGGAGTTTTAAAGAGATAGTTGATGTGACCAACATTTTATTGTCTGGGGAAAAATCGAAATAAAATGAACTCAAAGACTTACCAATCATCTTTTAAGTGCTTGTCTGTTCTTCTTGTCATTCTGCCTCATAGTCCAGTCTTGTAACTCTCTGGAAAGTATTTGAGGAGCTATACAGACCAATGGAAACAGTTCTAGTTTTGTGAGAAACATAAGAAAATATCGGTCCAAGGAGTGAGTTGTAGTTACACTTGGTAGTTCCCTGTAGGCCTTTATCTCCAAACTGGCTAGAGAGGAGAGCGTAGGTGGTTCATCTGGCTTCCCTGTGCTTTGGTCCTCCAGATTCTTGACTTGATCTCTGGAACAAGGGTGCTCCATTCTAAGGCACTGAGAAAGATAGCAGAGGAAATGTGTAGGTGAGCAAAGTGTAGTTTCTTTTCCATACCTACGCAAAGACAACAGGTTCTGACAGTCTTCTGGTAAGCACTTGCACTTTCCCACTGAAGAAAACAAATGAATTGGTTGTTCATGTTATCTTAACTCTTCTTTTGAGGCTGGGGACGTACTCAACAGGGAAAGGTACTTGTGATCCAAGCTGCACCCCTGAGTTCACTTAAAGATGGAAGGAGAAAACCAACTCTACAAAGCTGACCTCTCATCTCCATGTGTGCACCGTGGCACGTGTGCCTACCCACAAATACCATGACTCAGACAGTAATAACAGTGTAAAAATAAATCTCATATTGATGGCCCTGGGTTCTAGGCTATGTTTACTAATGTTGACAAGATTAACATAGTTAAAAATAAAGCCCACCAGTATTTTCCAGGTATGATGCCCAGTTTGTCTTTTACGGTAATATTCAGGCCTCTTTCTCTAGAACCCCCTATCCCCATGGCCAAGTTAGGTCTCCTTTGGTGCATTCATTGTATGATCTCTTCATTCTGATTCTTTTGAGACAGTTTTCACTGTTTATTCCTGGGGATATAAGTTAAAAGTTTTCAGCTTATAAACTAAACTAAAACTCAGTGCTGACGTCCCAGTTCTCAGGTACCTACTCCAGTAACCACTTTTCCACTCTGAGCCTCTATGGCTTTGACCAAATACTTCCTGTAAATGGGATCATACTAACAAAATAACCGTCCTTTGTGTGACATATCGTATGGTCTCCAAGGTTCACCCTTGCAGCACAGGCCAGTTTCCCTTTGAAAGATGAATAGTGTGTATGTCCATACATCTGCTCACATGTGTTTGGGTTTTTGGTTCCACTTTTTGCTCATTGTGGGTAATGGTGTTATGGACACCAGTGCACAAATGCCTATCTATCTGTGTTACAGACACGGATGTACAAACGCCTGCCTATCTGTGTTACAGACACGATGTACAAACGCCTGCCTATCTGTGTTACAGACACGGATGTACAAACGCCTGCCTATCTGTGTTATGAACACAGATGTATAATTGAACATGGAAATGTGGACTCATGGACGATTTTATATTTAAGTTTTTGAAAACTATAGGGCTGTTGTCTCCAGCAGTTACCTCACTTTACTTTACCATTAGTAATGCGCAAGGATTCTAGTTTCTCCACAGCCTCGTCAATGCTTGCTATTTTCCCTTTGTTTGGGGCTTTGGGGGATGGGGTTGTTTTTGATGCTAGCACTCTAAATGGGTATGATGTGGTAGCTTGTGGTTTGGGTTTTGCATCTTCTTAATGATTAAAGATGTTGAACATCTATCCATGTGCTTGTTGGTTTGGTTTTTTCTCTGTATGTCTTCATGTTACATTGAATTTATATGTCTGTGGTATGTATTTATAATTAATACTCTGGGTATCTTCCTCTCTGTCTGTTGCATTGCCTTGGGAAAGGATCTCTCACTGAACTCTTTTTGGCTGGGTTGGCTGACCAGCAAGCCCAGGGAGTCTGCCTGTCTCTGCCTTCCCCTGATGCTGGAGTCAGAGGCATGGGCAGCTGTACCCAGCTTTTTATGTAGCTTCTGGGAATCTGATTTGGGTCCACTCCTAGAAAGCTCTCTTGTCCTCTCAGCCATCTCCTGAGCTAGCTTTCTTAGTGAAAATGTCTCTTCAATGTCTATTCGAGTTATTTTCCCACTTTAAAATTAGGTTGTTTTGTTGCTCTTAAGTTGTAGGAGTTCTTTATGTAATTTGGGAAGGATTGGGGATGTATCTAAGTAACAGGGGCCTCGCCTGCTCAGTTCCTCGAGTTCTAGTACAAGAGAAAGAAAGTTGTAAAAGTAACTGGCTACTAACATCTTATCAGACGTATGGTTTTAAATGTTTCCTCCTGTCCTGTAGGCTGCCCTTTTCACTCTGATGGTTTCCCCAAGATACATTTTCTTTGTGAAGTCTCGTTTTTGTTTTATTTCTCTGGCTTTGGGCGTTCATGGTTCTTCCTTCTGTTGTGATTACCTGTGAGGTTTAGTCTCAACGTCACACTGATCTTACAAAATGAGTTTCAAAGCTTTCCATCTTGATACACAATTATATAACCTCCCCAACCCCTGTGTGTGTGTGTGTGTGTGTGTGATGTTTCATGTTGTGAGAACTGAATCCGAGGCTTACTACGTGATAGGGATATGCTCTACCACTAAGTTATAGTCCCAGCCACAGAATCTCCTAATACAGAATTTTGAAACAAATTGATTAATAATGTCTTGCTTAGAAAAATATTAGTTATATAAAGGGTGGTGGCAAAAGCAAGATCGTAAGGGATGGAAGGGAAATAAGATTAAAAGGTGATGATGGGTCTGTCCTGGTCGCGACAGCCCTGCAAGCATATTGTCTGCACAGTTCCAGGAGCCGACTCACCAGTCTGCTCCCTTTCACCCAAAGCTTTGATCTCCTTGGAGGAAGAGCGCATTTGCAGTGTGGTTGGCTATGTGTTTGCTTTTCTTAAAGCTCTACACCTTCCACTCAACTTTATTTCTTCATTCCTTTTAAGCAAAGGGTGTTGTTACGCTCTGACTACACAGTATGTTAGGGGAACAATGCTAAGTCTTGATATTATGAGATGTCTATAGATTACGTCTTCATCTCTTGATCTAGGAGCTGAAGCTGCCTTCTTACAAGGGCCAGTCTCCCCAGCTGAATCTCAGGCGGTATTTTGCTGATTTGATTGCCATTGTGAGCAATCGCTTCACACTCTGCCCTTCCGCCCGACATCTCGCTGTCTACCTGCTGGACCTGTTCATGGACCGCTATGACATCTCCATTCAGCAGCTGCATTTGGTTGCGCTTTCCTGTCTGCTCCTAGCCAGTGAGTATGGATCGGATTTACACGCCTCAGGATCTACATTGCTTATGTGATAGAACTGTGGAGAACTCACTGGATTATTATCAAATCCCAGTCATTTCCAGTTACTGCTTTTGGGAATTGTATATTATGGTTGCTAGCTAGATATTAAAAAATAGCTAAGGCATTTTTTTAAAAACAAGTGCCCAAACTCTACCTCATCAAAATTGATACAAATACAAATTCTAGGTACCACAGACAATACTGGTAATTGTCAACTAAACATGATTTTGAATCATCTAGGAGACACACTTTACAGATGGGAATTTCCAGAGAGGTTTAACTAAGGAAAAACCTACTTTGAATACAAGTGACACTTCCCCATAGGCTGGGGTCAGGACTAAATCAAGAGGAAAAGAGAAAGCCAGCTAAGCCCGTGCGTTCCCTTGCCTCTGTTTCCCTGTTCCCTACAGATCAAGCCATTCCTACTACTGTGTCTTCCCCACCAACGATAGTCTTCCTCTGGATTGCGAGCCAAAGTAAATCCTTCTCCTTTAGCTTACTTCTGGTCACACATTCGAGAACAGCAACAAGAGTAGTAACTAAGATACTGTGCCAGAATCTCAGTAATAGGCACTGGGAATTTTTATTTCTAACACTTTAAAAATCCCAAAGGTGATTTTGATGTACCATTTTGATTGAGAACTAATTTTTCTTGATCAATGATTGACCACCAGAAACAACTTTGGGAATGCTATTAGTATTTAATGCATAAATGCTTTGGATGCTGCTGAATGTCCTGTAATTCGAAGGACAGGTCCCTGGAACCAAGATTCCCTGACTCATATCAGGAATATAGCTGATGTTGAGAAATTCTGTCTTAAAAGTGCCACACACTTCTTTGTCTTGGCTACTGACATAGGCTTACTGAACTTAATTGGGTTCACTGCAACTGATACAAACATGGCTTCAGTAAATAATCCAACAGAAGTGTACTTATTACCCATTCAGAATGTGCTGCTAGGCCTCTCGGTGTCAAAGCTCACTTTGAGGTTTGCTAGTGTCTGCACCAAAGAGAAAGGGCAAGTGAAAGAATAAAAATTGAGTTTTTCTTTATCCTCCTTTATCCATAATATAAAAAGGTTACATTTGATATGAAGTGGAATTGGTAATATTGTTTTTATATTATCTATGCCATTAGGCCTTATTTCAAAGTAGCATATAGTTGCTCTCCTCACCTTTGACCTCTGATCTCACTGGAGAGTTGGGTCCAATATGGCTGCTATGATAAAGAACATTCCCCATAGGCTGGGAAACTTTTAGACACTAATAAACCTGAAACCCAGTGCATTATTAGCTGATATCATTTCCAGACCTGAGCCTTTTAAAGTTTATTTTCTTACTCTGAGACTTCTACTTGAATAACTTTTGTAAATTATTTCAGATCCTTTTTGAAATGAGATGAATGTAAATAAAAACCCAGCTGTAGTGATGGCTTCCCACTGCCTGTGGGTTAGGGTAGGAACTACTTACCAATCCAGTCTAGTCTCACCATGTGCCTCTTGAGTCAAGTTCTTACCAGAATACTCTATACTTCATGAATATCTTATTTCCCCATTAAAATGTTTTCCTCTAAGATCTATGCACAATACTCCTGCCAAGCTAGAGAAGGAGTATGTACACATTTATAATTCACTTTAATTAAAGCTTCGTACTCAAAGCATATCTCATATGCAGTACTCTGTATGCTTCACTTTAATTAAAGCTTCGTACTCAAAGCATATCTCATATGCAGTACTCTGTATGCTTCAGCACTGGCTCTGAGTCGGAGCCCTTTAGAGTTTAATTGTCTACATGAGATTGGAAAAGCCCGCACTTGATAGGTCAGATGTATGAAAATCCACAAGTAACTTGTTTTGTTTTATCCCATAGAATATAGGTATGGGATAATGCTCATAGTAGAGACATACTCTGGCAATCAGACATAAAAGCAGTGAGTGCTATCTTAAGGTTTTTAGATCATTAGCAAAAAAAAAAAAAAAAATTTTTTTTTTTTTTTTTTGCCTGCTATGGCTGCTACTGTCAACTCAACCTTTGCCAAGTCCCACCTTGCTTTCTGTGGTTCTTAGAGTATTCTGAATCAAATAGAAATCTAAGCTTGATGACCTATGAAATAATGAATGACATTAATTTAGTTTCGTAAAATAGCTTACATTGTGATTAGTTCTCTTACTAGTAGCTTACCAAACTAGCTAGGGTTACTTAGAGATCTAGTCGTTTCTTTTATTTTTTATTTTTTTATTTTTTTTGTTTTTTTGAGACGGGGTTTCTCTTTACAGTCCTGGTTGTCCTTGAACTCACTCTGTAGACCACGGTGACCTCAACCTCAGAGATCGCAGGCCTCTGCCTTGCACTTGCTGGGATTAGAGGCGTGGCCACCACACCTGGCATTTCTTATATTCTAGCGCCTGTTTTCTTCCATTTGGATACCAGTGGCAGCTCTCCACTAGAAAGGTTGACTTCATATTCTGCCTGTCTGCTGTCTGCTCCCTGCATATGAGGCTATATTATGAGATAAAGAATAATTCAGAACTATTAGATCGAGAGGTGTTTATATAATTGATTGGATACTGTGTGTAATATGGCTGAAGACAGATCACAGTTTGTATGTTCTTGGAAGTAATGCTTACCTGCCTGCCTGGGAAGTACACTATTGGAACTGGGAAGAAAGGGCCTGCATGTTATCTGATTTGAAAGCAATCTGTAGCATTTAGGAGTTGGAGTGTAGTGATGGCTTTGTAGGTTTGAATCACCAGTACAATAACAAATTTCAATAACTCTGGGTCTCAGGTTAATTCTGTATAAAATGGAAATAAAGACATTTGGCTTATCTAAAGTTCTGAGGAGCAAGTAGAGCCACCTAGGAAACCTGCAGTATAGGAAGTGTAGCACTGACCAGTTTCTCTGCTCCACTCCTAAAGAGTCTGCCTTTTTCTAAAGTAGATTTGTGTTTTTCAGGAAAATAACTTCTTGCATTTCAGCTATTTTCTGTAGCTCGCTTTGGCTTGTTTGAGCAGCACTGAGCTTACAGGCAGTTTGGAAATGAGGTTTCTGATAGATGCTCACGATCATGGACTCAAAGTGAAGACTTTTAGTCATAGGCTTTTAGTGCTAATAATTTGTAGCAAGTGTTTGTTTCTCTTGGCTCACCAATACTGGCTTAAGTTTTTAACTTTTTTATTAGGTGAAAAATTAAAGCTTACAGTCAGTTTGATTTACATCTTATTTTTTAATGAATTTCCCTTCCTTGTCCCCCATGAGTTGTCTTTTCCTGTTCTTTCTCCATTTCTCCTTTAGGCTGACGGCCTTAGTGATTTGTGAGGGCTCTTTGTGTATAGTGTAGATGACTTTCCGACTTGGTAATGAAGGGAAGGAATTCTGGCTGGCCTCCAGAGAGCATCGTCTGCATCCGTCCTCTCTGCCATGGAGCTAGATCATTTGCTGCTGTCTTTGAAAACATATGGTTCCCATGGCTGATCTGTACATTTCCTGCAAAGGAAAGACAACATAGAATTTTGTTTCTGGCCTCTAATTCTTTATTTTCTGGGAAGCAGATATGAATTTCCTGTACCCTCATTTCCTGTTTGGGTCCTTTATCAATATAGTCATATGGCTTCTGGTATTTCCTTTCAAGTGAAAACAACCCCTGATCTTTGTGGTCTGTGTATGACCAAGTAGATTTAAACGACACCAAGCAGTTAACACAGTGATAGGTGCAAATGCATGTAGCTCATTTATGCTTTCACACTTTGTGAAATTCTTGTCCGAGTAGCTGAGTGTGTACCACTATCCATAATGAAAAGGTTTCCAAAGACTTAAGACTGCATTGGAATCCCAAATGTGGTCATTATGCAGCATGTCACTTATTTATTTATTTTACACAGGGTCTTACTGTATAGCTGGCTGACATGAAACCCCTTAGGTAGACCAAACTGGCCTTAAACTTAAGAAATCCACCTGCTTCTGCCTCCCAAGTACTAGGACTAAAGGCCTGTGCACTGTGCCTGGCATGACATTTATTTTTAAAAGATTTATTTTTATTTTACGTTCATTAATGTTTTGCCTTTATGTATGTCTGTATGAGGGTGTCGGATACCCTAGAACTGAAGTTGCAGACAGTTTTGAGCTGACATATGGGTCCTCTGAAAAAACCAGGGCTCTTAATGGGTAAGCCATCTCTCCAGCCCTATGCAATTCATTTTTAAGTTTGAAACTCAGCATATAGACTCCTTGACATTTATAACTAAATATTTATAAACATAGATAAAATCTGTCATCCTGATAGCTGAGCTGTCTCATCTAGTCTGGCATCGTGTTATGGTTTAGAAATCAGGTTTGGGAAATAAAAGTCGTCCTTCTGGTCTTCAGTTTTGGTTTCACTCAACTTATTTGTCCTTGGGTGAACTGGCTGGCCTTATGTATCGTCTTGGTTTCTTGAGCTTGGAATTGACCATAAATAGTTTTTTATTTTTTATTTATTTATTTTTTTTGATGATGAAAGTTTCAAAGGGAGAATTTGAAACCCCTTGATCCTTGAATTATGGTGAATTATGGTATATTAATTTTTTCAAAGCAACTTAAAGTATGATATAAATAAACTCATTAATTTTTATAACATTTCTTTGAAGTGTGCAGCCAGTACTGCTGCTACACAAATGGCCAAGTGCTTGAAAGCCTTAATGACTCATTGGAGACTAAACAAACACCTGAACCATTCACCTTCTGCAGAGCTTTGTGTGATTACTCTGGGAACAATGACTTTCTTTCCTTCTCAGGGGTAATGCTGAGCACCACTGTCATGTGAAGACCACTGCTGTGGTGTTGTAAAATGCCTTTTTACATGACCTGAACTGGGAAAGGCTCTCTAGATTCTTAAAGTCTGAATTATGTAAGTTTTGCTCCTCAGCAGTAATATTTAGAGTGGTTTTGAACTGGAGATGGTGGCAGGGTGGGCTGTATCTGGGATTCCAGATACTCAGGAGACCAGCCTGGGCAATGTCAACAGTGTTTTGAAATTAAAATTGAAAAGGGCCAGCAGTATAGTTCAGTTGTACACCAGTTGCTTAACATGTATGTATAAAGCTTGTTTATGACTCAGTTGTGGTTTAGATTTAAAGAAGCTCACAGTCTCTAGAACAAGAGTAGCTGTCTCCTGCTTCTTTGGGTTTAAGTTTTTCTCAAAATAGCTTAGAGCCTCCTGGCATCAGGGACAATTCTTTCAGCCCTGTTCTGTTCCCTAAGCAAACTCGTAGGTAAGCAGGCAGCACATTCTCCAGCTCCAAGATGAGCCAGTGTGAGCAAAACCCCTCTGGCTACCCACTGCCAGCACACTGGCCAGACGAGTGGCCCTGGCCTCTGCCATCTGTGGTAGCAGCTTTAACCAGTGTTACAAATTCACCCCTTCAAGAAGAGACCCTTCACCAGGAAACGTTTGTTTCCTTGCTTTGGCAGACTTTCTTTTCCCTGTAAAATGTTTATAAATGGGTAGATTAAAATTACAAAGTTTCCAAGGAAAACATGATATTGAAATCATTGTCAAGATATTAAAACAATTTATAACAACAATTATTAAATTATTATTAATTAAATTATTAATATTAAAACAACAATAATAATGTGTGCTTCTGAAAAATAATTTTCTAACAATAATTTTGAACAAGAATTAGTGTAAAGTCCCTTGAGAGAAATCTGTAATTAAAACTCAAAAAAAAAAAAAAACAAAACTTCTAAACTTCAGTGTAAAATAGAGCACAGTACTGAGAGAGTGTGTGCTTTAATCCCAGTCTCTGGTTTTCTGTGAACCACCATGTCCCAGCACAGGCATAGCTTGTAGAAGTACCCAGGTGCACGCTTTATGTGTAGGAATGCTTATTTGGAATTGGAAATGGAAATGTAAGTTGGTTCACAGTCCGCAGAAATGTTTTTCTTAGATGGACAGGAAATCTTCCTCCTCAGCCATGAGTAGTTGGAACATCAGATGACTACTTTCTAAGAAGTTGATGAACCCCTACAGTGTGACCTTCACTACCACTCTGCCTTGAGTAAGGGATTTAAAAGAGGGTAGGAATCTTCCCCTCCTCCACCCTCTTGGCTTTAAAACTTTATTAGAGGGAAGGGAAGCAGGCACATGGGTGCTGTGTGGAGATTAGAGGACAATCTTGTGAAGTGATCTCTGCTTCCACCCGTGGGGGATGCACTCAGGTTTCCAGGCCTGCGCAGCGAGCACCTCTACCCACTGAGCCACCTCAGAGAGCATTTGGAGACAGGTTTTCACTGCATTGCCCGTATGTAGCCTCATACTTCCTGATCTGGGTCAGCTTCCCAAACCAGGCACATGTATTGTATGCATGCACCACCATACCTCGCCCCTCTCCTCAGACAAATAAGCTTACAGAAAGGAGGCATAGTGGTAGGTTTAGTCTTTGTGCTCTTGTTTGTGAAACAGTAGTGCCTGTATTAGAGGCATTACTCAGTTTTTATTCCAGAGTTTCTTTTTCTCTGCTCTTGAGATTATGCTGAAAACTTGCCAAGCTTAAATATACTTGGTGCTGACTGGTTTTCAGTAGAAGCTAAGAACTACTAGTGCACTCCGCCACATAAAGTTCTGATGTTAAATTCTTGACACTCTAAAATAATGTTCTCCAACTACCCTGCCCACAAAAATGATATTTTTCAGAAAAAAAATCAACTGGCCTTGTTAGCATATGTGACTGTTTCCTTTATGCCATGGGACAGCATTCAAGTATATGCAGATGTTTTTCAGAGCATTGTTAAAGGTCAAGGGTGGGGAAACACTAGGAGGAGGAAGATGCGGAACAGAAGCGCGCTCTGGTGCAAGGACCTCTGTGTGAAACAGGAGACTGCTCTTAAATCCGTGTCCTGCTAGTACATCCCATTTAGCTGGCAAGATCTCCAAATACCACTTGGCTAAGCTTTTTTCCACTCCCTTTTCCAAGGTAAATTTGAAGAAAAAGAAGACAGCGTGCCTAAGCTGGAGCAGCTCAACAGCCTGGGCTGCATGACTAACATGAATCTCGTGCTCACGAAGCAGAGCCTGCTGCACATGGAGCTGTTACTCTTAGAGACCTTTCAGTGGAACCTCTGCCTCCCCACAGCTGCCCATTTCATTGAGTATTACCTCTCTGAGGCAGTACATGAGACAGACCTTCATGACGGCTGGCCAATGGTGTGCTTGGAAAAGACCAAACTCTACATGGCCAAATATGCAGATTACTTCCTGGAAGTGTCTCTGCAGGGTGAGTTGCTGAGAATGTCCTCATGTGACTGTGCATGGTGACTCGTATTCTGTCGCTCAAGTTCATTTTTGATGTCTCCACAGATTATGCCTTTCTAAATCATGCACCTTCTTTAGTAGCTGCTGCGTGTGTGGCTTCTTCGAGGGTTATCCTTCGTCTGTCTCCAACCTGGCCCACGAGACTGCACCGTCTCACTGCCTACTCCTGGGACTTCTTAGTGCAGTGTATTGAACGGCTGTTGCTGTAAGCCTTTCTTACTTACTCTTGCATTTATAACTTCTAGCTAGCATTTTCCTTTTTGTATGGTGTATCCTAAAAATTACTTCTCAAAGGCTCGAGGTTCTGCTGTCAGTAGCTCGCTGCTGTGAACAAATGTGCTCTGCAGCAAAGGAGCATTCTTTGCCTGTGACCCTGATACTGGTACAGCCCTCAGTACTTGGCAGGACAAGAAGCTGTCCTGGCCAATCTTACTCCATTCCCATCTCCATGGCACTGAATTTAAGGGTTGCCAGGATGTGACCTCAAATTCCACATTGTAAAGAGTCCTCAAAGCCACCAGCACTGTTCATACCAAGATGAACACCTGAGAAAGATACAAGGAAGGTGTGACTTGTTGAAATGGCAGTGACTTGAGTGGCAGCAGTGGTGGTTCATGGAGTGAGCAGTAGCAGAGGTGGGACTCGGGCTTCGCTGCATTCTTGTGGGGTGGTGTTACTGATCCCTTTCTTTTGTCTCAGTGCTCATGATAACGACGTGAAAGAAGCAAACAAACAGAGGGGGCAGTCGGCTCCACAGTCAGCACAGCTGACTGTGTTCCAGGCAGCACAGCCCTCACGGCCGGTTCACTTCCAACAGCCTCAGTATCTTCATCAGCCCTCCATGCAGTATCGACACCCTGTGTCAGAACAGCCAAGCCGGCAGCAGATTGTGTCTACCACACACGCCTCGTCTTACACGCTACCGACTTGTCCTGCAGGCTTCCAAACTAGTGTTCAGGGCCTTGGCCACATGCAGACTGGTGTTGGGATGTCCCTGGCAATACCAGTAGAAGTTAAACCCTGCCTCAGTGTTTCTTATAACCGGAGTTACCAGATAAACGAACATTTCCCGTGTATTACCCCATGCTTTGAGAGGTGATGACGTATGTGTGCAGGCCTTAGGTGATCCAGACTGTTCTGAGCTGGATAGCTCTGGAGCAAGCTTTTTGTACTCCTCTTCAGAAGGGAAGGATACAAACAGAACCACAGTGTAACAGGCCCCAGCACCAGAAGACTGAGTATCCCTTTCAGTACTGTGAGTACCTAGGAGAACTCGGTAGGTACTGACACGTGTCAAATCCTTTGTGACAGAAATGTCCCAGTTCTTGGCTGACGGTCCAAATATTTCAAAATGCTCAATACAGCAGAAAGTTTGCCATTGTAAGATTTGACCTGTGATGGGCTTTGGCCTTATGCTGGCATGTATGTCAAAGACTTAGTGTTTATCTGTGGACTTGCCAAACCATCTCTTATGAAGGAAGTTACAGTATTAATTTTTGAAGAATTGTTTTAATCTTGTAGCTCGGACTTTTTTTTGACCTACTGGTAGGTTTCTAAATTCAAACTCACCAGTTGCTAAGTATACTAATCTGTGCAGTTAAAAAAAAAAATCCAGATGATTTTATATAACTTCATATCATAAATATAGGTGCTGGATTTATATACTGCAGTTAGGGGCGAAGCAGATGCATACCTTGAAATCATGGTCATAATTTTCGGTTTGCTCTGCTACCTTTTCCCCTAAGTGATCAGCCCCGATTCTTCAGGGTTAAGCACATTTAACTCAGGGAACTTGTAGTGCTTGGAAACACTTAGCTATAACCAACATGCCTTGGGACTGTTAGGACATGAACTACCTGTGTAACAAGGGCTGCAGTGCTCTGCTGGGATGAGGATAAATCATAGCACAGAACGAAGGACCTGGGTCCTGAGTTCATGCATGGACAGGCTGTGCATCACCCCGTGCAGTCAGTGGCCCATACTCAGATTGGTTGTTGCTCTTTAAGACAGTTTTCAGGAGAAGGCATTCTATAAAGTGTCAGTGCTAGAGTCGAGTCGGGTAGGGTTGTTCTGGAGTTGAGGGTGGCTAGGGTAGTACTCAGGTTGGGCTGATGCAGCACTTTTTTATGGGAGCGTGGTTCAGTGAGCGTCCTTGGAATCCAGCACGTCAGACAAGCAGGGGTACTGACTTCAGAAGCCGCTTTCTCTGGTTGGCTGCGTAACCGCCCAGGGACAAGTCATTGTATTAGTAGTGAGTGGGAACAGCAATAATAGTCATAGCAAGGGCAGCCTGGCTGTAAAATACTGTCGGGAGGTGAGGAGGACCAACTTCAGAAGTAAGAAAGGACCTGATAAACTGTAAGCATAGTACTCTTCTCCATGGAAGAGGAAAGAGCTGGTGGAGGGAAGCTCTGGTCTAAGATGAGTAAGATGTGTTTGTTTTTATAAGCTAGCACTTGAATAGAAGGGAAACTGTGGCAGCTCGGAGAACACAGTGTCGATTGGCGAGAGCTCACTGTAAAGCTGTGGGCATGCAGCAGGAGTCAAAGGCCTTCGCTGAGAAGGGAAGGGCTCCACAGTGTGATGGACTGACAGGCAGCTCCGGTGGAGAAGTACCGTGGGTAGCTTCTGCCAACAGGAACTCCTAGAGAAATGTTCCTTCCTTAAAAGGAAGCTAACTTTTATATTTAGCGCACATAAGGCGTGGTGTGGACTTGCTAGTGATGAAACCACTCAGGTAAGGACACACGTGACGGTTTCCAAGCATGAAAACTGTTGTCGGAACGTATCACTTTTTCTCGTTAAAAAGCTGCTAATTGGTTTTATAATTCTTAAGAAAACTTGAATTATTAGGAGGAAGTAGGTTCAAAAGATAATGTATCTTTCACGTACACAGAGGCCAGCAACATGGAGTCCAACGTTCAGTATTGTAACTACCTCAGTAATGCTATGAATGTAAGAGAGTGGGATAGAATCCGAACTTGAAACAACAGCCAGTGCCTGTGCTAATTTAATGTCTTGTCAGTACTTTTAATGATTGGTTATGTGTCATTCTTGTTGTCCAAGAATATTTGCCTTTTTAAAAAGCTTATTAACACTTTCCAGTTTATATTTAAAAAGCTAAAGAACACTGGATTAATCCTTTTTGATGACTGTTGCTGCACACCCGGATAGGGGGGCTGGAGAATCATGACTATATACAAACAGCAGGATTCAATATAAATGCAACTCAACAACAGTTAGCTGGGGGCAGGGGGGCGTGTGGGTTTGTTTTGTTTAATTTATTAATTAGTCTTAAAAGTTTTGTTTTTTTTCTGTTTTGTTTTGAGATTCCTGGACCATCATTAAATGTGTACTGTGAAAGATTAGTGATGTGTGTAAAGGACTTAGCCATAGTCCATTAAATAAACACTCTTCACGTACAAAGTGCCAGCCAAATTATCTGTGCTATGGCTACAGACTGAGGATGGTGCTAAGTCCACCCAGCAGGGTTGGAGGAGTGCTGTGCACTTGATTTTAAAATAAAAGTCGTTTTCACTAACTGCTCTTGCTGCTGCTGTTTTCAGTATGGGCTTGTTGGTCGCGACCTCGTCAAGCCATGTTGTCGTGTGTGTCAAACCTACAGTAACGAGTGTATTTAATAAGAGGCATCCAGATACAGAACACTGTGCAGGGGCGGGAAGCATCTGTCCCTTTGTGTATACATCCTGAGCACCGACGCCCATTAGAGTTTAGCAGACAATGAGTTGTGTGTTAGTAACTGTAAATTGTAAAAAAATTTTTTTTTAATTGAACATAGTTTTTTTTCTGTAAGTTTTCTCTTATTTCCCAGATCCTCCCCATCTCTCTTAACTCCAAGCCTCTTTATCTCAATCTTTAGAAAACAAACAGGAAAAATAAAAACAAACAAAAGCAAAAAACCAGAATAGAACAAAACAGAAGAAAAGTAAAAGCGCATACGTATGAAGAGACCGTGCACACAGAAAACCCATTAAAGCACAAAATCAGAAACCAAAATATATAAGTAAAAGACCAGTAAGAGGGAAAATGGTCAAAGCACCAGGAGACAGACAAAACCTCCCAAAGTACCATTGCATTCATTTTGAGTTGCCCATCTACTGCTGGGCGTGGGGCCTGCCCTGGAGTGTGATTTGTATACTCAGTGAGACTCCATTGGAGAAAATCATTTTTCCTTTGTGTGCTGTTGTCTACTGGGAACAGCTTCTTGATTAGGGATGGGAATGTGAGTCTTAGCAACAAGTAAGCCTTTTTTATTCACCTAAGTATAAATATCATTTCTTACTTAATTTAGCTGAAGGCTAAGCAGGTTTTGATACGGCATTGGCACCTGCTCTTATGTGGTGTCCCTTAGGGCTTGATGCGGGAAGAGGCACAGCAAGTGTTCTAAACATTCTGAACAGGCCAAGCTTTGCACTGTGACCCTAACCCAGGAAGCGAGTTGCTAAGCAGCTGCTTCTGAAGCAGATGGTGAATCTACCGCCCACCACCCACAAGCAGCATACATTGACCTCCATAACTTGGCACACTAGAAATCATTAGATGTAGGGCCCGGGACTCTGTTTAATAAACGTGTTGGTTTAGGAATCACTCAAAATCTGTTTTAAAATCCTTATTTTTTTAAAGTAATAAGTACAGTCAGTTGACTGCCTACAGCTTGAAGTCACTCTGTCTGGAAGGGGTGCGTGCTGTACTTGTACCCCACTGTTACTCTACATTTGTTCCCAAGATGCCGTCAGAGACTCACGGCCACCCTGAATTAAGGAGTTCTTAAACAGGAGTCAGAGAAGATAGCCTCTGCCCCTAAAGTCTTGTCCAGGCAGAGCTCTTGTTTCCAGGTACACAGCGCCGTTCTGCGCATTCTGTTGACTTGCTACTCTTCCACAAGCAGGGCAGCTTTTTCTTTTTAATAACCTTTTGTTTTGGAACAGATAGAGGTTTATAGATTCCCTTATATCCCACACCCAGTTTTCTCTCTTATTCCTCTTACGTTGTATGTTACATTTGTCACAACGAACCAATAGTGGGACATTATAGGAAGTCTGCATTTTAGTCATTTTATGTTCGTGTGTTCATGTGCATCTGTATATGGAGGTCAGAGGATTATGTCAGGTATCTTTAATTGATCTATACCATTGGGGGGAGGAGGGATGGTCTCTAACTGAACCTATAGCTAGTTGACTAGCAAGCTCCAGGAGTTCTGTCCCTACCCCCCAGTCCTTCCTTCCTTCCTTCCTTCCTTGTCACTGTGTATGTGATGAGGGGGACACATGGCATGCATGCATGTTTGTGTAGGACAGAGGTTGACGTCGGTTGTCTTCCTCAGTCACGGTCTACTTTACTGAGGAGGGTTGCTAGCTCAACAGGAGGTGCTGGAACCCTTATGAGATGCGGCCTATGGAAGGAAGAGAGGAGTGAGCCCTTGAAGAGGATGTTGGGACTCCTTCCTCTTCCTCGCTTTCTGCTCCTCAATTACCCCGGGATTCTGACTACACGGTCCCTTTCTTCTCCCTCACAGTTTCCTACCAAGCACATCACGTTTAATAGGTTTTTTTTTTTTAAAAGGCAACTCTGGGTTGTAACAATCTCTGATGATTCTGATAGTTTTAAATATTATTCCTTGGTCAGGTGTTGGAATACATTTTCTTATGGATAGTTTGGGGTTTTTGTTTATTTTTTTTAATTTATCCTTAAATGGTTCATGGCTTCAAAACAGGCTTAAGCCAATTTAGAAGGAGTATCTGGTCATAGTAAGGGTGAAGGTAAGATAACACTGGGCTGCAGCGCCTTGAGAGAGAATGCAAGTGTCATGGGATAGTCCATACCTCAGGGTTTGTGGCTTTATGAAGAAGGAAAGCCCTGAGGATGGGAGGTGAGAGGAGACTGCAAGCATGAGGAGTTCTGCGTAATGATGTCAGGAAGTAGAGGTACATGGTGCTTTTATACAGATGCGAACACCAAGAGAGATGAGAATGGATAAACTAATTCTGCATTATTTATAAAAGTGAATTGCAGATACTAAGATGCTGGTGGGATAAATAGAAAACAGGCTTTTATACAATCGTGGCATCCCACAGATACAACTATAAGAACAAAACTACAAATCTTCCTGATTATTAAAAGAAATACAGAAAAAAATCAAACTACCCATTAAATAAATATTTTTTAAAAATTCAAGAGCTGGCAGCCCTGCCTCATCTGCCATGATGATTGACGATCTCCCCTCCCTTCTTTTGCCCTCACCACCAGTGGCAGGGGGTGGGGGGAGAGCTGGCCCTGCCACTCACCTGCAGCCGCACAGTAAAGCTGACCAAGGATGTGGGGAGTGTGGGTGAGCCACCCCTGAGGACATGAGTGTGGGAGAGCTGGTCCTGCCTCTTGTTTGCTGCGGTGGTACAGACAAGGAGAGACACCCTCTTCCCTCATTCCTCACCATCTATGGCGGATGGGAGAGCTGGCCATGTCCCTCACCTGCCACAACATGGAGGAGAGCTGGCCCTGCATGGCCAACTGGGCAGCAGGGCTCCAAGGGCATTGAGGACCTCAGAAGTGGCAGAACTGGCGAGCTGACCAGCTCTGACACCCCTCAGGCCCAGATCCAGGGCTTTGGGTCAGTCCACCCCAACATCTACCTCATCGATGAACTGCTGGAGCTCATGGAGGGGCCAGGTCTACAGACCTGAAACTACAGGATCTCCATGACACAGGGCAACAACAAGCTATCTGAGAGGAGTCCCAGTGAGGTTCCAGTATTGATAGAGTAGCAGGGACCAGAGGCCTCGTACCAGACCAATGAGTCATTGCAAAAAAAAAAGGAGCAAAGAAATGCAGGCGAAAGAAAGTACTGTGGACACACGACAGCTTCCACAATGAGACTTTCTTTCCTTTGTTGTAGGGGAGGTTGCAGGGGTTGGGGGGGAGGTACAAGGAGAGGGAGAGATGATTGGGATTGGAGTGCATGATGTGATATTCACAAAGAACCAATAAAAGGTTTTTAAGTGTAAATAATGTGAGACATGTAAGTAACAAATCAATACACCATTTCTTGTAAGAAATGTGTCAAACAAACAACAACAAAACAGTTCAAGAGCCAGGAGTCTAACAAAAGATAATAAAACTTAAGTCTAAAAGTAACATATTAATATGATTCAGATAAACAACCAATAAGGGAAAGGTGATTTCAGGGGAGATAGCAAAGTGGGTAAGAGCATTTGCTGTGCATGCATGAGGACCTGAGTTCGAATCTCCAGGCCTCTCTTAGTAGTCAGGCATACCTATAACCCAAGTACTAGAGAACAGAGACAAGCAGACTCCCCACAGGTCCCTGGTTAGCCAACCTGCCTGAACGGGTGAGCTTTGGTAAGAGACCCGGTCTCGAGGGGAAAAGGCAGAAGAGAACATTTTCCTCTGGCTTCAGAATAAGCTAACACATGCACACCAACCATGTGTCGTACATGACACAGCAACATCGAGATAATTTACCACTAAAAGGGGAATCAAAACTGTGCTGTATGGAAAATGCTGTAAAATTATTCAGAAAGACTGAATATAAAAGTTAAGAATTAGTATTAAAAACTCAGAGGAAAAAAAAATCAGGATTGTAATAATAAGCCAGGCGTGGTGGCTCAGTCTTGTAATCTGAGCATTTGAAAGCTGAGGCAGGAGGATTAGGACCAATGCAAAGCCAGCCTGATGTGCATAGTGAGATCTATCTCACAAACAGAAAAAAACACAGTCTTACTAACAGACTCATAATCTAGTTAGTGTTAAAAGTTGTACCCGCAATAAGGATGAAGAGTTAGCAGCTGGGAACAAATAATTTAGCAACATTGAGCAAGATAGATAGATAGATAGATAGACAGACAGATAGATAGATGGGTGGAAATTTGGAGAAATAAAGGCTAAACATCAATGGCAGGAATCTAAACATAAGGGTGTTAAGATCTTAACATATCATTTTGGTGATCTGACAGTGTGCACAATTCTAACAAGGAATGTGGAACAAAGTGGACATGAAACAAAGATGGCAGTGGAAACAAAAGACACTGAGTGATACCTGGAGACAGCTTGTCACCATGTCATCAGCAAAACACACAGGCCCCCGAGGCTTTTTCTTTCTTTAAAAAAAAACCAAAAAAACAAAAACAAAAGAAGCAGAACATTTATGGCTGAACTCAAGATGAACCGGAAGCCTGCAACAGCTGCTTTCTTGGGTTTAGATGTCAGGGTTTCTATTCCTGCACAAACACCATGACCAAGATGCAAGTTGGGGAGGAAAGGGTTTATTCAGCTTACACTTCCATGCTGCTGTTCATCACGAAAGGAAGTCAGGACTGGAACTCAAGCAGGTCAAGGAGCAGGAGCTGATGCAGAGGCCATGGAGGAATGCTGCTTACTGGCTTGCTTGCTTCTCCTGGCTTGCTCAGCCTGCTTTCTTATAGAACCCAAGACTACCAGCCCACAGATGGTTCCACCCACAAGGGGCCCTCCCCCCTTGATCACTAATTGAGAAAATGCCTTACCGCTGGATCTCGTGGAGGTCTTTTCTCAACTGAAGCTCCTTCTCTGTGATAACTCCAGCTCGTGTCAAGCTGACACACAACCAGCCAGCACACCATGTCTGAATCTGTGACAGACGAGTGTTTCATCTCTTAGCCTTGGTACTCCAGTTGTACTTGCTCTTGGCAGAATAGCCCCATTTTTTCTAGGTTGTCTTCTGAAGATGGTAGGCTGTAGAGCCACAACATGCACGTCACTTTCCAAAGGATGATGTTCCTTTCTCCCCAGGTCTTTACTAAGGTCAGAATACAGTAACTTGCTTCTTTGCCCACTTCCAGCTATCTGCAGAGTTACTCAAGGAGAAAGAAATCATGGTTTCTAAATTGCTAAAACACTCATGTCTGACATTATTCAATGAATGCAGCCTATTATTGATTCCCACTACAACACAGCAAACTGGTAATTGACCATATATCTTCATGTTTCCTTTGATAAAGTTAATCTAATCAGAACTTTTTAAAAAAATGAACAATTCTTGACTGCATTAATCTACAAAGAAAAGCTGCAGTCAATGTCAAAGAACAGAATTAATGTGGAAAACACTGTCACAAAAATACAGTTAGACGTCAGAAGGTGTATGTTTTGGAGAAGTAAAAATGCATGTTTACTAGAGAAATTGTGATTGCTTCAACACATTAGAAAATGCTTAAAATGCGTCCCATTCGTAGTTTATTCTGACAACCTTTCTAAATAAGTGTTGGTTATATTGTAAATTCATGCAAAGTGTTACTAGTACTTTTTGAAATAGGAAAAGTAGGATATAAATGATATATTTAATATACAGGTCATATAAGACATATGTGATCCTATAAGCACGTGTGTAAGAACATTTTCATACTCTGATATATCCTGGTGGTCAGATATATCTATATGTAATAGAGAAGTGTTTTATTCTTTTAGTGATACTTTAATAGCAAGATAAGCCCCCTACTGAAGAATATCAGTCACTTGTAATATTTTACTCTTACTAATAATAGTGGAATAAGTAATCCACCCATCTTGTTTTGCATCTATATAGCTATTTAAAAGTTCATCACACTTAGAATTCTTAACACACATTTTAAAAGGTTACTTTGTGGTTTTTGTTTTGGGGGACAGGGGTTTTCTGTGTAGCCCTGGCTGTCCTTGAACTTACTCTGTAGACCAGACTGGCCTCAAACTCAAAAGATTTGCCTACCTCTGCCTCTGCCTCCTTCGTCACCACAGCCTGGCAAGGTTACTTTTTTTTTTTAAGATTACAAAAGAATTCTTTCATGGAAAAATTTAATTTTTTGAGATGTGAATGCAACTTGATCTTTTTGAGGTGGTTACCCAGTTGACCCAATTCAATTAGTTTGTTTCTTTGTTTTATTGTTGTTGTTTTTCAAGACAGAGTTTTTCATGTGTATTCCTAGCTGTCCTGGAACTCACTCTGTAGACCAGGCTGGCCTTGAACTCAGAGATCTGCCTACCTCTACCTCCCATGGGCCAGGGCATTGCCACTGGCCACTGCCCAACTAAAATTTATGTATTTTATAAAAATTGCCTCCTTCCTCCAAAATGTATAGTTGATATTTCATTTCTCTCATGTCACTGGCCATTCTATTACATTAACATCGTAGTGTAAGAAAGAAAGTCTGGAACCCACATTTTTCTCCAGAAGTTTCCCAATAGAGCAGGAAAAAAAATACCCAGTTACAGAATTATAGAGGTGCCATGTTTTCACTGGATCTTTTAGTAGTTGATATCAGAAGTAAGCTATGGTGACTGCATGGCCTTCAGTCCTCTTTGGACATTTTTAAAAAATTATTTTATGTGTATGAATGTTTTTCCTGTCTACAAGTCTGAACACCATATATATGCCTGGTATCCTTGGGTGCCAGAAAAGGTTAATTGGGTCCTCTGGCCCATTAAGAATGGTTGTGAGCTTCCGTGTGGGTGCTGGGAATCAAACCTGTGTCCTTTAGGAAAGCAGTGAATGTTCCCAATGGGGGAAAATTATATCATTTTATTTTTTTTTTAAGAGAGAAAGCTTCTCATGTCAAGAAGTAAACCAATTTACACCCCCAAAAATGTCCTAAATGGAAGTTTAAACAGGTATTTATGTGGGTTTTTTTCCAGTTTGAAGAAACCCAGGAGTCTTTGCATTAAAATATTCATTTCTAGAAGTTTTAGAACTGTTTTAAAGGAAATGTTTATTTAATATGCCTCTATATGTATGCACCCTGTTTTGTTTTGAATAAGAATGGCCCCCACAGGCTCATAGATTTGAATGTTGGTCATCAGGAAGTACCACTACTTGAGAGGGTTTAGGAGGTGTGGCCTTGTTGAAGGAAGTGTGTCACTGGGGTTGGGCTTTGGGGTTTTAAAAGCCCATGAAAAGCCCCGAGTCTCTCTCTGAACCTACCGCTCACCAATTTGGCCAGGCTGGCTGGCCAGCAAGTCCCAGGGATCCTCCTGTCTTCCCCTCTTCAGCACTAGGATTATAGAACTTGTTGATCTTTTCAACCATTATTTTTTCCCTCAGTCCAAAAACGTTTTCCTGAAAACTTTATGTATCAGGAAGTGTCAGCCACTGGCTTAATGTAGGCTACAAGCCAAGTGTAATACCACATGTCCCAGAAGCCTAGTACTTGGAACACTGAAGCCAAAGGACCCCATCTCAAGATCCTGTCTCAAACTAAAACTAAAACATACAAATACATTTGATCTTTGGGAAAAAAGCTCTTTTGTGATAAAATATATCAGTACCCCAGTCTTTAGGCAGGAACGTGAAGACTGTGGACCAGTATTTAAAGTGATGGGGCAGGAGAATCACTGCTCTCTGGAGACTTCTGAATAATGTACTGCATTCTATCATTAGAACAAAGTCAGATGGCTGCCAGAGCTAAGATAACATGTCTGTGTTCCAGGCAGGAAGAGCTATCTATGTCACTTTTATAGGAAAAGCAAGAGTCTTCCTAGAACCCAGAAGATTTCTTCTTATTTCAATATCTGGAAATGCATCTCAAGACCATCTATAGGCCCCAGGAAATTAATGACTGTCTTGCAAAAGGAGATAAGATTGCTAAAACTGACACCAATTTTGACACAAGGTTGGCACTGTGTCATTGTAAACAAAGCCAAGGTTCTAAACAAGAGCTGCACACTGTATCTAGCAAGGCTTCTTGTGATGGCTGCGAGCCTTGGTGAGAAGCCAGCACAGACATGGTATTAAGAGTATGCTCCAGCACATGTGCAGAACCCTTCTTTACCCCTACCCACTGAGGCCCCTAAAGCAGCACACAATTGGCACGCTTACTCTTGTTGACAAATGGATTGGAGCTCTCAACGTTATCTAGATCTAGAAAAGGGCTGTGTAACTTAGCCCATTATAAAGCAAGAATCAGACAGAAAACATTTGCAGGTTCTCCTGAAAAGGGTCCCTCAAGCCTCAGAGCTGAGTAAAGCAGTTTCTAAGGCAGTGGTTCCCAGCCTTCCTAATGCTTTGATAGAGTTCCTCACGTTGTGGTGAGCTAAACCATAAATTTTTTTGTTGATACTTTGTAACTCTAATTTTCCTACCGTTTTAAATCATAATGCAAATACCTGATATGCAGGATATCTGATGTATGACCTCTGTGAAAGGGTCACTTGACTCCTCTAGGGGTTGCGACCCACAGTTTGAGAAGCCCTGTTCTAAGGGCTTCTAGATCTTTCCTTTACAATATTTCCCAGCCATGCTGACTGCTCAGCTCCCTCTCTGTCTCTGGGGATGAATGAAAAGACTCTGACTTGAGGACATTCCTCTGATGTGTTAACTCAATGACCATTCAGATAAAATCATATAGCAGATTTCAGTATTTCCCAGCCAGAAAGGCTGGACAGGACAATTGTAGGTCTTCCCCACCAGAATAGGCTTGCCATGATAATCCTACAGCAAGTATGAGCAAGACATATTTCTTCTGCCAGCTTGGACATGGGAAGGAGAGAGAATGTGCTCTTGTTTTAGAAATGGACACATGGTTGATTTGGGGTCAATAAGACTCATGGTTGGATTCCAGGAGTAGCTGTCTAACAAGGTACAGAGAATCTTGCCAGCTCTGCACAGAATGCTTGCAGCTGCTGCAGATCCATTGCTGCAGCTTGATTTTGAAGTTACGTCACCTTTTTATCCACCAACTATAACATGAAATGCAACAGAAGACTGGAAATGTAGCTCAATGGTCTTCACCATTGAGTGTTTGCATTGCACTCTGGAAGCACTGGGATCAATTCCCTACAGCGTGTGTGTGTGTGTCTGTGTGTGTGTGTGTCTATGTGTGTGAGATGCTAGGAGAGGGGGAGAGAGTTGTGGGGCCAGTGACAGAAACAGTGGCCATAGCCTTTCTTTAATGATATCACTGTGACTAGGAGCAAAACACCTTGAACCTGCATACACATACATCTCCATCTGTAGTTTCTGTTCTGCAAGTTAATTGCTGTCTTACTGTTCTATTGCTGTGAAGAGACACCACTACCACACTAACTCTTATAAAAGGAGGAATTTCACTGGGGCTGGCTTACAGTTTCAGAGACTTAGTCCATTATCATCACGACGAGAAGCATGGCAGCACACAGGCAGATGTGGTGCTAGAGAAGTAGCTAAGAATTCTACATCTGGATCCACAGGCAGCAGGAAGAGAGTGACACTGGGCCTGGCTTGGGCTTTTGAAACCTCAAAGCCCACCCCCAGTGACACATCTTCTAACAAAGCTACATCTACTCCAACAAGGCCACATCTCCTAGTCCTTATCATATAATGCCACTTCCTGATGATTAAACATTTAAACCTGTGAGCCTGTGGGGGCCATTCTTATTCAAAACACCATAATTGTACTAATCTTTGACTCTGGGCTTTTGTTTCTTGTAGCCAAAAACATTATAACTAATACAGATATTTTTGTATCCTTCACATCTCCAACGTGGCCAACAATAGGTATTTTCCGTTATGATCTCCTAAACACACACACACACACACACACACGTGCACACACTCATAAACAGGTGCACACACACATACATGCACACAAGCACGCACTCGCACTTGCTTTCAAGCGTACGATGCCACTCTCTATTTGGTTTTCTAAAGAATAGAGTGTTATACGTATACCTCTTAGAGAATGATATAATGATCTAATCAGGGATCCTTCCACCTTCACTGCGAGTGCTGTTAAAAGGCTTCATACTCATGAATACTTTCTATACCAATATTCTTATTCCCCTGACAAAAGAAATACTCAAAATTTAGTTTCTGCTAAATTACTATCAAAAAACTATAATCAGTCTAATCCAGCATTCATATCAAAACAATAACAGGTTACTACCAATTTGTTCTTCTAACTGTCCATCGCCGCCACTGAGAGCTCCTGTCATCTAATGCCTGGATGGCTGCTCCTTTAAGTCTTCTCGGTCCCACTGCAGCCCTTTGTGCAACTGTGGCTAAGATGATCTCAAAGTTCAAAGCTGGCTTCAGCATCACATCCTTCTGACTCTCTCCTCCAGTTCTTCCTCCACTTGACTGTTCTCTTCCATAGAAGGTATTGTCCATTTCAGCCCTTCTCACCAACAGTGTGCTCTCCTTCCCTCTTCCTCCAGCTAACATTTCCTCCTGTCTTCAGATCTGAGCTGAGCATGACTTTAGAAAGACTTCCCGACTCCCTGATACAGTGCAGTTCTTGTGTTAATTGCAATTCATGGTATATTTTTCCATTTTTATATTTGTCTGTGATTTGGGGTTACTGGCAATCTGCTCACTACAATAGAGCATAACTGTTTGGCCCTAGGTAGTAGTCCCTAATGAAACATGAATCTCACTTATTTTTTCCTTTTGTTGTTTGTCCCCAGGAAGCCTACTTTAAAGAAGAAGACCTTCTTTAATAGTATATCTTGCTAGACACATGGAGCTAGGTCATCTTAGCTTCCATTCAACATGGAGGAATTAGTAAAGTATGGTGGACATACAGGGAGAATGCCCAGACTGCAAATAGCTTAGTACTGTGACTGCAAGATGTCAACACCAGAATCATTGCCTGCCACTAGACATAACTTCATCTATTAAGGCATCATTCAGTCCCCTCTATAGCCCCTTCTCTGTTCTAGTAGAAGGCAGTAGAAGGCAAGAGACCACTCAGCTTTATCTCAGAGTAAAGTTAGCCTATCATTCCATTTCCTCAACTTTAATGGATTGAGCATGGCATGTCTTGATTCGAACTTTTAGAAGTCAAGAGTGAAAAGATAAATGTTGTCTTATAACCAGGGTTTCCTTTGATGAAAACAAATTACCTGAATAATATGACTGTGGCCTTGTGTTTAGTCATTAGCCAAATTAGGGAAAGAAATTGCAGAAAGTACTTATCTTCAGCCCTGGATTTTCTAAGTCGGTGAAGACTCATTTCTATTTCTAGAGGCTGTTGGATATCCTTCTTGTTTTCTTTTGATTAATTTTTAAAAATCTATTCACTTTACAACTTAGTATCAGCCCCTTCTCCCCTCGTACCCCCTCATGTAAGTCCTCCCCCAATTCCACCTTCCCCTTCTGTTTTGAGAAGGGGAAACCCCCTCTGGGTGTCACACTCCCCACTAACACCCCACCACCCACCACACACACATCAAGTCACTGCAGGACTAGGCACATCCTCTCCCCCCTGACCCCAAATGTGTCCCATATACAAGATGTGCAGGGACAAAGGTAAAGCAGAAACTCAGAGAATGGCCAACCAATGGCTGCCCCAAATTGAGGCCCATCCCATGGACAATAACCAATCCCTGATACTATTAATGATTCTCTGTTATGCCTGTAGACAGGCACCTAGCATAACTGTCCTCTGAGAGACTCCACCCAGCAGCCAATGGAAGGAGATGCAGAGACTCACACCCAAACATTAGATGAAGCTCTGGGAGTCTTACAAAAGAGTTTCCTGAAGGATCTGAAGAGGAAAGGGACTCCACAGGAAGACCAACAGAGTCAACATACCTAGACCTTTGGGAGCTCCCAGAAACTGAATCACCAACCAAAGAGTGAGCACAGGCTAGACCTAGGCCTCTCTTCACCTATGTAGCAGATGAGCTTGGTCTTCATCTGGGTCCCCCAACAACTGGAACAGGGGAAATCCCTGAGCCTGTTGCCTGCCTGCCTGTGGATCCTGTGCCCCTCTCTCTTGGTCTCCTTTGCACTCTCTCCTTCCTCCCCTCACACCCATGGCCTAGTCCAGTTGCTGGCCATGTTCAGTGCACTGCTTTCTCCCCTTGCTCTGGACTTTTCTGACCCCCTGGCTGTGCTCTCCTTCATGTCCACAATAAAAACCTTCTCCTCAAACATACCCTGGAGCAGTCATGCCCTCAGTTTATATATCTGTTGCCCAAACCCTCAGTTTATGCAATAGTCTTCATTTCTACTTTCTGCAAGCTTCCTTCTTTTTATAACTTAACCTTTTTGGAGAGGCAGGGCTGAAGATCTAACCCACAGCTACCTATATGGTAGACAAGTACACCATCTCTAAGCTATAGCCTGAACCCTCAATCTTCTTGAGACACTTTCTCTTTAGTCTGCATATCTGTATATATGTGTGGTATATACAGATGTGTGTGTGTGTGTATAGTTGTGTAGTTCATGTTGGATGTCTTCTCATGCTCCTCTTTAAAAAAAAAATTGTATATTGTCTCTCATTGAACCTTGAACAAGCCAATCTATAACTAGCTAGCCAGCTTGCATTGGGGACCACCTGTCTCTACCTCCAGCATGCTGGAATTACAGATTCCCAACTTTTGTATAGGTTTAGGAGATCCTAACTCCCATCCCTGAAAGCACTTTATCTGCTTAGACATTTCCCTAACTACCCCCACCAGAAATATTAAAAGGTTTTAATGTTTCTGTAAAAGTTCCTACCAAAATGGGGTACAGGTCTTGTTTGTTTGTTTGTTTGTTTTTTGTTTTTTCGAGACAGGGTTTCTTTGTATAACCTTGGCTGTCCTGGAACTCATTTTGTAGACCAGGCTGGCCTCGAACTCAGAAATCTGCCTGCCTCTGCCTCCCAAGTGCTGGGATTAAAGGCGTGTACCACCACTGCCTGGCAAGGGGTACAGATCTTGAAGCAACAATTTTTAAAAATCTAGAATGAAAGCAAACACATATAACTGTGAGACACTTGAAAACACATGCTAAATAAACTTTGGGTGTGGGTTAAGGATTGCCTTTTTTTGGAGGGTCTAAATACTGCCAACAGTTTTTTTCTCAGTCTCCAATAAATTGTATACTTACTGGTGTGACAGAAGCTTTATGAAGGTATAGATATGCAAATAAGAAAACAGATGAAGATTTCTAGAAACTCAAGGAAGAATGACTAGAGAGATAGAGAGATAACTATTAGCCGTCAGGAAACCCTGTCAATAAAGCCCAAGGAAAAGCCTTCAAGTAAAGGGAGTGTTTAATCTGTTACCCTTAGAGCCTGGGCCAAGTAGACAAGGTAGGTGGTGATTTTGGAAACAGTGTGGTAACTAGTGACTTTAAAACTGGTTAATTCGAGTGGAGGTAAAATATTGCAGTTGGCCTAAGAATTAAGAGGAAGCTCAAAGTGGGGGAAAAAAAAGTGGGTGAGGCATGCTTTCATGAACCACGGGCATGAAAAAAGGCACAGCACGGAAGAGAGAAAGACAAGAGGCTGGGAGAAGATTTCTTTGTTTTTTTCTAAGGCAGATGGGTTTCCGAGCACCCAGTGGTTGATGATAGCACCCACATGAAGGAGCTCCTGGGACTTGAAACGGCAAGACAGGGAAGGGGCCCAGAGCCCGGGTCCAGAAGGGGACCTTTTTTCCCCTTCCTCTCTTCCTTCCTTCTGTCTTTCTTTTTGTCTGTCTGTCTGTCTGTCTGTCTTTCTTCATGAGAAAGGGGAAGAAAACAAAGAAAGGGCATCAGGAAAACACTGGAGTGTGCTGTGGGACTAATGTGAGAAGCCCCCGTTGTAGGGATTCTTCTCTGAGAATCACAGAGATAACCTCTGGGGGGTTGCGGGGGTGGATGAAAGTGCAGGAACGCTTTGGAGGAACAGGGAGGACTGAGGGAAGCAGATGTTCGAGAGCCTTTGAAGTCTGAGCAGTGTTTGTGTCCCTCTCATCGCAGCTCCTGGAGAAGCTAAAATGGAATTAGAGACCAGCGTGAGCAACACAAGTCCCTACATCACTGAAATGAGTAAACAGGTGGGTTCTCTTAGGGAGACAGGAAACAGAGGCTGCCAGGTGAAGTTAAGCTCATTGACTTAGAGTGTGCTGCTTCTCTCCAGCATTTGATTTCCCCCTCAGGGAGTCTTTCAGGAAGCTAGAGACTTAAAAGGAACGCCCTCTTCGCCACAGTCTTCCTTTGCTGATGAAACTGAGTGACTCAAACTCAGGTCAGAATTGTGGAGCAGTATGAGATGCACAGAAATTATGATGTCTGAGGTAAATCGTATATTAGTTATTTTCTCATTATTCTGAAGAAACCCTAAGCAAGCAGCTTAAGGAAAGGAGTTTATTGTGACTCACAATTTGAGGATATGATCCATCAAGACTGGGCAGCAGGAACCTGAGGTGGCTGGCCACAACAGGTGCTCAGTCAGGAAGTAGAGAGAGAGTCTGCTGTTGAGTTCTCTTTCTGTTAAACCAGTCTAGGAACCCGGCTATTGAGGGCTCCACCCACAGATAGGCAGTTCGTATCTTAAGTGACTCTAGATCCTGTCAAGTTTGAAATATCAACCATCACAAAGGGTAAAAAGTTACTGGTTTCCTTTCAATTATATAGAAGAGCCAAGTTTGCTTTAAGTATGTAAGAACAGTGACAGGGACAGATCTGTTGCACAGAGAATCTAGAAATGTTCTCAAGTGAGATCAGAGGGACCCAACTCCCCCTACAGGTACTTGACTTTGAACATTGTTAAATACTGTTGAGAATACTAACTTTATTTTTATCATATGTTTTCTTTCAACTAGCCAAATTTCTTTCAACTAGCCAAACTGTTAGAGACAGATACACCAGGCACTTGATTGACAGCTGCTTTGAACAAGGAACTATAGAACAAATAGTTCTTTCCTAAGCTACACACCGGATTTCCCTCTTGACAACCCAGCCATTTTGCGCAGTGAACACTTCTTGGATCCCTTGAGGGGATCTCTATTCCAGTACAAAGCCCGCTGCCACAATGGCTGTTGCTGAAAGTAGCAACTTCAGATGCAGGAGGCCTTGCTTTAACCACAGTAGTTCCAGGCAGCTTGTTCTGGCTCAAGGAGACTGCACTACAGCTGTGACAAGCCTTTGTGACACCCAGATGACCCCACCCATCTTGTAGCTCTTCTCATTAGGAACCCGGAGGCGTGCTTTCTTCAGTGACTCAGGAAAAGCTCACGATTGGTACACATTTAAGACTTGAGATTGTTGGCCTTAGAAGCTGTGAACAAGCATGCCACATGCTTCTTCTGATTATATAGTCAGTGTGTTTTTCAGACTCCCTGGGTCAATCTGGAGGCTCCTCCCCAGGCACTGCCCCCCATCCCCTGCTACTTCAACATGGAGCCCCAGTCAAAGCATCTCTCAAATGGTCTTTATTATGGGTAGAGTGGGATGGCTGGTAGCACAAAAAAACAGACCACCTTCTGTCTGGCAGCTGTAGGCGGCTGCATCAGAGAGACCCCTAAGCTCTAAGTCCTCATGACTTCCAAGCTATGTAATCCCTCTCCCTCAACTCAGCAGCTAGGAGGAGGCTGAAGAGCTCCAGTGTGTGGCTGGAAGTACAGCCTGTGGAGACTACAGACGGCCATAGCTGCTGTAAAGCAGCAGCAGAGAGGTAAGGTCATAGAAGGCAAGTGACCATGAAGGGCCACTGGATAAGTTCCAGAGGGCCACCAAAGCTTAAGAGCTGAGGTTCAATGTCTGCAGCTTGCACTGTAACTCCAGCTGCTGGATGCCAGGCCACTGGCACTCAAGGCCTCTTGTGCCCCTTCGTGAATACCCACAGCTGCAAGTCCCTTGAAAGTCCTTAGTGCTCAAGGCCTTGTTGTAAGCCTCTGGGTTCCAGGGCCCATCCTCTAAGTCTCTGGAGTTTAGGGCCAATACCAAGGCCATGGCCTGTTTCCATCTTGACAGAGGAAAAATCTCAACCACCCCTTTTGTGATAAAAGCAAAGCCCTAAGTATCTTCTTAGAGGGTCCCTTAGGTGGCCATTAGCCAGAAAAATTAGCTTTCCTAATTTGCTTCAAGGGACAATGTCAGAGTTAAAAAGAACAAGTGAGATTAGAGAAACACAGAACAGGCAGCAGCAGATTATCTGCAGGGAGTCATCTACATACAGTTCTATTGTAATTCCTGAGCCCCCTTCTCATTTTAACAAAAGTAAGACCACACTTTATTTAGGCTGGGGCACTGTGTTCTCCTTCATCCCATTTCTGAACACTTGTCTATTCACACACTTTCAAAAGATCTTTCAATTATAGTTTTTAAAATTTAGAACCCAGAAAACTCCCATGCTACTTTTAAGTTTACACATCTCCATGGTACAAGAATGTAATAAGCTATCAACATTTTTATAACTTTTCTTACTGTAAAGATCTTTAGCCAGTTTGAAAATAAAATCAGCTGGGTTTCTTGTTTAGGTCTGTATATACCAGCATTTCAGTTTTACAAGGCCACCTCTAAGGGACAAAGGACGTTTGATGTGACTGGGGAGAAGACTCTATTGGTAAAGAGCTTGAGGACCTGAGTTTGAATCCCCAGCTACCACAGAGGAGCTGCACACAGTGGCATGCCTTGTAATCCCAGCACCAGGAGTCCAGAGCCCACTAGATCCCTGGAGCTCACTGGTCAGTCAGTTTAGCTGAATCCGTGAGCTCCAAGTTCAGTGAGGGACCTTGTCTCACAAAAATATGGTGGAGAAACTGAGACAGACAAGTGACTTCAGTCTCTGCCTTTACACTCATACACACACACACACACACACAGAGAGAGAGAGAGAGAGAGAGAGAGAGAGAGAGAGAGAGAGAGAGA
>JADRCH010000142.1:2942778-3026129 GCA_019843965.1 Rhynchomys soricoides | reverse complement strand
GTGTGTGTGAGAGAGAGAGAGAGAGAGAGAGAGAGAGAGAGAAAGAGACAGACAGACAGACACACACACAGACACAGAGACAGACAGACAGACAGACACACACACACAGAGACAGAGAGAGAGAGACAGACAGACACACACACACACAGAGAGACACAGAGACAGAGAGAGAGAGAGAGAGAGAGAAAGAAAGAGACAGACAGACACACACACACACAGAGATACAGAGAGAGAGAGACACACACACACACACAGACACAGAGAGAGACAGACAGACACACACACACAGAGACACACAGAGAGACAGACAGACATACACACAGAGACACAGAGAGAGACAGACCGACACACACAGAGAGACACACAGAGAGACAGACAAACAGACACAGAGAGAAAGAGAGAGAGAGAGAGACTCTTTAAATTGTCTGGACTGGCTTTCAAATCACCTTGATCTTGCAATCCTCCTGTTGCAGCCTCTGAAGAGCTAGGATTATAGGTTGGTGCTACTAGGCCCAGTTATTTTTGCATTTAAAATAATATATTTATTTTTTATTTTATTTACATTGGTGTTTTGTCTGCATCTGTGAGGAAGTCAGATTCCCTGGAACTGGAGTTTCAGACAGTTGTGCCCTGCCATGTGGGTGCTGGGAATAGAACCCAGGTCCTCTGGAAGAGCAGGCAGTGCTCTTAACTGCTGAGCCATCTCTCCAGCCTTACTTTTGCACTTTAGGTATACTGTATTTTATATAAAATTAAAGCCAAGTGCAAACTTTTAGAAATGCATTTGTAATATGAAGATTTGCTTAATTAATTTAGCGATTTAGAAGGGGTATCTTTCAGATGGGATCCCATTCCATGTGTTGCTAAAGCTGACCTTAAATCCCTGATCTTCCTCCCCCATCTCCCTAGTGTTAGCATTGCAGGCATGTGCCAGCATGTGTTCAGTTGGCAAATGTTTACCTAGAACTTACTGCATATCAGGCATTATGCTAATGTCTGATTGTGAGAATGAGAGAAATAGTTCCTACTATCCCATCACCACAGAGCTTCTGTTTTGTTTTGCTTTGCTTTGTTTTTGGGACAGAGTCTTGTTATGTAATGAAGGCTAGTCTGACTGCCTATCTCTGCCTCTCAAGAACTGACGTTATGGGCCTGCACCACCATGCCCAGCAAGAGTTTTTCTTTTTTTAACCTTGAATTCTATATATCAAAACCACACAATACAGAAATAAAAGGCTATAAAGATATATAATTAATATGGGAAAGCTGCCTAAATCCAAGACGTACATTCTTTTATACTTGGACATTTTGGAAATCTGAGACATCACACTCAGGGTGTAGTCAAACAGCTGTAGGTGGAGAGAGCACAAGTGAAGCAGAGAAACTTAACAGAATCAGTGTGAGGGCTTAGAAGGAAATCCCAGACTCAATAGGAAAAGATCCTTTTAAGGATTCTGGATGTCTCAAGATCTGAAGGAATAAAAAAGTTCAGCCATGTATGGTGATGTACATCTGTAAACCTAGTGGTCAGGAAGCTGAGACAGGAGGATTATCAGGAGTTTGAGGCTAGTCAAGGCTATATACCAAATTCAAGAATAGCATGAGCCACATAGCAAGACCCTGTCTCAAAAAATTAAAGTAAATTAAGATTAAAGGTAAGGTTTCATGGGTTAATTTACTAAATGTGAGAATAATAAAATTTAGAAATTTTTAGATTATTTTTCCCAACAGACAAATCAGGGTAGGTAAAGCTGAGTCTGGGTCTGCTTTCAGTTTTGAGGAAATGGGTGTCAGACAAAAGAAGCACATCAACATTTGCCTGGTGTGTTTAAAGCCATGGGTTCAGTCTGTGGATTATAAGATGGTAAATTCAAGAGACCAGTGAAAACCAAGCAAGTTCAAGTATTCTACTCTGCAGAAAGAAAAGGCGAATGGCTGATTGGTCAAAAGATAATAATTTATAATGTCCCTCAGTCATGGGAAATGTTTGTCCTTCCCTTCCCATAGGCCAGGGTTTGTCCTCTTTCCAAGTTTCTCATCCTATTGGTTTAGGACACAAAGCCTAATTTAATGAATACTTTGGGGCTTGCAAATTGTCTCTTTCCCGACAGTAGGCTCAGAAACATAGAGACTACCTGTACCTTTCCAACTCTTCAGAGTTCAGAGACAGGCAGGTAACTAGAGATGGAAAGGCCTGGTGCCTCCTGTTACCTGTTAATGGTCTAAGGGTCCAGAGACCATTGGATCCCTGGGGCTCACTGGTCAATCAGTCTAGCTGAGTCTGTGAGCTCCAAGTCCAGTGAGGGACCTTGTCTCAAAATATAAGGGGGAGAGTGTCTGAAAAAGAAAAAAAGTGACTTCGATCTCTGCCTTTACATTCATGCACACCACTATGCACACACGCGCGCGCATGCGCGCGCCCACACACACACAAACATGTACAACACATACAATGAAAGAGAAAGAGAGGAAGGTACAAAATAATATGGCTCTAGTCTTGTGACCATGGGCAAATCCCTCTTTGCCTTGTTTCTCCATTTGTTAAAAGAACACTTTACAGTGTTGGCATAAATATTAACTAAACACTACTGGACTGTAACAGAGGTCGGCATATGGTAAGTCTTCTATAAATGGCAAGGCTTTATGATCAAATTTTACATTTAGTAGGAAATAATTTAAAGGAAGCCTCAATTAGCCCACAACTAACAGACATTAAACAAGGCCTGCAGCTAGCTAACTACAATAATGAAAAACTCTATACAAAGATTAATGTTCCAACAAAAGTAATTAAACGAATAAACAACAACAACAACAAAAATAACCAATTCAGCACTGTGTTGTCCAGAAACTATACCGTGGACCCAGAAGACTTGCATTCAAGAAATCATACAAACAGTAAGGATCTAGGTTAACTATGACCAAATCACTACTTTATTAGGCACAACTAATGATCTCAATACATATAAGGAACAAAATACAGTATATAAACAGATACTTCTCTTTTGTTCTCTTTAAATACTGACACTAGATGTGCAAGGTGGTACACATTTTTAGTTCCAGCCCTCGGGAGGCATAGGCAGGAAGATCTCTGAGTTTGAGGCCAGCCAGGTCTACAGAGTGTATTCCAGAACAGCCAGAGCTATGAAAAGAAACCTTGTCTCAAAAAAATCAATCAAAACAAACAAAAAACTGAAACTGCATGTGTGTAAGTATATAAAACACACACACACACACACACACACATACACAAGCTTTGGTGATTAAAGTGCAACAGGAAACATAATTTGGACAGAAGCATAATAGCTGATTGTGATTTACTTGGCCTATTTTAAAGCACTTTCTCATTCATTACCAACTTAGTCTTTGCACATAGTACACAATTATAAAAATCTTAAATATAAAGAGGCTGAGACAGGAGCATTGCTGTGAAGTTGAGGCCAGTCTGGTATACAGTGAATTCCAGGCCCTGATGAACTACAGTTTAAGACTGTCTCATAACAAAACAAAACAAAATTTGTTTTTCAAGGTACTCCCTGATTTCATGTTTTATGTTTACATAATTGGATATTCTGAAAATGGATCATGGACATCATTTCTCTTTTCGTTTACTATTATTACTTTTAAAAAATGCTTTCCAGGTTATCTCTAAAAACTGTGGGACTTTGGGTGACAGTCTAAATCACCACACTATCAAGTGAAGTCAGCCTGCTGTTAAGTACTAACATCTACGTCTACATTTGTGTTTCTATAAACGAGGCAGCTACAGTCTTTTATATTACATACTTCAGGCAAGAAAAGTTTTAACTGAGACTTTAATCCTATTGGTATAAGTTGACTTTAACTACTATGAACTGTTAATAAATCAATGCGTATGTTTGTTTCTACTTAGTTGGTGACAAGATCTTTAGGAGAGAAAATGTAATTAAAATGAATGTACCTAGAATATTTTCAAAAATCTTTGGCAACAACAACCTTATGGGGAACTCTCTTGTCTTCCTCTTACAAGTCACCGCAGTAGCAGAGTTCAGTGTTCCAAAATCTTCATATTTATTCTTGTTTTACAAAAATACTTCTTTTAAAATCACATCTTTAACACTATCACAACTCAATATGTGAAAGTGTTTATGAGTTCTGAATTATAAACTAGTACTGCCTGCTTATATGGGTTGGGTCCCCCGCATCTTTTTTATTTAGAACTCTGAAACCAATCAGACTGCACTGCAACCCATCCTTGAGACTCAGATGATAGAAATCTAGGGCAGGACAGGGAAGGGCAGACTGTTTGAGTGTGGCTGAGTCAACAATGTCCCCGACAGTAAGGACATTCTTGGCTAAGACCTGACCAGGGCCATACAGGGCAGCACTCAGTGAGGGGTCTCTAGCGCTGCAGCGTTGAGTCCTCAGCGCCCCCACCTCTTCCGGGCGTCCGGCCCGCCTTTTCCTGTAGGATGCGGCCGAAATGCCCGCCCAGCGCCTGGTCTGCAAAAGGATAAAAAAAAAAAAAAAAAAAAGACTTGAGTGGGCCGCGCGGCCTCGCCCTGCCAAGGGGAGCAACTTGTCTAGAAAAGCCTGCCAGGTTGATAGGAGTGCGGGAGCGCAGTTTGGGAGCCGCCAGGGGACACCCTGCCTCGCGGCAGCCTCGTCCATTGCGTCTAGATAACAGGCTTCGAAACCCCTAATTGTAAATGCCTTTTGGACAGCCCTTAACTGCACGTCCATTGCAAGCGCTCACAGACGTCGGCCATGACAGTAACATCCGGGTATGATGATGATGAGCCACGTCCTGGGTCTCCCGGAAGTGACGCGACGCGGAAGGATACGCGCTCGACCAAGGGAGGCTGAGGTGAAGTGGCCTCCGGAAGTGGGTGCAATCGGACTCTGCTGATGGGACGGGGCAGTAGGAGGAGCGTGGCCCATTACACAAGCCCAGTCACTGTGCTTAAAGCCAACCCGGCTGTGCCTTGTTCAACCATCCGAGAGACAGAAGCTGTTACTTTTATTTCATATATATGGAGAAACTAAGACAGAGAGGGCAAGCGATTTATCTAAGTTCATACCAGTAGTAGTTGACCTAAGCCAGATACTGTGTTCTTCGTGATGACTCGCTATTTTGGGAAAACTTAAATTCCTATTCCTTGTCATCATAAATTGTTGCTCTGCAAGCATTTCTTCAGCATAGTAGCCCTAGGAGTGGTACCTTGACACACCCATGATTTTAATCAAAGATCAAAATTTTTTATTCTGGCTTCATTGGGAATATAGTATTTTCCTGTGCTGGGGAACAAAACCTTGGGAGACTGTACTTTTAAGCAATTTATTTCAGACTCAGCACAATAAAACTTTTGTCTTCTAGCAGCATATTGCACTTTCACTGTTGCTTAATTTTGCTGATGATAATAAACAATAAATAATAATACTGACTGCAACATTACAATGCAGCAACTGTGAACTGCCAAAGGGAGGTACTAACAAAACACATGTTTCCAAAGAGATTTCTTTATGTAAAGACTCTCCTGGAAAAAAAAAAAATCTTAAAGATGAGAGCAAATGTACAGAAAATCTGTAAAAGGAACGCTCATCAAAAAAAAAAAAAAGGGGGGGGGGGTGGGAGAACCAGGGGAGGCTCCGAGAGCCATCCCACAGTCTGAAACAGTTAAGGAGGGAAAGGCAGAGGTTAGAAAGGTTGGTGAAAGTGTCCTAGACTGTTAACAGTCTACGTAAGTTTCAACAAATCCACTGAGGATCCTCAACCTAAAAATCAGCTGTCAGAGGAGATCTTCCTGGAACCAGTTTGCCTTATATCTGTGCTTCCTTTTCACTGGCTGGAACAACCTGTGTTGATGCAAATGTGGCAGAAGATTTCTAACTGTAGTACATGGGGACTCTTGACCAATTTTGCTTTCTCTGTTAAACAGCCATAGCAGTTCAAGATTGGTTTCATAATTGTTGGAAACTTTACCATCATCAAGTGATCCCCTGCCTCACAGGTTCCTGTAATATAGCCCCAGCTGACCTGGTATTCTGTAGCCTGTGGTGGCCTTGAACTTGCTGCTGTTCTACTTCAGCCTCAAGTTTCAAGTCTTAAGAGAGGATTTTAGAGATGATAAGAGGAATAGGGATTTTTAGACTGTTGTCCACTTCCCTACACTGCTTTAAGTCCAGTGATATTACTCAGAGAAGTGACTGTGTATCACCAGAGCTTTTAGAGATACTATGATATTTTGAGACACCTGAGAAATGTCAAGGGTAGAAGAAATTGAACAGCTAGAAGTTTTGGCAGAGGTGATGGAGAGTCGCTATGTTGATACTGACCATTTGTACCAGTGTGTCAAGGCAAATGATGCATCAAGTGTGGACCACAGGAGTGAGAGAGTTGGATTAGAACCTTTTTGACATGCCTAAGAAGAGAGATGAGACTCTAAGAGAGAAAGCCTGCTTGGCTTGGATTAGTATAAAAATCCAAATCAATGGATAGGTGGACTCTTGATGGAGAAAGAAATGTTGCTTATCTAGGGAAATCTGCTTGTTCATGTTTTCTTGTGGTCCCTGGTTCTTTAGAGCCAGAAGTCCCAAGTTTCTCTTCCTGAGAGATGCTTTTAGTGGCATTTCAAGGTTTCCTGTAGTCATGTAGAATGGCCAGAATACAACAGTGAATTTCTGATCCTGCTGCCTCCATCTTGGCCTCTGCTTTTGGGAGTGTTAGAATTCCTCAGGCTTTAATTTTTAACTAAATTTCTTTTTTACTTTTCTTTGTGGATCCAATAAATGGGGGGAGGGTAAACACACACATGCACATGAGGCCAAGTGTCCTCCTGCTCTGTCATTCTCAGCCTCCTTCCATTGAGACAAGGTCTCTCACTGAACAGGAATTCACCATTTTTTGGCTACTAGAGAGCTTTCTGTCTCTCTCCCTCCCTCTAACCACTGGGGTTGCAGGAGCATGCATCTATCCCTGGTTTTTCAATGGATGTTCAAGATCTGAACTCAGGTCTTCATGCTTGTGCAGAAAGATTAACCAGGGAACGATTTCCATAGCCTCAGTAAACATTTTCAAGCAATTACTTTGTGTCAACCACAATGTATAATCTTTGAAATACAGAATGAGGAACAAATACAATAGGAGCATAAGTAATAATATATTAACAAAAAATTAAAGTGCTATAATACAGGTATCTCATTTTTAGAAAGAAGCTGGCCTTGTGGATAAATAACTCTCATTTTACTAATTGTAAGCATGAAATAATCCAGAAAACCAGCAACTCAGATATCTTATTTGGTTGCTCATCTCTACCCAGCCTGAAGGTGGGTCAAGGGATCTTAGGTTAATCAGGAAAGCAGGAGTTGTTGTTTGCTCCTGAGAATGCTCTCTGCCCATCCCAGGATGTTGTGACTATTACAAATGGATGGCCCTTCAATGGGATTCCTGGAAGATTACTCCAGGAGAAACCATTGAGGGAGAAGGGGAGAGAGTCTGTAAAGGTGAGGGCCCCAGAATCCTGTAAATGTATACCCAGAATTCCATCATGGACTCACAACACTGGGGCCTCTCCTATGCTGCCTGGAGATGTTTGTCTGTTTTAATATAATTTGTATTTTTCTTCTCCTTCCTCTGTGGCTGTTGCTTTTCTGTTCCCCATGGCTGTGGCCCTCTTCTTCCTGTCTGTCACTTTCACTTTCCGGGCACCAGCCCCTCTCAGGTAGATGGCCCTGGCACTCCCAGCTGACACTTTCATTTTCTAGTCACCTGTGACTTTCTCATTCTTTGAGTTTGCCTTCTCTCCCAGGTTAACAATTATGTGTTCATGTCGACACCCCTAGGTGACAACCCCTTACCCCAAGATCCTCCTAATACACTCCTGCTGGAAGCAGACAGCAGCCCCTAGCAAGTCTCTTCCCTTTCTTTTACCATGAAGATCTCACTCAAGACCAACAAGAAGTCACAACTCTGAAGGTAGGTTAGGTTCATCATCAATTTTCAGTAGACACTTAAGGACCATAAACTATGAAGAGAGGTAGCAAACAGGGAATTGATGATGATGATGATGTATAAGATGCATGTTCCTAGCTTAAGGACATAGACAGATTTAATACATAGACAAGTGTAAGTTATTTTGTAAGTCAGTTACAGGTCTTGGAAATGATAGATTTATTTGCTGAATAGCATAGTTGAATATCATCAGTGCAGTTAAGACAGATCAAAAAGAGCCTCCTGAGGGGCCCATGGTGAGGGGCTCAGCATTATTAGGTAATGTTAAAATTATTAATTTCTTAGTTCTATATTGTAAGCATCCTTTGATATTTTTCCCCTGTGACTGAGCAGGAGTCAATAATGGGCCGTCTGGCCACTTGCATGAAAGCCTGGCTGCCCTGGACTTGGAGCCATTAGTTATGTACTCTTTCCTTGGTAATTAACTGACCTGCCCAGGGTCAAGCCTTACTGAACACCCCATGATATGGAGAGAACTCTACTTCAGCTGCAAGGACCACTGCAAACCATGACCACTGCTAGAGTCCAACTGCTCTTTCTGAACTTGTTCCAATCACAACCACTCCAGGAAACTCATGGTGGAATTGGAAGATGCTAGTGGGCTTCGGGGAACCCTAGATGATCCTGTCCACTGTGCATCTCTTCTTATTCAGGGTAGGAAGCAGAGGCACCTCCCCCACTCAGCAAAAGCTTGTGAGTGCTATGTAAGGCTTCTGATTCGTTCATAGATAAGGCATCTGATAAGAGTGTAAGTAAGCTGTGGATGGTAAGCTGGAAGCCACTCACACACAAAGCTATGTTTGGTAAAATTACCTTCTTCTAAAACCCCCAGTCACCTAGTTTTGTAACAATGGGCCTCAGGAAAGGTTTCTCCCAATGCCCACCCCACCCCACCACCACCATAAGGATCTATCATGTAGCCCATACTAGCCTGGAACTCACCCTCCTCCCTCAGCCTCCAAATTGCTGGGATTACTGGTGTCCACCACTGTACCTGGCTTCTACACATTCTTTTATTGGTTACTTGCAGATTTTTTTTTCAGCTAGGGTAGGCTGAGCTGGTTATACAAGGAAAACCAGCACTCCTAGAGATTTTAGTCCCAAACCCACCCACCAGCCATGAAAAGGCTGCTGAAGAGTTCAGAAGCACTGTGGGGAGCTAAATCAGCAAAACTGGGACCGAGGAGGGCAGAGAGGATTTAAGAAATTGCAGGCAGGAGCTCCCAGCCCCTGGTTTCTGGAAGAATTCTTGAAAGCCAACAGAGTTAAGAGTCAAAGGTCCCATTACCCACTCACTGCTCAGGAGCTGTCACACCAGCTACTGTGTGCTGGTCCACTGCCACTCAAAGCCTAAAACAACCAATCATTTTTTGACCAGAGCATCTAGAACTGTAAATCTTTGCTTTCGAACTGGGCAGCAATGAACCTCTAGGTTCTTGGGGCTTGAAGCCATGAACCTCTAGGTTCAAAGCCCAGCCTGTAAGTTATGACACTAAAAAGCGCAGGGAGCTGCTCCTTGCCTATTCATGATTTCCATCTGAGTAGAACAAAAGGAACTTTGCTCTGCCATCTATGAAGATGCTCTGGTGTGTTAGCAGCAGAAGGGAAGTAAGAGGAGAGAGAGGAATAACTGACACCCAAAGGTGCTCACTGTGCTGCTGGTATCACCCTGCTGCACACAAAACTCTTGAGTGAGTGGCAGGAGTCTGCAGTCACTCCTCCTCTTAATCATAAGAGAACAGAAAGCACAGAAAGAATGAGCACATCAGCCAAAGTCACATTCTCATTCTGAACCTGAAATCCTGTAGTCTAAGAACCTTTCACGTCAAATGAGAAAACAGCACATTTTAAAACATTTCAAGAACTCAAAACTGTACCACCAATGGGAGGCCTCTGGAAAGAAAATGAGTGAGATCAGAGGAGCAGGGTGGCTTGTTGTTTAAGGAAATGCTGCCTATAAAAAGTTTCTTTTAACATTTTAGTTTTAAAATTCATTTATTGAAAAATTTTCCATGCATTATGGTCATACTCTTCCCCCTACTCCAGTTCTTTCAAGTTCTTTCCACCTAGCTACCCACCTAACTTTATGCTTTTTCTCCACATTAAAAAGGAAAGAAAATCAAAACAAACAAAAACCCAATATGACAAAACATACCAACACTCTCTCTCTCTCCCTCTCTCTCTCTCTCTCTCTCTCTCTCTCTCTCTCTCTCTCTCTCATGTGCATGTGGAATGGAATCCATTTTATGTTGGCCAACTGCAGGCCCCTGGGCATGGGCCTGTCCTGGAGTGTGGTTGCTGTGCCCAGTGACACCACACTGAAAAAAAACCAATTTTCCCTTTCAAGCAGAATCAATCTCAAATAGCTTCTTGGCTAAGGGTGGACTTTAATCTTCTCTTGCCCTTCTCCATTCTGAGATTTTGTTTGGATTGAACTTGTGCAGGTCTGGTGAATGCTATCACTGTTTCTGTAAGTTCATATGTGTATCAATCCTTTTATGTCTGGATGACCCTGTTTCCTTGGAGTCATCAACCACCTCTGGCTTTGAGAATCTTTCCTCTTCAACATAGATCTCTGTGACCCTTGGAGGGTCACATAATATATGTTTATGAATTTTAAGATATTGGATATCTTTCATAAAGATATCACATATAGCACTGAGTGCTCCAAAGTCTACCATTCTCTATTCCTTGTCCAGCTGTGAGTCTCTGTGTTAATTACCATCCACCACAAGAAGAAGCTTCTCTGACTAGGGTTGAGCAATGCTCTGGTCTGAGTCCCAGCCTCGATAGGCAGCTGTTGACCCCCTGGTTGAGAGTGGTTATGCAGGTCAGCAGCGTCATTTCTTCCCTTTGAAGCTGGGTAGTTCATACCAGCTCTCTAATAGCAAAGTGCACATAACTGCTGTCGTGTGACTTCTGAGGATTCCAAAGTATTGCTTCTGCCTACCACTCTCTTATTGGAAAATTTACTCTGGGGGAAACCAGGCACCTTTAAAGAATCCCAAAGTAATCTACAAACAGAAGTCACCGGGAGAGACCCATAGGGAATGAAAATGAATCTCCCAGCCAGCATCCACCACCAGCTTTCTAAGGGATAAGATCTCTAGTGACTTCAAAATACCAGTTCTCAGCCTTCCAAATAAGGATCCAAACACTGTAGAGCAGAGACGAGCTGTCTCTATGCATTTTTTGAGTCTGACCCACACATAGAAGCCATAAGCATAAAAGTTGTTTTTGTAATATTGAGCTCAGGAGTCTTTTTCTTTTACAATCACAAAGTCTGAAATATAAGAATATGATAGGGAAGTTGTACAAGGGTACTATTGGCCTATGGCAGTGGACTCAATATTAATCATGAGCAAGGCTGAGAAGGAAGAGTGCGTTTAGGAACTGGAGAAATGACTCAGTTGATAGTGTGCTTGCCTTAGTCATCTGAAGACCCTGGAACCCACATCAGATGCTAGGCATGATAACAGACACTTGCTAACCCCAGCCATGGTGAAATGGGAGGTGAGAGCAAATTCCTGGAGCTTGTGGCCAGCTAGCTTAGCCTACTTGGTCAGGTTCCAGACTGTTGTGAGGCCTATCTCCAGCAAATGGTCCATAGACGCCTGAGATTGTCCTCTAACCTCCACATACACATGCACACACAACCCCACACCCATGTGCACCTCATTCACACACAGGAGCGCGAGCTTAATAGAGTAGTATAATCACTAAAGGGTAAGTATTAGGTGAAAAGCTTCACAGTCGGTCTTAAGAATCAGCTTTAATGCTTTCATGTCTTGGAATGACACAAGAGGTGAAGAAGGAAGAGATAGAATATTCTGGGAGGCTTTGTCTATTAAAGATACTATCAGACAAAATAGTTCACTGGGAAACGACTAAGAACAGCAAAAGAGACGGTGTGGTACTACCAAGGTAGAGGCCCATCAGCAATCCATGAACTTCATTTCGAAGAGCTTCACAGGCTCAAAGTACAAATTTGTGCTTTACCAAAAAAGAAAAGCTAATTCAGAAGGAAGAGCCAAGAGCTTGGATAGGAAGGCCAGGTGATATGGAATGGATTTAATTAAAAATTCTTTTATTGCCCAGATGTTAATCAGAGTTATGTAGACCATGTGATGTACCCATTACCACCTTGCAAAGCTAAGCATCTATACCAGGTTGCCCAGGGGTGCTTTACCAAGTCTGTTTGGCCTGCAAGGCACAGAAAATTTGTCTTCTTTCTTCACAAGACTTCAGATCAACAGGAACAATACCCAGGAGCTTTTATTTCTTTGTTTGTTTTGTTTTGTTTCGAGATAGGGTACATAGGTCTGGCTGTCCTGGAACTCACTCTGTAGACCAGGCTGGCCTCATATTCACAGAAATCCACCTGCCTTTGCCTCCCAAGTGCAAGGATTAGAGGCATGTGCCCCTACACCTGGTCCCAGGGGCATTTATTAAGGATCCCACAACAAAGCCTCATCCACACCTGTGTAGCCAATTGTAGCCATTTCCTCCTGGAGGAAAGAGGGGGGACTCGTAAGATTTAGGAAGTAACAGAAACTACTAGAGTCACAAGGCCCTGCCCTCAAGGTTGCAGAAGCAGCAAATAATTTCTGGCAGTCAAGTCATCTGCAAGGTATGGGAGAAGCCCCATGAGGGGAAGCCAAGCTGAGGTAGGCTCCGCTCCTGCTCTGAGTCACCTCCTTCGAGTAACCTCTTACCTGAGTTAACACTCATGCCAGGATAGGCTAGGTACCTGCTCTGAGTCACCTACGCTCCCTTAAGAAACCTCTTACCTATGTTCCTGTAAGTAACCCTGGGAAGCTCACTAGTTACTAATCACTTCTATGACTTCTCTTAGGTGCCCTATCTGGACACTCCCCAAGACGAGTCATAACACCTAGATATAAAATTGGGAGCTTTGTGCTCATACTGTGCTGACACATTTGAAAGTGACTATATTTCCCATATGAGAGGCACATGAATATTTAGGGAGGGGTACTTGAGAAGCGAAGGAGGTAGCCACCGCGAAGGTGTCCAGTGATTTTTCTTGTTTATTATTAACAGACTGTTAGTAGACTCTCCTATAAAAAAAAAAAAAAAAAAAAAAATCAGTTGATCTCGGCAGCCAAAGTGACAGAGTGGAAATGGGGGAGGGGGGCGGACCCAGGACTGTGTAATAAAGGGCAGGTGACTTGCACCTTGTTTTCTCTCAGATGAGTTGCTGTGCTTGATGCCAGCTGCCATGCCAGAACTTGGCAGAACTAAGGGATGCTTCAGAGGAGCCACCTGGCAACAGCCTGCCTGGCATGGAAGACACTTGAAAGCAGATCACCAACCACACACTCAAGCTGTGATGGCACTTCCAGTGAGCCCCTCCTGCTGTTACCTCTTGTGACACAGTGCCCAAGACACCTTGCAATGCTGCTCCTGGGTTGCTCACCCACACAAACTGTAATAAAATAACAAATGATTGTGAAGCTTGAGGTAATTGTTAATGTAATTATAAATTGCTAACCAAGGAATTTCCCCAAATAGGAAGGTCTATTTCCCCATCAAAATTACAAGCACAATACGTATTTCAAAGTCATGCTAGAGATGTAAGAGCCAAGCTGCTGAAAGCAGACAAGTAGAAAAATTTAAAAGCTGGAGAGATGGCTCATGCTGGAGAGATGGCTCAGTGGTTAAGGACACTTGCCATTCTTTCAAAGGACCCAAGTTCAGTTCCTAGCACCCATATCAGTTTCAACCACCTGTGACTCCAGTTCCAGGGGATTTGATACCTCCCTGATTCTATGTCACCTACATATGTGTTGTATACCCTCACAGAAGACACTTAACGACACATAAATAAAATTAACAAAGGCTTTAAAAGCAAAACTCATATTTAAAAAATTATCTTCAATGGAGCAGAAATTGGAAATAGAAACAAGGAAGCCAGAGACAATGTAAAATACCTTCTTTGCTGTGCAAGAAAACAACTTGCCACGTAGATTGGCAACTTGTCGACCTAGATTCCATGCCAACCAAAAGAAGTAATGATCAGTAACCTTAATACAGAGCCAGGTTGGGAGTGTAGCCTTGGTCTTGCATATGTGAACCACTGTGTACCCCACCACCACTGCCACAAAACATAAAATGGGAGGAAAGGAGGGAGGGAGAAAAGAAGAAATGAAAAATACTGATTGTTGGTGTGTGCAGAACAAGCACTTGTTTCTTATTGCACATCCTGACTTTCCCTCCAGGATCAAGAACCTAGGTATTTTCCTAAAGGGACGACAGAAGCTGGCACACGCTATGAACTGAAATGGACTAAAATTACTAGCAGTCAGTCTAGACAAGACTTCCTCTGGAAGTTGTAAGCCTTCAGTGGACTTCAGAGTTCCAAAATAGTTACAGCATCAAATAGATCCTGACAGACAGCTCTTGACTAGATAGAAAGACCTGGTACTTACTCCCTTGCTATAGCCCCAGAATTATTTCTAGATGCCTGTCTTTTTATAAGTCTTCTTATGGATAAGGTGAAATTTATTTCTACTTCATGAAGTGTATTCATTTTAAATGATGAATTTAAAATGAATCTTTCTGTTTCAATAATTGTCTAGGTAAAAAAAGTCTTATAAACTTACTATTTCTCAGGTAAGTGTTTGATGCCTGTTACACTTGGAGCTAAAAGTGGGATACTGACAGTATATGTTTTCTAGCTACCCTACTGCTTTGGATTTTTGAAAAAGGCAACAGAGGTAATCTCAGGCTCCCTAAGATTTTTTTTTTTTCACTTAAAACTTGTGAGCTTCTATCTGTTGCCTTGAGGTGAGTCTCCTTTGATGCAGTTGGCTCCTTGTCTTTGATGAATGTAGGCTGTCTGGTAACCTGGCCAGTTAAAGTGAAGACTGGGTTACAGACATTTTTCTCCCTACTCAGTTGATTTATTATGTAATACTTATTCCCAGGCTAATCTCTTCATTTTCTTTCTTTTTTCTTTTTTTAAATTTTATGTGTATGCGTGTTCTACCTGTGTGCATGTCTAAGAGAGCGTCTCATTCTCTAGAACTGAAGTTACAGATGGTTATAAGCCTCCATGTGGTTGCTGGGACTTGAGCCCCAGATCATCTGGAAGAGCAAACAGTGCTCTTAACTGCTAAGCCATCTCTCCAAATTCCATTACTTCCTTTTCTGCTGTAGTCTAGCTTTCCCTTCCTGTTATAAAATAAGTGAAATACAAAATTATTAACCAAAAGTCATTCAGTTTTTCTCTTTTCCTCTATGTTAAATGTTTAAACAAAAAAATAATTTTTTAATATCTTTCTGTCTCATTCTTTAGTGCCAAGAATTATCAACTCAAAAACAACCATTTAATCTTTCATCTATACTCCTTCCTATATGTCTTCCTCTTACTTGTGGAATAATTCTCTGATAAATTATCATCTCATCTATAAAAATGCAATATATTTCAAGTTGCACACTTTTAAAACATATTTATATATATACTTATTTATTAAAAATTCTATCAAATATCTTCAGTCTTCAAACTTCCAATTGTCCCTTATTCATGTTTGTTTATTTGCTTAAACAATTAGCATCTGTACTTCAATCTCTTTTACAAAATCTCTCTCTCCTTCCCCCAGTGTGTGTGTGTGTGTGTGTGTGTGTGTGTGTGTGTGTGTGAGAGAGAGAGAGAGAGAGAGAGAGAGAGAGAGACTCTGTATGTGTGTGGTGTGTGCATGAGTATATGTATGTAAGTGGAGGCATGAAGTTGATGTTAAATGTCTTTCTTCCATTGCTCTCATGTTCAGTTTTTGACACAGAGTCTCTTACTGAACATGAAACTCAAGGATTCTGCTAGGCTGGTTAGTCAACAAGCTTCAGGGATCTTCCTAGCTTTTCAGAAAGGATATGCTTCTTGGTTTGGTATCTTTCTCTTTTGCTTGTTAAATCTTTGGAAGTTTTGCTCTTTCTTTAGATCAGGTTTAAAATGAAGTCCTTTTAGTTCCAGTCAAAGAGAGAAATGAAGAAAGTCAGAGTTGAGAGACCAGACCTCGAAAAATCACTGAGGATTACTGTTTCTGATCATCTATCCATATCTCACTGTAAAGAAAATCTCCTATTTGATTAGTCTTAAGCTCATGATGACAGTTCTTGCTTCTGTCTGTATTTCTTCCTATGAATAAGTTGTTTCCTTTCTCTAAGCCATGAGTAAGGCAGACCAAACATGAGATTATTTATTACTTAATGAAATTTTCAGTAGTTTTCTTCTATCATACACATATCACTTAAGCGTCAACCTTGTATAGAGTGAGCTAGAGGAAACAGGAACAAACAAGAATGTCCACAGAACCGAGTTGTGTGGTCCCTTTACTTACCATTGACTTAACCTCGTATGTCAGGAGCAGAAGCAGCATCATGTAGTAGGAAGATCTTTGCAGATTCTAACACATACATTTAAAAAAAAAATGGGGCCGCTCTTATAATTTATATGGCAATTGCAGTATTTCTTCTCCACCTTGCTTAGGTTTCATGAATTTTATTTTTATTCTCAATCCCAGCTGTCTTTGTCTCTTTTAATATAATACACATATTCATCTCTGTGGCACATAAATAGGTGTTCAAGTTAATTTCTCCTCAAAAGCTATCAAATAATGAACTTTGAAAATAACATGGAGAGCTCTTTGCAAGGACAGCAACATCTTCTCATCTCTGAGCCACCATGATAAAGGGTGAAGTGAATGGATTTGGTTATGAGAGAAAGAAAGACAGACAGAAAGACGGAAAGACAGAAAGAAGGAAAGGAAAGGAAAAGAGAAAGGAAACATTGGGGAGAATACCACTTAAAGCTCAGCTACCATTTTATAGATTGTCATTAGTGACCAACCCATAATACCCTTGATCAAGGAGTATGGCCATTTTATGTTAGATCACCCACATTCTTTATGTCTAATATGTCCACATCCAGATACATTGAATTATATTGTTGAGGCAGGGTACATGGGAATGAGTTGAAATATAATCAGAAAGAGATGAAATCTTAGGAAACTCTTCCTCTTTAAACATCTTGCCAGGCAGTGGTGGCACATACCTTCAATCCCAGCACTCAGGAGGAAAAGCCAGGTGGATCCCTGAGTTTGAGACCAGCCTGGTCTACAGAGAGAGTTCAAGGACAGCCAGGGCTACTTAGAGAAACCCTGTCTCAAAAAAAAAAAAAAAAAAAAAAAAACAAAGAAATAAACATCTCAGTTTTTTCATTATGATGGAGGTACTTATGGCATACTAAGCTGTGCCCACTTTTCTGTGAACATATATATAAGAGAGCTGCCTGTATTATGATATGATGCCATACGATTCAGAGGACAGAATGCCTAAAGTGAAGTGCATTATACCCATTCATTTCTCATTATATTAACCCACTTTATGATAAGATGACCATGAATTAATAATACATTTAGACAAAGGATTTGTAAGCAAGAAGGAAACTTTGTGACTGTCACCACCAGGTTTGCTATGAGAAACTAAGAGGTTAGTGCCCCCTGCTAGTAAATAGCAGGTTCATCTTCACAGCATCTATTCCTGAAAGCATTAACATGGTTATCCTATTCCCGTTAACTATCTGTAAGTATGGGACATCCAAGATTCTTTTCTTGAGCCATTATTCAGCATTGTTCCTTTGCGGTTTTATAGTCTATCTCCTCCTCCTTTCTGTTTCACTCTTTTTGCTAACTTCACTGTTCAGAACTTTGAAAGAGCAGAGAAAAAAGAGTTGTTTGTTAGGAATGAAAAAACTGGGCAAGGGAAAGGGCTCAACATTTTAGCTTATCTAGCACACAATGAATACTTTTGAGTTTTCTAGCATAAACGCAGGTTTCAAGGTGAATATATACCCAGAAATAAAGTTTTATGAGAATACTTTAGAACATGATGGTGCATCATTTTTGACATGTAAAGTAAAAAACTATAACAGAACTAACTACTCATATTCCAAAATACCGATCTTTTTTTCCTATTAAAAAACAAACAAGCTTTTCTCCTGTTCTCTCCTCAGCAATGTGTGTCCTCTTGTCTGGAGCAATGAAAATATCGTGTTAAGAAGAAAATTTACAAGCACTCAGGAGGCAGAGGCAGGCAGAGCTCTGTGAGTTCGAGGCCAGTCTGGTCTACAAATAGAGTTCCAGGACAACCAGAGCTCTGTTACACTGACTCCGGTCCTGTTACCCTGTCTCACTGCCCCGCCCCAAAGAAAATCTATTTTATAAACATCATTATAGATTACAAAAATGCCCTTTTAATAGTAATAGATTTCACCTTCAGTTTTATAGTTATATTTGTACTTCTTGTGTGAATTTCAGTTTGCCTCTTCTAGGAGGACTGTTGCACACCAACCTACCACCCAAAACTAAGGGTTCTCAGTGTGTTTTCTTTTCTATCTCTGTCTTTCTTTCTTTCTTAAAGGGTAAAGTCTGTGTGGCAACAGGTCAACGTGTTCAAAACATATCCTAAGAAAATGGAAAATTCTTAAATGTTTTAAAGTTGGTTTTTAAGAAAAATTTGCTCGTGTCAGGGGTTACTCGGGTTAAGCCTCCACCCCCACCCCCAAAAAACTACGGCACACAGTTGAAGCCAAAATTCTCATAGTTTCGATTTTTAATATTTTGCTATATCCCTCCGCCTCGTGTTTTTGATGGCAGCAGTTTCCACGGTGCTTCCACGTGTTTTCTTTCCTCTTAAGGAAGGTTAATTAATTACCAAGTGAGATTAGTAGGCTTCTGAAATGCTCTGAGAGGAGCCACGTTTGAACTTTGTACGACTCTTGTGTGGTGTGGGGGAGGATTCTTTTCATGGGGGGAAGGATTCCATTTTTGAGTCTGTGATGTGTGTGCAAGGGTTTTCTTCGAGGAGAGGACTTCCTTCGCTCAGACGAGACCTGCGGGCCTTGGGAGGAGGTCGTCCCTCGCTGGGAGAAGACCATCCCTCACAGTGTAGCCCGTGAGGCTGCCTTTGAACTCAGGGTTGGCTCCCTTGTGGGCCAGAGCTTTGGGTGGCAGCTTCGTCCAACGACTAGGACTTCAAGGGATACCAGAACTTGCGTGATCCGAGTAAGTACAGGGAAGACGCCATTTGCTAAGGCGGGGCTGATTTAAATCTCTGGGTTGAGGCTATTTCCTGTCAACCATGGCTTGCCAAGAGCACCGGTTCCTGCTTCTGGTGTCTACTTGGGAAAGTACAGTAGCCATTTTCCCCCTCTTCCACCGGCAGTAGGATCCCCGCTGCTGGTGAGTAGAGGGGGAGTGCTGAGCCGGACGCAGGGAGGCGCCTTATGGCGAGGTCAGGCGTGGACTCAGCGCCATGGCCTACTCTCGTGAGGCTGAGGCGCGGGCCCTTCCGGCCGCCGTTCTCTTCCGCTTGCCTCAGGTGCAGCGCGGATCCCTCCGCCTCAGCGTGCGCTGCCGGCAGCGCGGCGCTCGGCTTCCCGGCAATACCCGGATGGAGGGGTAATGGCCGCCATCTGGGACTCGCAGGCAATGGGGACCACGACAGGTATTCCCTGTGTGCGGAGCCGCCAAAACCAGTTAGGATGTCGGGACGCACTGAGAGACAGCAAGGGACCAAGGGCGAATTCGTGGGGTGCCAGGGTTCTCCCCAAATGATCTTAGGGATCCGCCTCTTGTGATAGGAAGCTCATGTTAAATAGTCCCGTCCATCCAGCGCTTCCGGCCAACTTGCCGCAAAGTTTTCTAGAGAAGTCAGTGGTTTTTAACCCGGGGCTCTTGCCAGCTCTTAGGGCTGGTCATTGTCGTCTCGGCTTGGGCTTGTTGTAAGTTTGTCCGTAAGAACTCCCCACAGTCTCAGAGCCTAGGACTTGGGCGCGCGCGCGGCTACAGTGTACTTCCGCGCGTCCGAGGGGCAGCGGAACTCCGGGGAAAGGGGCGGATCGGGCGCGGCGTTTGGGGGCGACGCGGGGGCGTTTGGCGCGCGAAGCCATCACTCGTCGGGCTCCGCGGCTGGTGGAGACCGGGATGGGCAGCCCTCAGTCCGCACCCCTCGAGCTGTAGGTTCGCCCGCCCGCCTCGACGGCATCCCTACTATGGGCCCAGTCTATGGCTATTGGGGGCTCTTCCTTGCAGAGACTCCCCGCTCTCTGGCGCACGCACTGCGCGCCCCCAGAGTTGGGCAAAAAAGTGCTCCTCTTTGTAGACCCTCCAACCACACCCAGTGGCAGATGGATTTCTTTGTAACTGGCTTTTTTTCACTTCTAGGGTCCATCTTGAATCTGTTCTTAACATGGTGTCCTCTTTGTTAAGTGTGTAGTCTCTTGAGTTAGATGGCTTTGGTAACTCAAAAGTATTCAGTCTGAATGCATATATGATAATGTGTTTTAACTCTTATGTAGACCAATGGAACAAATGGAACTTCAAAGTTTAGAAAACAAAAGTTAAGGGTCAGTCTTCGCTTCAGGTTTAAATTTGGGGCATTTAGTGTTTGTGAGTTATTTTTTCAAAAGTTTTGAAAATGGAGGGGGCATCAGTTTTTAAGGCATTCATGAGAATAGTGAACTGTGTAGTTATCTCAGGAATGTAATGTGAATGAAAACAACTCACATCGTGGTAGGAACGTCATTAATTTGAAAGTCTGTTTTTTAAGGCACATTTTACTAATACTAATTGAATTGCTCTAACCCCCCCAGCGAAACAGGTCTGATTTGAGTGTGCTCTAGTTTGTATGGTCAGAATGAATAGAGAGCATTTAAGGTGACTTGCTGAAATTCCCTAACATTTTTAAAGCTGTATCTGCAGAGCTCTTAATTATCCTTCAACAAAGTTGTATTTTTCTTTAGAAACTCATAAGAGTTCATATTAAAACTTTGGGGGTATTGGCATTCTATGGGGTAGGGAAGCATAGTAGACCTTACTCTTTACTGGATTTTTTTTTCCAAATTATAATTACCAATTCAAACACTGTATGTCAGATGTTTGAAAGGATAAAGGATAGCAACTGCAATGACTATGTCTGTGTAAGCTTATAGCAAATAAACTTACACACTGGAGGGTTTTGCCATAACACCTTCATATCTTTTCTGGAAGTAGTATAGTGTGCTTCCAAAAGCTGCTGTATTTTGAAATATTCTGAATGAGAAAGTTTCAATCTAAATATAGTTTGACTTAAAAAAAAAAAAAACCTTACAATTCCTTTTTAATATACTTTTATTGCTACTTTTTGCAATTTTTTGGGGGATTATTTTCACTGAAGCACTGTGCCCTGTAGAGAGCACTTTCCTGTTTTTTTGTTTGTTTTGTTTTGTTTTAAAGTGCAAGATTTTAATCTTGCATTTCTTCAGGTACTCTACTTAAAAGGTCTTTGTCAATAAGCAGGAGAAAAGGGTTCTTACAAAATTTGAAATGTTTATTTGTTGTCTGCTCTCGTGTATTAGTCTATTAATTCCTTTAGGCTTCACATCGTAGGCAGTTTTCGTGGGATGTTGATACCAGCATGGAGCATTGTTATTGTTGGTATGATTTTATACTGGGCAGATAAGTGGTTCAGAATCAGATGCAGTACTAGTTCTGCTTTTGTGATTTGGATAGGGCAAGACCAGTGTTGTTTTATTGTATTAAATGATGTTATTGTATTAGACAGATTCTTTGAGTTGTGACTTTTGTATTACACAAGTTATGACAAGTTATCACTGTGTATCAGTAGTACTCTTATGCCTGAGTACAGAGGAGCTTAAAAACAACATGCCTAACTTAAATATGAAGTGTAATTGACAAGGATAAAAGCATTTTACTTTGGCTATTAAAATTTTAAAATATTTGTTTTCATTTCCAGATATCATCTCTTGATCACTATACCTGATTGTGACATTGTCCAAGTTGTGTGCCTTTGTTCCCGGGAGAAAGGTATGTATTGGAGCCCTTGAGTAGATAGACTTACTAAGTTCACATGTTTTAATGTTGAATTAAATAGACTGAATGGCTACATATCTCTAAATTTTCAAAGTTACTTTAGAGGTTTATTTTTGGCCAAAATAAAAGGGATTTCTCCAGAAGTTTATATTTTAATGTAAACAGAAAACTAATTTTGGGTTTTATACTTGTTTATTTTATCAAAGCTCAAAGATGATTTTAACATGTCATACTAAATGAAGAGGTAGTATTAAGGGCTTCTGGACAGTGGACAATAAAGGCAAATGTGGTAGAAACAGGTTCCAAAGCTCTATAAATGGCCAGAGTCTATGCCTTAATTTGGCCATTGCTAGTTGGTGTACTGAAAGAAAAACAATATATATTTACATTATGATTAATAGTTCTCTACTTGAAGTTAGAAAAGGAACTGGAGAATCACTATAGAATTATGACTGGTTTCTTGGATAAGTACCTGAATGTCCTGATGTGTACAAAAAGAATGGCAAAAACTGCTAACAAATCCATGGTATTATAAGGAGAGCTATTAAAATGTATTGGAAAATATTGTGTACCCTTATTCAAAAAACATGGTTTAATCTACTCTCAACACAAATACATCTGTCACTTGTTTGTGTTACTTAGGTCTTGGTATCTTTAAAATGGGTGCCATGATATTCTATAATGCTCATTTCTAAATGCATTAAGCATATGCTGAACTACTTGGCAATTATAACCATGTTCTTCCATGAACTTTACCAATAGATTACGTTCTTTTCAGGGTCTTTTTTCACAAAGGCATAAATTTTTACTTATTTACAAATTAATGTCTGATAACTATATTGAGTAGAACAAGTTCAGATACCAAGTTATCATTTTAGTTCCTTCCTTGAGTAACTCCTTTGTATAAAACATGTTTAATGTCTTGCCAGATTTGCATACTATCTTGTTCCTTCATAAAATAATGATGAATGCAGAGAATTTTCAAAAGTGTGTTTGATGTGTACAGTGTAGAAAAATGACATCATGAAGTAAATAAGAAATTGCAGCACAATTACTAAACTAAGATTATTACATTTTGCAGAATTGATGCTAAGATTAGTATTGCTATATGAGTGTTAGAAAAATAGACTATATTTGAGTTTGAAAGCTTAGGCTTCACAGGGGTCTCATTTCAAGAAGTAATAATAGGTAAAAGTAAGTAATCGCTCTATAGACGGTTACTAATGCTGTTTTGTTGATGGTACATATAAAGTATACCTAAATGGCATGCAGTTATCTAGTGTGGTAAAGATCTTGTTGTGTCTATTTTGAAAACTTAAAACAAACAAAAAGTCATTGAGCTAGGACTGTATCTCTGTAGTAGAGTGTTTTCATAGCATGTATCAGGCTCTGAATTTAATCTCCAGGCCCTCAATAAGCAAATAGTCATAATTAACTTAGAATGCTAGTCTGATTCTTAAATATTGCTGATTTTTTGTACTTACCCTTTTTGAGAGATCCCTTGGTAACAAATACGATACTTCTCTTAGTGACTCTCTTAGTGATACTTCTCTTAGTGATACAACCAGTTCAAAAGTGATATGGCAGTAGATTACAAAACAGATAAACGAGATAAGAAATGAAATTTAAGGAAACATTTGGTTACTTACGAATTCATCTCTTGAAGAGCATGCTGGGACATGCCTTTAATTGCAACACTTAGAAGGCAGAGTCAGGAGATTCTCTGAGTTCCAGGGCAGCCTGGTCTACATAGTGTGTTCTAGGTAGCCAGGGCCACACAGTAAGCCTCTGTCTCCAAAAAAAAAAAAAGAAAGGAAGGAAGGCAAGGAAAAGGAAAAAAATTTTTTTCATCTGGAGCTAAGAAATAAGAAAGACGTGAAAGTTAATATATCACCTGTTTATTAGATGCTGGTGTTGTCTAAGATCAGGTCGGGTTTTTTCTCATAGCCAAATTATCTGACCTTCACATTTAAGATTAACAGTTTAAGATTGTTAATCAGGGTTTGCAGACTTCTCTTATAAATGAACAGATAGTAAATATCTTAAGCTTTGTAGGTCATATGGCTTCTGTCGCTGCTATCAGCTATCATTGGAATATGAAACGTAGTCATAGACAATATGTAAGATGAGCAGATGTGGTTTGGGCTTGTGTTTCAGTAAAATTTCTGAAACCAGCTATTAGCCCTATTTGGCCCATGGGTAAACTTGATGAGACACTTTGTTCCACAAGCACTCACAGATTTGTTCATGTGCATCTGTGTCATCCCCTGTAGATACTGTAGGTGAATTCTCTGTTTTTTTCTAAGTATGACTCCAGTTTAGTCTATACTCCATCCCTTCTGAGCTACCAACGTCTTTTTACCATATTTTTTTCCTCTGTCCTCAACTTAAAAAATTTCTACTAGGATTATTTTCATAGATAGTCATTTATACTATAGTTTTGCTTATTTAAAAAAAAAAAAAAAACAACAAAAAAAACCCAATGGCTTCAGTTCTACCAGTAGATCTTTTGTGGCAAACTCCCTCAGAGTTGTCTGTACAGCAGCTTTGTTCCTATGTCTTGTTCCCATATTGTTCCTTACACCTGTATGATCCCGCCTTCTCTATTATAAACTCCTCCCAAATTGTGTTGACCACTGTTTTCCTGTCTTATCTCACTTAACGGAATTGATTGATCCAATTTTATTTACCTTTTTATAGAATACCACATTCTCATTTAGCTTTAGTATCAATGGATGTTTTTTCTACCTCACTTACTGTTCTTGAGGCTTTAGGCTTTGAACTTTTCTGATTATTTATGCTTTGGTAATTTAATTATGTCCCCAATACATAAATACAAACACAGATCTTGATGATAACTGAAATTTTATCTTGTAACTAGACCTCTGTGGAGTACTCATTACATAATCCACTGGAATGTCAGAAACATCCTGAACCGTGCATGGCTATAACTGACACTTGCCTGCTATTTCTACAGCTTTTTAAAAAAAATTCAGTAAATGTTTGACATATATTTTATTTATATTAGAATACTTACAGTAGATCATAGTTGTAGTTATTGGAGTTGGAAGTTTTAGTTGCTTTTGGTACATCTCTTTATATCAGAGAAAATAGGCCAATAAATCTATGCTTTCTTCAAAATCAATTCGGAATCTGGCCATGCCTTCTAGATTCTGTGAGTTGTACAGAATAATTATAATAGCCTTTAAATTGGTTCTTTAATAATTTCCATATCTCTCCCAAATCTACTTTTTATATAATAACCCGATAGTCTCTTTTAAAGTAGTTCAGTGTCTGGGGATTGTAGGTTAAAGGCGTAAACTTGCCTAACATGTCCAAGTCACTTACAAGGAAGAAACAAAAAAATAATTCAGCTCATGTCCCATCTCTGCTGAAGTAGTTTCATGCGTCATTCAGAATAAAACCAAATTGCTTAGCATCTTCAGGCCCTATTTCTGTCCCCATGTTCTATCTTTGATTCTATTCTACATTTCTTCTCTTTTCATGCTTTCTGATCCAGTAATACTGATAGATCAAATATGTTAGGTGTACTGCACACTCAGGCTCCTGGGACTTAATATTTCTTTACTTAGAATACTAGTTCTCTCACTTTCTCCTTCCTTTCTTTTTGTTTAACTTATTATTTATAGGCAGTTTTGTATTGTGTATTCGTGGCTGGCTAGGAACTCAGTTTATAGACCAGGCTGGCCTCACACTCATAGAGATCCACCTGTCTCTGCTTCCTGGGTCCAGGTACTAAAAGCAAATGCTACACCTGAATCCCAGTTTCTCCCTTTGACTTCTTAAGACTCTCTTCTTTCTTTTGGCAGTGCTGAGGATTGAACTCTGAGCCTTATTGAGCATGCTAGACAAATATCACTGACCCACACCCTATAAGAACGTTTGAAGTAAGAGTTTCCTGATGTTATATTTAAAATTACAACACTCTGATTCTTCCTTTTCCCCATTGTTTATCTGCTCTTGCTCCCCTTGACTAGAATAACAGTGTCCTTTATTGTCTGAGCAGCAAAGTATTAGCTGGATAAGGGGAGGGGTTTTTATCTGTCCCTCCCCGCTGTACTCCTGATACTTAGAGCAAAAGACTGGCACTGATTTGGTGCTAACTACAAGCCCAGCACTATGTTGGTGGAGCAGCAAAGGATATTACAGATGCAGACCTTATTTTGTTCATGCCATAGTGTAGAGTTAGAAGATAAATTAGCAGACAGTTAAAATATTGCTAACACATAAAGGTCTAATATTAAAGGCATAAAATAGAGAGTTATTTAGTTTTGAGGAGGGGCTGATTTATAGGTCCAGAGAAAGCCTTGCTGAGGAGGTGATGCAAAGTTAAGAAATAATTGAGGAGCTGGGAGACTGTGCTGACTTTGCTATGATGTTTACAGATGGCTCGCGTGGTGTGAAGTGAATGTGACGAGGGAAGGCAAGAGTAAGGTGCTGGACCCTTCCTTTGTTTTCTAATAGTTCTAAATTATGTTTCGGTGTGTATGCACACTTGAGTGCAGGTGCCCATTCTGGGCCAGAAGTGTCAGGCACTCCATAGGTAGATTTACACGTGGGAACCAGACTCAGGACTCTGGAAGTGCTCTTAACTACTGAGTGATTTCTCCAGCCTCAGGTTTGTTTTTGTTTTGTTTTGTTTTTTTGTCCGGCCCTGCAGAAAGATTAAAATGTAAGGCTGAGGTGTTATGTACTGAATAATCTTAATTCCCCAGTGTGATGTCATTAGGTCAAGCCTTGGGAATTGATTAGATTATGAAGATAGATTCTTCATAAATGAAATTAGTGTCCTTATTAAAGAGACCTTAGGGAGTTTCTTTGCTGTTTCTCTGCCATTTATAAACTAGGAAGATAACAGTGCCGCTAGTCCCTTTATCATGGCCTTCCCAGACTCTGGAACTGTGAAAAATAGATTACAACTGTTTATGAGCTGCTCAGTCTATAGTATGCTATTATAAGAATCCTATTAGATCAGCCTAAATGGATTTAAGGTTCAAGTTAAGAAACTTTGTGACTTCTTTTGATAGATTATTTAGCTCCTACTGAGAGAATTCATTTTACTTTATTGTATTTTTAAAATATATCACTATATGTGTATGGTGTTTTGCCTACATATGTATCTGTGTACCACTGTGTCCAGTGCCGGGAGTGGACAGAAGAGGATGTCAGAGCTCCTGGGACTAAAATTACAGATGATTGTGACCTGCCGTATCAGTGCTGGGAATTGACTCCTGTCCTCTGGAAGAGCAACTGTTGCTCCTGTCCACTGAGCCCTCTCTCTAACCTTTGAGAATGTGTTTAGAAGAATGTGGTAGACAGGTGGGAAGCATGGATGCCACTTAGGAAGACTTACTTCAAGTTAGAGCTGATGGTGGCTGGACTAAGGTGAAGACATGGATAGCAAGAGGAGAGTGAGGGTGCAAGTTCTATTTGAAGCTAGAGTAGATTAGGATTACTCGTGGATTATATGGTGGTGCCCTCTCCTCCCTACGCTACTCCTAAAAAGCAAAACAAAACATTATTCTGCCAGGTATGGTGGTGCAAACCTTAAATCTCAGCACTGGAGAGGCAGAGACTGGTAGCTCTCTATGAGTTTGAGGCCAGCGAGTTCTAGGATAGCCAGGGCTACGTAGAGAGATCCTGTCTCAGACAGAGAGATGAACAGACAAGCAAAGAAATGAAAAAAACCAGTATTCCATGTAGTATGGGCTTCTTAATTTTTTTCCACTCATGACCCCTTTTGCCCAAGAAATTTTTATGTAACTGTGGGTAACTAGGTTTAAAAAATAGGCATACAAATTTAATACTTACTGATAGTGAGTCATAAAAATTTGTTTTAAAACAATTGTCTGGTATACATATAATTTTATAATTTAGCAAAGGGTAAAACAAATTTGCATACTAGTATGGTAAATATGTCTGTTCTGTTTGTTTTTATATAAAGAATTAAGATTTGGCTGGAAATTTATACTGCAGGGGGCATCTGATTTTTTTTCATGGTTGATCAATATTTTGATTTTATAATACTCAATGCCAAGAACACCACTTTGTATAAATACATAATAGCAGAAGTACACTTAGGGGTACTTCAGTAATTATTGGAAATTCTGTCCTAATCCCAACTTAGGAGTCACTTCAATAATTTTAAAAATATAATAATAACTTATTATTAGTAGTATTACTATTATTTTGCGTAGGGTTGGTGTGCATATGCTGTGTGTGTAGAGTCAGAGTACAACCTGATGGGCATCAGTTCTCTCCTTCCATCTTCTACTTGTCTTCTGGGGATTGAACTCTAGGTTTGTGCAGCAATGGCCTTTACCTGCTGGTTAAACTCAAGTAGCAATTCAAACAGTTTTTTAAATCAAGTATTCTACCTAATACATTATAAAGATAATACTAATTAAACAGTGAGGAATGATAAGAGAAATACTACAAGCTTTTGTCTTCTCTAATTAAATCATTGTATTTCTGTAAGTAGAAAGCTTTGTCTGTACAGTGAAAACTGCAGTTCATAGCACAAGACTGTTACATCTGAACTGAGGTGTTTCAGGCAGCATTGGTTGGCATTGTGAGACTTGAGGGTACACTAGTACAAGTGTACCTGTCATGTATTCAGAACCAAGAGTGGTAAGGTCAGGCCATGTGACAAAGGTGAGTGCTAATGGAGACACCTTAAAGTCGTTACACTCTAGATTTTTAAATTAATTTTTGGTTGTTATGCATTCAGAAACTTCTTACTGTTTTACCTGCATGTATGTATGTGTACTAGCTGCATGTGTGATCCGAGTAAAGGCCAGAAGATAGTGTTGCATCCCCTGGAACTAGAGTTGAAGTTTGTGAGCTGCCATTTGGGTACTGGGAATTGATCTGCTCCTCTAGAGGAACATTCAGTGCTCTTAACTTCTAAGCCATCTCTCTAACCCTAAGAATTTATTTTAAACTAGGAGGTATGGCTCAGTGCCTGTCACCCCAGGACATGAAAGGCAGAGCCAAAGGTATGCCAGTTTAGCAAGTTTGGGGATACAAAGGCTACAAAGGGGAATCGGGTATCAGCCCCTCCTAAGTTATTTCAGCGGCTTCTTAGTGTGATTTAACTTCGTTCTTGTATTCCTGTCGGTCAGTGTTGAGAGCTCTGTTGTTCTGACCTTCTCACCCAGTTTTTCCTTTTGTTGTTGGGGGTTTCGTTGTTGTTGTTTAGTTGGTTGGTTGGTTTTGCTTTTTTCATTTTTGAGACAGGTCTTGCTCTGTACCCTCGGCTGACTTCTGATTCAGCAGTTGTCTTGTCTCAGCTTCCAGTGTGCTGGGATAACAGACATGTTCAGCCATACCTAGCTTGCCTACTTTGCTCTAGTGTCCGTGAAGTTACCTCATTTGCTTTCCAGCCCTTCTACTTTTTGAATGTTTATTTTATTATACTGTGGTTGTTTATTATTTTAACATGGTCTCATTATGTAACTTGGGCTGATCTCAAACTTGTCACTCTTCTGCCTCTGTCTTACAGGTAATTAGGATTAGATGAACATACCATTGTTTCTAGTATTTATTTACTCTATTTTCCTACTTCCAAAGAGCCTTTTTTGTTCTTCGGTACCTTTTGTTATATCTTATTTACCTAGAATATCAGTCTTAAAATTGGGATGTATTAACATATGTGTCTGTATTAGCAGTTATTTTCTTTTCCTTCTATTTAATCTGAATCCTGAGCTAATTTTCGGCATTGGCCTTGGATGTCCAGTAACCGGTCCTTGAATTGTTTGATGATAATTAGAAAGCTAATGGGAAGTTCTGTCTGAATTGATAGATGAGTTAGGAAACACAGCATTTGACCCCCACTCTCGGGAACTCTGTATGGCCTTGGGCTGTCCCCAGATTCTGGCTCAGTGCTTCTTAAGTTGACTGGAAAAAGCGGGATTTTTTTTTTTTAAAAAAAACCCCAATTTATTATAGAATGGTAGTTTTTAAACTACAGTAAAAATAAACCATAAAAAATTAGCAGAAGACATTTAAAACATGAGGAGATGAGCTGTAAGTCCACAGAGGATATTCCTAAACACCCACCATCTATGCCAGTCTCGTAGGCTGGTGACATGGTTCAGGAACCATCAGCAGAACATGCTTTAAGTAACACTGTTTTAGTCTAGGAGCAATACTAGAGGGGATAAAGGAGATGGGGGAGGGGAGGTTTGTGTCTGTTTGTGAATGGTTAATGAAATGCTCTTCATTTTGCTATGGTACTCACTTTCTCCCCTAGTGTGGCCTCTTTCACTTTAGACTTTCTGTTTCACCCTGCAAAGAATACACTTTTAGATTTCTACTGAGGTGGGAGAAGAGCAGTTTCCTATGTGACAGACTAGGTAGGCATCAGATCAAAGACTCCAGCAGCTTTCTCCAGATTTCACTTTAGCTTTCCTGCTGTTTCCTGCTGCAACTCCTGAGTCTTCTGATAATTCAGTGTAAGATGGATCAGTTCTTAACTTTACCACCTGTTGGCCAGAGACTAAGTGCTCTTGTCATTTACTACCTGATTGCTTTCTAGCATCTAAGTTTTCTTTTTGTAGTATCTGTAGCGAGAAGTCGTTAATTTTTCCACATGAATTTCGTATGTATTTGATGTTGTATATGTTCCTTTAATCTTTTCTGCTTTTCTAACTATACTAGTAATGCTGTTTATACTTACTTATATGTTAAAGATTTTATCATATAGTCCCTTGATCTTTGTACATTTTTTTTCTCACTTGATAGTTTTTACTAGCCATAGAATAAACTTTTGGGTTTCTCCTTTCCTCTGAAAACTCTATAAATGGCTGTCCCACATTCCATGTATCAGAGCATTTGCAGCAAGCTAATACTGTATGTGTTGAGTTTTATATATTCTTCCTACTGATAATTTTACCTAGCTTTCGGAAAAACTGATTTTAAAATTTCAAGTCTTTTATTTTTTTTTTTAACCACAAATTATTTTTTTCTTATCTACTTTGTGTCTCTTATAACATTAGCTGTCTTTCTTTACTGTGATTGCTAACTATAGAATTCTTCCATTTTGGACAGACAGTGATAGTCTAAAAAGGATGAACAGAAAAGTTCAGAAATAACCAGTTCTTACGTTTTTAATAGCATGCTACTCTGAGTGGTGTGTTGAAGTCTATTTCTGTACATCCTGGGATGTGAATTATTTCTTAGCCTGCCCATAGTGTTTTATGCTACTTAACCTGCGAGTCACTTGGGAGGTATATTGGTTTTCAACTTGGTGTTCATAGATCATATTACCCAGTGTACAGTATAGTAGCTCAGTTCTATGCCAGTGTCTGTATCGTTTACTTTGCTTTGGGAGCATTGTATCATCAGGCTTCATACCAGAAGAATTGTGAATATAATTCAGCAATGTAATAGACAGGAACCACATACTTTTTATTATAATATTCTATTTTATTATTGTTAATCTCTTACTATGTCTGTTTTGTAAGTTAAACTTCATCATAGATATGTGTTTAAAAAAATAGCTATATACAGAATTTAGGTACTTCTGGTTTTAGGCATCTACTGGGGGGGAGTCTCTCTGCCCCCAGGTAAGGTCTGGGGATATGGGGTAGTGGGTGTTGTGTTACTTGGTATTTTTTTTTTTTAATTTTTATTTCATTTTTTTATAGTAATAACTTACTATAGTCACTTCTGGATAAAAGAAAGAGAAATAGAAGTTTCTCTGAATAAAGTGTTTCCTTCCTTCCTCCCACCCACCCATCACTTTATCTAGTTATTTCTGCTTCTTGTAGTTTTTATCTTTCTGTCTGCCCCCCCTCCCCCCACACACACACATTTGTTTGAGGCATGGCCCCACTGTATTTCTCTGGCGAGCCTAGAACTCACTGTATGCTCCAGACTGGCCTCAAACTCAAACCCATCTACCTCCCAAGTGCTGGGATTAAAGGTCCTTGTCCAGCTCCTGCTTATCTTTTCTAGTGACATCAGTAGTTGATATGGGATAAAACAAGATTTTCTCAGTTTTTTAATTAAAAGAAGAGGTGAAATCTTGAATTATTTTTTTCTGACGTTGACATAACTTAAGAAAATACAGTACTTGGCAGAGGAAAACAGCTGTTAGTACAGAAGGGTTTATTTGTTTTTAATAATAATCTTCCTTTTATGTCTCTCCTGACAGTTGATACTACCAATTCCTCATTCTTTCTGGCTTCAGAACTCAGCTGAAAATTCTGGATTCCTTCTTTCTCATTCGTCAGTCTGAGCCTTCTGTCATCTAAAGAGCTCCAATCTGATCTTTCATCCAAGCTTCCATCTCTCCCAAGGTAGGTTTAGCGGGTAAGGGGAGGACATTTTGCCATTTCCTTACTTTGAATGTAAAAGGTTTGTATCTGAATGTGATGCTTAAACCTGTAGTTCAAGCTACTCACAGGCTGAGGTGGGAAAATTGCCTGAGCTCAGAAATTTAAGGCTAGCTTGGGCGACACAGGCAGTGCAGCTAGACCTAGTGTCACAAACATTTTTCTTTTTAAATGACGGTTGTTAGTAAGTCAGTATTTGCCTTTCTCACTAGGCCATTTCCTATCAAATGTTTTATAATATGTTTGGGAATTTGTTTTTAGACCTTTATTTTTTTTTTCTCTATTAAGTATTTGGTTACTTCATTGGTCAGCTGGTAGAAGGAAGAAAGCCTATAGTTTTATTAGCGATTGTGTAGGAACCTTACTTTTACTGCTTTTACAAAAGTGTCTTATTTCAGTGACTTAGGACATTGGTAAATTTATGAGTGAGTAGAGCCATAACTTTGTTGGTGGAGGTGGAAATTGGACTGTAATAAAAATTAACTGAATGGGTGGGGGTCACATTATAATGAAATTCCTGTCCTTGTTACCTGAGATATCTAGAACATAGTTTATTCTTTCTTTCTTTCTTTCTTTTTAAACAAAAGGTGGCAGCTCTAGTATAAGTTATTCTCTGGTGGCATTGCTTATACACAGACAGTGGGCATGCTTCAAGATCAGATAGATTTTTCAGATAAAGTTGGATCTGAGAGCAAATTACAAGCCTTCAACTACCTGAAATATAAGAGCTCTTCCTATACTATATTGACAGTCAACATTAATTGACAGTTATCAGCTTTAAGTAAAAGCTAAGGGTGGTTTTTATTTGTAAATTAAGCATTTTTGTAACTAGTCATTATTAAGTTATCTTTAAGTTCCGTCTAGATAAAGGAGAGCATTCAACTAGACATCCTTCTATCCTGGCTTCCCAACAGTTCTAGTTACTTTCAGTAGCTTTTCTTCTTTTAGGACCCCCTCTCCTTCATATGATCTTCCTTGAACTCTCTCCCACTCCCTTTTGGTAATACTAAAGTTTTAAACATCTATTCTAGGTTCACTATTTCAAAAGTTTATGAGTCAGGAACTCAGTTTGTGCTCCACAAATAGGCTTATCAGATCAACTAGTGACTTTGATGACAGTTTCCCTGTTAATACCCATCGTTGCATTGAAGTTTTATTCATGCAACAAAATAGTTGATAGGAAGCTTGCTTATATAGGTTTTTTTTTTAAAAAACTTCTTTATGTTTTGAGGTTTTAGTATATTATAATTTTCTACTAACTGTCATTCCAATTTAAATCCCTTTTAATATATGAAGAAAAGGTAAATACACATTTAGCTCTGGTGTTATTCATAGAACACATTGTCTTTCTGTTCAGAAAGAAGCACAAAAATAAATACAGGCTATACATTACAGAGAAAAATTAATGTCTGTAATTCTTTAATAATATTTCCAGTGTACATTTCTAATTTTGTTGGATATAAGGAATTTTTAGAACTGAGAAGTATGCATTAGGATGAAGGCAAATCTATATCTAGGTATATTTCAAAAATATTTATTGTATAAATGTGAGATAGAAGTAGAGTTTCTGTAGCTGCCTTTGGTTTTCTGTTGGGTTTAGCTTTTAGAAGGAACTATTTAGCATTTATTTATTTATTTAGAAGTGCATTACAAGAGACGAAACACAAGAACAAAGTCATCCAGTCACGATCAGCTCAGTTTGATGTACCCTAGATATTGTTTCCCTGGTCAAAGCCTGTAACAGCCTTTAGTAGCAAAAGAGTTGGGGTAAAATTGTACCGGCAGTAAGAATGTGACATGTTCTGAAGCCATTGGAAGGGGAAGCTAGGTCTGTTTATGCTGCATTCCTAGAAAGAAGTCTATGCTACAACAGTAAAAAAATCTCAAGGTATGAAAACCTTGTAATACTTTATACAAGAGCAAACAAAATCACATATCTGTATTTATGTTGCTTTTGCATTTATTTTATACCATTCCTACCATTTGGTAACAGTGCTCTGATTTTCTTTTAGGGAAGCATCCAATAGTCGCTAATGTCATTTCAAGTTTGATGGTGTTTTTTATGCTTCTGGCTCCGTGAGTGACCTGTAATCAGGTATGGTCCTTCATAAAACTGTGTTTTACCATGGGGAATCACACGTAAGAAAACTTGGGCCAAGACTGTCCTGCTTTCGGAGAGTGATACGTTCTTTCATTAAGTTTGTACCTTAAAGAGTGTTAACTTTCAACTTGAACAGTCATTTTGGCATCACATGGTGCCTAACCTAAGTCAAGGAAAGCTACCAGCTGCTAGAGCGACGCTGTTGTTCATGTTAGATCAAGCCACCTCTAAACCTGGGTGTTCTTTGTGTCTTTAGTGTATGCGCTTGATTAGCATTTCTGCTTTGTTGATTCAGAATGCACTTAAAAATATGAAATTTACTTTTAATTTTGTGATGAAAATTTCAATTCTTTGTTTAATTTTAGGTGAATTGATTTGAGGAAAAGCCTGGTTATTTTGAAGATGCTGCAGCTCAGTATTACTTTGTGTTTAAATCACAAATAACTTCACAAGTTTTCAGAACAAAAGAAACTGGAATTTTTTTAAAATTAAATCATGCCATTTGAACAGACACAGCTATTTTGCGATGAAAAACAAACCATTTTGAAAAAAAGTGATACAAGAAATGAGATAGCAGATACTATTGGATCAATACCTACACCAAAAATTTCAGAAACTAGTTTTCGTTATGAACTAAAAGATGTGAGCATCTGTTTACCCAAGATAAATATTCCAAATGAAATCTTAATGAAACATGAAGTTGAAAGATACAGAATATTATTTCAGAGTAAACCACAGACTGCAAGGAAATCTATCAGTGTCAAAACTGTAAGCTGTGCTGAGGAGTGTGTACTGCTTTGTAAATCCGAGCGAGCTGAAGACGAGACTATAAACATGTCTGCAAAAATACTCAACTTTAGTTGTTCAAAATGCCAAGATAGTACTCAATATAGTCCAAATGATTTGCAGAAACACTTTGAAATGTGGCATCATGGTGAGTTACCTTCATTTCCTTGTGAAATGTGTAGTTTTTCAGCAAGTGACTTCCAGATATTTAAACAACACCGAAAAACCCATAGGAATACTTTTGTAAAATGTGATATATGTAACAGTGAACGTTCATACACTTTATTGGACTTGACAAAACACTTCACATCGAAACATTGTGTTAATGGTAATTTTCAGTGCGAAGAGTGTAGATTCTTTACCCAGGATGTTGGCACATTTGTTCAGCACATTCATAGACATAAAGAAGTGCATTATAAATGTGGAAAATGCCATCACCTGTGTTTTACCAAGGGAGAGCTTCAGAAGCACCTTCGTGTCCACTCTGGTGCTCTTCCTTTCACTTGTCACTACTGTAGCTATGGTGCCATTCATAAAGACCAACTTGTCAGACATATTATAACCTTGCATAAAGAACACTTATATGCAAAAGAAAAACTCGAAAGAGACCAATATGATAAAAGAGTGGCAAAGACTACAACAGGACTTAAACTAATACTTAAAAGATACAAAATAGGTCCAACAAAGACGTTTTGGAAACGTAAGACAATTACCAGTGGGAATGATGAAAGTATAGGAAAAAATGCTCAAGCGTTTAATATAGTGAGCAAAACACAGACTAACTCTGAAGACCAGCGTCAAGAGCAATTAAATGAAGAAAAGGATGAAAGACAGCACTGTGAGAATGGTGATAAGCCCATAGAATCAGAGTCAGAAAAGGCAACTGTGCTATCCACTGGGCAGTATAATAAAGCTGCCGAGGGAGCAAGTGCTACTTCAAGTGTCTTGAGTGCTGTACAAGGACCTACAGTGTTACTGGTGAGAAATAATAAGATAACAATTCCTGCTAACTACAGTGCTAAGTTCATGGGCTTCAAGATGGTAGATGGGAGACAGCATATCGTAATAAAATTGTTGCCTGCCAATAAACAGATTTTACCTTCACCAGCCTTACAGTCGAACACAGAAAAGGATAGTACAGCTAATTTGCCACCCCAGGCTGTGGACAACACTGGATTTGCAACTGGATTAACAACTAAAATGAATGACACAGATTCTGTGAAAGCAGCTCCACCTTCATGTTCATCCCCTGTGCTTTCCAGGAAAGTAATTTCTGAAAAGGAAACGGCTTTCATATCTGAAAAGAATAATATGCTTCAGATGGTGGATGACAGTAAAAGTTTATCTTCATTGCCAACAACATCAGAGTCAGTTACTACATCAGTGTGTTTGACTACAAAAGTTGAAGCAAGAGATAATGTTGACTTGTGGGAAAATCACAGCACTGAGAGTCATCCAGATGTATTAGGTACCTCCATTAACAGTCCAGATAAAGTCAACCTTACTACCAAGCCAAATGCCTACAGTTGTGGAGATATGCATAACTACTGCATTAATTATGTCAACTCTGAGTTATCTGCCGAATCCTCCAACAACTTTGAGTTCTCTAACCAAGGATCATTACCTTTTCATAATTACTCAAAGGTAAATAATAAACGCCGTAGGTTTTCAAGAGCAACAGTATGTGAAAACCTTCAGAGGGAATCTTCGAATAAAACAGTTACTCAACAATCAACTAGTGATAGCGATACAGCTTCACCACTAATGAGAAAGGAGAACTCTGACTCAGATAGCCTGTTAGCATCCGTCAGCCCTTTAAGTGGAACTTTAAAAATAAAAACTGAAATTGAAGAACCATGCAATTTAGAAGAAACACAAAACTTTAGTGAACAGAGCCTCTTCACTAATGAAAACCAAAATTTATTGAATGTGACTGAAGATCCTAAATGGGTTGACATTCCCAGTGCTGGCTCCCCTATGATGCCTCGAATCACTTCTGTTTTCTCTCTCCAGAGTGAACAGGCTTCAGAATTTTTGCCACCGGAAGTAAACCAGTTACTTCAAGACATATTAAAACCAAAATCTGATATAAAGGAAGATTCTAATAACATTCCCAGTAAAAACTTTCCACTTGATTGTGACCAAACACTTAAAAAATCTGAGGAAGAAGTGATAAAACCTTCAAAAGACTTCCAAATGCAAGACATCATCCCAGTTCCTTCTGCCAGTGTAGGTGTTAATGTGCCTGCAAATGATCTGAATTTAAAATGTAATAGACAAGAAAAACAAGCACTGTCAGTATTACAAGATGTGAGAGATTCAGAGGTGACCACTAAAATTCCAAATATCATCACATTACTTAAGACTCAGTCAGATGCAATCATAACACAACAGCTTGTAAAAGACAAACTCCGAACCACAACACAACATTCTGGTCCTGTATACGTGCAGAATCCATTTCTAACTTCAGAACAGAAGAATCCTATATTTGTTCAAACTCCAAAAGGTTTTATTATACCACTGCATGTTGCTAACAAGCCTGGATTGCATGTTTTGTCTGGAAGACCAGTTCCTTTGGTTAATACACAGAGTGTACCTGCTACTCTCCTTGTAAACAAGAAACCTGGAGTGGTTTTGACAGTTAATAATGGGAAACCTGAAGGTGTTCCCACTGTGAAGACTGAGAATGTTCATAGTTATGGAACTGTGACTAAGGAACCTTGCAAAACACCCTTTTTGAAGGCAGAACACAATAATAACTGTCTTACACCTGGACTTTGTTCCAGCATTGGCAATTGTGTGAACATGAAAACTTGTTCAGAGAATACATTGCCGTTGAAAGGTTCTTACATTATTAAAACATCAGTAAGTTCTTCAGTGAAAGCTGTTCCTTTTGCCAGCGTTACACCTGAGCAGCAGGGTCTTAAGAGGAATATCTTGGATACGGCAAGGCAACAGAATGAAAATTTACCAAAAGCATCTCTCTACACCCTCATGCCTGATGGTAAACAAGCTGTATTTTTAAAGTGTGTGATGCCAAATAACACTAAACTGCTTAAGCCTAAGTTAGTCCAAAATAGTACCTACCAACGTATTCAGCCAAAGAGACCTATAGGAGCACCACAGAAAATACTCGTAAAGATTTTTAATCCTGTTTTAAGTATGAGTGCTGTTAATAATCTTTCAGTTAGCAACTCTGCATCCTCGTTCCAGAAAGAGATTGTACCATCTACACCAACTGTACATGGAGAGCAGAAAGAGCCAGAATCTTCTAGAGCTGCCTTACCAGTCTTAGTGCATGATTTGATGCCAGCAAATGAAACTGTTCTTTCTTCTAGTACAGCATGCCCAGGATCTTCTGAGGAACCAGTATATATCAGTGAGCATTCAGAAACAAGAGTGTTAAGAGGTAAAACAAATTGTACAATTGAGAGAAATTTCAATAAAAGAAAGACTTGTAAAAATAAGTTTGCAAAAATTAAAACTCGTATAAGTCAAGCTTCTGAAACTGCCTTTGTATCTAGAAACCGAAGCTGTAAACGAAAGTACATTGATAATTACCAAGAACCTCCAAGGAAAAAGTCAACATTGCATAGAAAGTGTAAAGAAAGAGCTAATGCTGAAGATGGCCAAGAGACATTTGGATTTGGCAGACCTAGGCTTCCAAAGGATTCTCGTAGAACTTTGAGGCTTTTCCCTTTTAATTCCAAACAGCTTGTGAAATGTCCTAGGAGAAACCAACCAGTTGTGGTTTTGAACCATCCTGATGCAGATGCTCCAGAAGTAGAACGTGTAATGAAAACTATCACCAAGTTTAATGGGCGTGTACTAAAGGTTTCATTGTCACAAACAACTATTAATGCTTTACTGAAACCAGTTTCTAACACTTCCGAAACAACTTACAGTGACTTTTCCAAGAGACACAAAATGCTTAAGCCTGTTAATTCTGTGAAAGAAAGATTTGTGCTAAAACTAACACTCAAAAAGACAAGCAAAAATAATTACCAGATTGTAAAAACTACCTCCGAAGATGTCTTGAAATCTAAGTTTAACTGCTGGTTCTGTGGTAGAGTCTTTGACAATCAGGATGTGTGGGCTGGCCATGGGCAGAGACATTTAGTAGAAGCTACTCGGGATTGGAATATGTTAGAATAACTTACTGTGATTACCAAGGAAAAGGTAGAAAAATTCAGGCATTTTCTACATTGGTGTACTTTTGAACATTTCTAAGAGTTGGTCAAATTTCTGTGGAAGAACACAAGCTTTATATGTGGTACTTGGAAAGACCACAGTTGGCATATGTTTTGAAAGAAAGTAATTAGCACAGACCTTGATTTAGTGTGTAAAAATACATCTGTGGGACAGTAGGGGTAAGGAAATTTTTGACAAAAGAGTTTTCCCAATTTAGAGACTGAGTAGAAGGTAATGGTGGACAGCCTCGTTCCCTTCTCCCACCAGCCTTATAGAGCTGACAAGAGTTTCTCTTGGGGTGGAGAACCTTCTCACAAATGGTTTCTTACTACTTGTAAAGATGGACTGAATTTAGATAAACTTTCTATCATAGTTCATTTGAAAGGTATTAAGTTTCTTTGCAGCTATATTGCTGGACTGTAGTTAAACTTGAAATAATGCTTGAAGAGTTTGGGGCAAGTAAAGCCTGTTGCTGTTGCTCTGCCCAGTGTCAGACTGGAATGCCCTCCCAAGATGATTGTCTTTTCCTGTGGCTGTCTCAATCACTGCAGTAAATGGGACAATCTCCAGAGGAGAAACAAACTTTTTTTCTAAAATCCTCTCGAACTTCAACATTTTCCTGAATTTGGTCCTATCTTCCAGTGATCCCCTTGCACAGAACTATGCTTATCTGATTGGAAGTGTCCATAACCAAATCATTTTTTTACCTCCCTTGGTTGGCATCCCCTCAAAATGAACAGAAAGAACATAGAAGCACTTCAGAGGGGATGGCTTTTCTTGAAAATTAAAACTATTTTTACAGAGATAATATTTTGAAGCAAGGTTAACAAAGCAGATTATATTTTTGCTTGTGTTTAATTACTGTTCTTACATAAACATGTCCACATTAGGATAGACCATTTTCAGGATGACCAACAACCCAAAAATAGTGTTAATAGTTGGCATTTGAAAATAGAGAAGCAAGCATTAATGATGGACTCAGTAGCAATTCATAAAACTTGAAAAATCCCTAAGAGACATGCCCAACAATTTCAAAATGGATATTTTCATAACCATTGATTTAACTTTACCGTATACATTTGCATCAATTTTTTTTGTCTCATTGGATAATGAAGTTATATTAGAAGATGATGTTCTAGTAAATTTTTTGTTTTGTTGTTACTATACATGTTAATGACATTTTCATTGATTGGATCAAAACTTCAGGGCTTTTTTTGTATATAACAAAAAATGTGTACATATTTTTGTACTTGATTATGTAAATTTGCACAAGAAGTTTATGACACAAAAAGTATTTTCTTTTTAGTTCTCTGCATGCATTAATAAAAGTGGGTAATCTAAAAAAAGAAAGGACTGTACCCATGTTATTGGTTTTTATTTCTGACTTTTTTTTTTTTTTTTTTTTGCTTGGGGATATTTTATTTTTTTCAGGGATTAAACACTATTGTTAGCAAGTGCCTAAAAATGATGTGAACCGTTTACACATACCAACTGTAACAGTCGGTCCTAAATGGGCCCATTCCCCTAATAGTTTTGATTTAAACAAAGCCATAAATAGATGCTTCAAGCTATATTGCTATGCACATTATACTTGTACTGTTTTTGTGCAGTTTATCTACTTTCTTAGTGGAGTATTTTTTGTATAAAACCTGTTATAATTGTGTTTCTTGAATTGAGCCTGAGTGGAATTGATTGGAAATACACAGTATATATTAATAATGTACATGATGTTTAAAGAACAGTAAGCATTGTTAATTTCCTTGTTCATTGTTAATGAAGGTTTTCTTCAATTAAACTTAAGCTTGTGTTTACGTGAGAGTTTCTTCTTCTTTAAAAAAAAACTGAGCTAAAACCTAATGGAAATTCTAATGGGAAATATCTCCCTCCCCGTCTGTCTATTTAATGTCTGAGAAGACTACAGTATAAACATGAGACTTTCCTTTTTCTTCAGAAATGAATAGTTGAACTTTGAGAACGGTCATATTTAGCATAGTATGTCCTTGGCATTGCTGGGAAAAGCTTTTGATCTTTAGGAACTTTGTTGTTATGAACAGGTCCATAATAAAGTAGGTTCCCTTTTGTGTCTAGGAGAGAAAAGGCTATACCAACAGGCCAAATATACCTCAGGGGCTGGAGAGAGGCCTGATCAGTGGTTAAGAGCACTTGCTTCCTTTACAGAGGACCCAACTTCAGATCCCAACACCCATGTGTTAGTTCACAATCCCTTGTAACTCCAGTTCCATGATTCTGACTCCTATTCTCCAAGGACACTGCATGTGTGTGCACAGATAAATGCATGCAAGCAAAATGTGTGTGTGTGTGTGTGAGAGAGAGATTGATTTTTTTAAGAAAGCAAAATGAAGGTGTAGATTTAGAGAAGGGCAAAATATTAATTGAAGATAATTAGCTTTCATATCTTCAACATTGTAAGATGTGCACTGAGAGTTGGATTCTAAAACCACTTAAGAGAATAGACCAATTTATAGAAAAGGGCACAAAATAGTCTACATGACTCCTCTAAAGGAAAAACTAGTCTAAGAAAGAAATAGTATTTCTCAGTGGGCAGCTATACTCAACTTCACTGACTGCATTTTCCTCCGTTTTGCCCTGCCTGCAGCTCCTTCCTCAATCTCTAGTTCCATAGGCACAGATGTTCAAGAGTGCTAGAATGAGCATCAAAGACTAGCCTGTTGCCTATTTCAAGGAGTCTATTAGGTTCTTCGTAGGTGGAACTAAAACAAGGTATGGGTACTCAACTTCTGTTGGATGCATTGACCTCTGCAATAAGGGAGTCTGGGAAGCCCTATAAATAGCCTGCAGACTAGAGGCTCAAAGACAACTGGTAATATGGCTTAGAACAAGAAGCCAAAGCTATGAATCGCTGGGATTCTTTAGTCCAAGATCAAAATCCTGAGAACCAGGGTACTTTTAACATCTAAAGGCTAGAGAGCTAGGAGTTCTGATGTCCAAGGGCATATAAATGTCCTAGATTTGGAGGGACAGACAGCAGCATGTCCCATACCCACGTACTACACCATCTTTTTAGGAAATAACCCTTACCAGAAAAAAAAGAAAACAACAAAAAAACGAGTTCTCAAGGTAGTCTTTTATTTCCGTCAAAGCGAAGCCTTAAAGCCATCACAGGTCTTTTCCATATTCAAGACATGAGCAGTTCCTATGCAAGAGTACGGCTAAAAACAGCAATCAGAACGGTAGAGAAGGCCAACAGTTGTGGGTCATACTAGCAGGTTCCACAGAGGAGTTTTAAGGAAAGGGGCAGAGAAAGTGACCACCTGGAGAAAACCCAATGCCTTTTCTGATCAGTTCACATGAAAGCTACAACCTCAACGGAGTGACCAGAGGGATTCTAGCTTGTAAGTTTCTGGGTGAACACAGGCAAATCTGTAAACTCCTAAGCAGTGAGAGCTGTCTTAAGGACACATGGTTTTTGTGACAAAGGGTGTAAACCTCACAGATGCAGAGGGCTGACTACTAAACATGCAGATTCAAGAGCAATTCCTGAGAAAATCAAACTTAAGAAATCCAGGGGGTGGGGGGACTTGAATAGTAACATCTGAGGCAGAACTAGACTTCTAATTCAGCTCAGCCAGGTCACTACAAAGCACATCTGAGGGTGTGTGTGTGTCTATGTCTGTAAGATAATAGGAAGAAGGGTCCAGGTGCAAAGCATCACATAAAATACCCAGTTTCAATTCAAAATCATGAAATACGGGAATAAAAATGTGATCATGGAAAAGCCTAGAACCCTTTGAGAGGTGTGTCCAGTAAGTGATGAGCAGCTTGGTAAGTATGTTCCAAAACCTAAAAGAAACCAAAGAACTGATGGGAATGTAATTCCTTATCCAATATGGATAGTAAATAATTTTTTAAAAATCTCCCGTGAAATATTTGGACTCAAAGCCAAATACTCACTGGCATCTTAACAGGAGGTTTAATCTGGTAGAAGAATCAACAAGCTTGAAAATTAGAGACTTTACAACCTGAAGCCTAGTCCAAAGAGTAAAGGGCAAAATCTGTCACTACACAGTCCTTGATTTAAATGTAAGCAAGAAGTGTAAAACAAGAAAAGCAGAGGAAAATATCTTGTGGGTTTCATTCAGGCAAATGCCTCTTAGATATGGCACCCAAAGACACAAAACTACACTCTTAACAAAACGTAGAATGTTTTCATGCAGGAGGTTATAGGCCTGACCTGTATCATCAAGTTCAGATTCATTTCAGTTTCAGTAACAAAATGTTTGCTTTCTGCAGCTTAATCACTTCTCACGCTCTCTTCGTTACAAAAACGCATCAGTAAATTGTGTATCTCTGTAGACTTATATTTGCTTTTTGGAGTTGTCTCAAGTCAGGAGAAGAAAAAAAACTAACAAAGAAAAGTATATTTACATTGTTAAGTATGTACGTGTGTGTGTGTGTGTGTGTGTGTGTGTGTGTGTGTGTATGGTGTACTTGTGTGTCATTTTTCATTCCTTTGGGTAGGTTCAACTTCTTTCCATTGTTCCTTTCAGCCTGAAAGACCTGTATAGTTTGGATCTGGAATTGTGTCCCTTCAAGGCCATGTGCTAAAGGTTCTATCAGCAACTTGTGGCTCTGCTGGGAGGTGATGATTTAGAGATAGCAGAAGGAAGTTAGGTCACTGGGGAGAAGAGACTTGAAGAGAATGTGGCTCAGCCTTCTCCCTCGTCCCTCTCCAGCTTTCTTCCACCATTTGCCTCAGTAATGACAGTGTGTCTGTCTGCCTTACCACAGGCACAGGACCAAGTGGACAATAATTTCCTCCTCCTCATAAGTTGATTTGTCTCTGATATCACAGTGTGATAGAAAGCCAATGCAGACTTCCTTTAATTTGGGGGGTGGTGGTGGTGGTAGAGTATCTCTTTGTGCATGTATTGGTTTGAGTGGGCCTTTGTGTGCAGGTGATGTGGATGCATGTATGTGTGTGTTCATGCTCACTTATGTGGAAGTTAAGAGAGCAACCTTAGGGGCTGTTCCTCAGGCTAACTTTTTTCTGAGATGTCTGTGGCCTGGAGCTCACTCGTCTCTACTTCCCTTGTGCTGGGATTACACACCAGCACCATATCTCACTTGGATTTGAAAAAACAAAAACCTGGCTTCTTCTGGGGATGAACTCAAGTCCTCACCAGTCTGGCAAACACTTATTTGACTGAGCATCTATCTCTCTAGCTCTGGTACAACTTCTGTCAGCCAGACTCTGAGTTTTCACTTACCTATGAATGTCTTTCCTTTTAGGGGAGATAGTTTTGCTGGAAATAGGATTCTTGGTTTTTGTTGTTGTTGTTGTTGTTTTGTTTTGTTTTGTTTTGTTGGGTTTTTTTTTCTCTCTATGCAGCCCTGGCTGTCCTGGAACGTAGAGATCTGCCTGCCTCTCTGCCCCTTGAGTGCTGGAATTAAAGGAGTGAGCCACAAGCGCCCAGTAGATCTAGGATTCTTTATTTTTGTTTGTTTGTTTGTTTTGTTTTTCAAGACAGGGTTTCTCTGTGTATCCCTGGCTGGCCTGGAACTCACTCTGTAGACCAGGCTGGCCTCGAACTCAGAAATCCACCTGTCTCTGCCTTCCAAGTGCTGGGATTGAAGGCATGCGCTAAGATTCTTAATGGATAATACTTTGCATCCAGCCCTTACTTTGAACATATTGTTGTGCTGCCTTCCAGCATGGTGAAGAAACTCTCCTCAGTGCTGTTCTGATGACTCCATAGGTGACAGAAGGTATCACAAGGGACATTTGGAAATACTTAGAAGTAATGGAAATGAGAAAATCATGTCCTAACATTAAATTAACCCCCCTAAGCTTCCATCTTGACAGTGTGTCAAGGTGCAAATCACACCAAAAACAAGGGGGGGGGGAATAATAAGAAAGCTATTTGAGGGCGTCAACAATTGCAAAATAAATAACAGAGAAAACACAAAAACAACGCCAGCTCTATGGAAAGACCAGTAAGATAGATGAACCTTTAGAAAATAGAAAGGATTTCCAGGAACAAAGGGGGGATAGTACTGCATATTTTTAAAAATTGTATTAGAATATCACCAACTTTTTGTATCCCACTTGATATAGATAACTGCTTAGAAAACAGAAATTAGCAACACACACACACACACAACCACTATTCCATGACTCTGAGGCTTGTTATTCACAACACACAAGCTCTGCTGGTTAGTGAGAAATAGTATCAGAAGCAACACATTCATTGGTATTGCAGAAGTTGCTAGCAAACAGAGAGAGGATCTTTTTCTTGTCTAATCAATCAGTTTAACATTAACACTGATAGAAAACTTGAGGGAGCTGGCGGTGGTGGTTCACTCCAATCACAGCATTTGGGAAGCAGAGGCAGGTAGATCTCTGTGAGTTCAGCCTGGTCTCAGAGTGAGTTCTAGGACAGCCAGGGCTACACAGAGAAACCCTGTCTGAACAAACAAAAACAAACAACAACAAACTTGAAGAAAACCGGTGTCTTTTAGGAACATACATGCAAAAGTCCTTAATGGTATATTAGTACATCAAATTCAGCATTGTGAAATGGGTGTTGTCTTACAGTTACCTCAAGTTTACTACAGGAAGGCAAAATATGCATAGAATATATAGCTGTCAAAGTACTTGTATCTGGGAAATATAAAATATTTGTACCATTTATTAAAAGCAACTCAATATTGGACAGGGCATGGAATCCCAGCACTTGGGAGACAGAGGCAGGTGGATCTCTAAGAGTTTGAGGCCAGCTTGATCCATACAGAAACTTTCAGGTCAGCCAGGATGACATAGCGAGACTCTTCCTCATAAGTAAATAAGACTCAATGTTACCAGGCAGAGGTGGCATATGCCTTTAATCCCAGCATTTGGGAGTCAGAGGCAGGTGGATATCTGTGAGTTCAAGGCCAACCTGGTCTGTAAAAGTGAGTTCCAGGACAACCAGGGCTACACAGAGAAACCCTGTCTTGAAACAAAACAAAACCAAAAAGGAACAAAGGACTAAATATTACAGTAGACAAAGTATTTGAATAAAGTACATGAATGAAGACATACACATGAACAATGCTCAGTATCATTAGTCACCAAGAAAGTGCTACTTAACGGTCACAATGAGATACTACTAAGTCCTTAGAATGGCTGAAATCAAAAGACTAACAGTATTGAGAATTGATTAGGGTGTGAAGCAAGTGAACACATTGCCTGGTCTATGGCACACCCATTTTGGAACTATCTTAGCAATTTCTTCTAAAGTAAAACATACACTTTCCACATGACCCATATTTACCTTCCTGTGTGCTTACCAAAGAGAAATGAAAACACATCCACACTAAGACATGTGTGTGACAGTCCATTTAGCGCCAAACAGAATTACCAATTAGATGGAACAACACATTGATCCACAAAACAAATACTATTCATCAATCCTCACACACACTAGTGATACACACAACTATGTAGATGAGTCTCAAAAGTGTTGTGTGACTTTGAAGCCTGGAGTGCCTTTCTCTGAACAACTTTCCTCTACGTCCCTCTTTGGGAGTGACACACTAGTGTGGAGCCTCAGCACAGCAAGTGTGGCTTCACCCAGTGGCAGGCTGCCTCCAGCCTTTTCATTCACGGCTGCATTCCTCTACTGTCAGAAAACAACAAATTCTTCAGAAAACACTACTTTTTGATGCCATCGTGAAACTAAAACTATGCAACCCTACCAATCTTCATGTTAACATTTGAACAGCTCTTTGTGTGCCTTCATCCCAGAGGGGGGAGGAGGGAAGGAGGGAGGGAGGGAGGGAGGGAAGGAGAGAAGGAAGGAAAGAAGGAAGGAAGGAAGGAAGGAAGGAAGGAAGGAAGGAGGGAAGGAAGGAAGGAAGAGAGGTCCTTCTAAATTTCTCTTCAGACCAGCACATCAGCCTTTCTCATATTGGCAAGTCTGCACACATGGATGGAAGTATTCTGGCTCATTCTGTTCTAAGAATTGCCCTTGAGACTCCTCTCTGAGTACTGTGTGGCTAAGAATGTTGAATGAGTCACCTCTGAAGGAGACATTTCTCCCATTCAGAGGACTTCCTTCTTTAAATCATCCATGTTTGAAACATGGGAGTCCACAGGCAGTGGTTTTAGTCCTCAGACCTTCCCACCTGTTTTTTATTGGCTCCTCTTCACTACTATTGTTTAAGTCTCTGTCTCCCCACAGGAAGTTATTGGTGATAGCCTTTGAATGGTACCCTTTACTCAAGACTTCCCCTTGGGTTACTTTATCTATGATGACCCCATATTTCGAGAACTGACTTTGTTCTGGGGATTTTGAGACCCTCATGAAAACCTTCAAAGCCAAATGAAACAACAAACTCATTGATTAACTTGTCGGTAGATTATATAGCAGCAGGATTTCAACCTAGGTCTAAACAGCCTACTTATAAATAAGAAGCAGAAAATGGTAAGATTTTTAAAATATGATTGGGGGGGAGGATGAGACAGCAATTGAGGTAAGAAGTGTTTAGTAGGATTTTTAATTTAGTTACCTTTTCCCCTTCTTTTTATTTGTCTTATTAGAGGATATCCTTTTAAAAGCAGTAATTCCTAGATTAAAAATCCTGTTAGATGTTTGTATAGGTGAAAATGCCGCATTGAAACATCTGGGAGGCTCTTTGGGTGCTTCCAAAAATGTCAGATGGTTTATCACCACACTTCCTGGGCCTGACACATATACCACCTGGCACACAGTAGGCTCAGTGACAGTTGCCTGGTTGTAACAGTGATAACCCACACTCCTGATTGTTTTACAGTTTTAATACACTCTTTGAACAATCCCGTAAGATAAACTGCATTACCATCACCATTTGATGCGTGGGCATGCCGTATTTATACAGTCCGTGGCCACAGAGGCTGCGATTGTATTTGAAGCATCACTGGAGAGCCCTTGTACGAATTCCCATCAGTACCTGCCTCTCACTCCATGGAGAAATGATATTCTTGTCGTTAGTGTATTGTATTTCAGCCACTTTGATACAGAAAAGTTTAAGAAAGATAAGAACCACAGGAAAGCCTTAGATTTTGGGGGGGTTGGTCCATAGAGAAGGGGTGCAGGAACCTCGAGAAAACTGGTAGGTTTTGGTATATGTATCTAACTGCACTTTTCTTCTTGGGCAAAGAGAATGGCTAACTTTGTGGCTTCTGAAAAAAAAAAAATTAAAGCCGACAGATACAGAGAAAAATCATCTTGGGGGTCTTCCTGACGTGGAATCAAAATAAATGTCTACAAAAAGTTTTAAGCAGATATATTTGAAGAGTTGTTCATGGATCAGTTTTTAATCTCTGCAAACGAGATTTCAGTTAGGTGGCTAAGCATTAATAGTTAGCAGACACAAGTTATATGTGTATAAAACAAGTAGCTTTGGTCTTTCTTGTGTCATTACTAGAAAGAAGTAGTTTCACAAATGTAAAAATTGATACTAACAGAGATAAGGAGCGAACCTAACAGCATATCAGCAAGCAGTAGATCTTGGACTGCCTAGCTCTGAGGCCAATACCGTCTCACCTTGTGCTTTGATGCAACTACTATCAGATGCATTCATTGCAACTAAACTTGGGAGCAGACCTTGAAATTTTTGCTACACAACCTCACCTATAAGTAGAGGTTGCGTTAGACACCATCTGAAAGTCATTTTGAATTCAGTCCAGCTCTAAAATCATGCCTCACCTATGACTAGTTTTGCTTCACATCAATCTATTCTAAGGCAAACCTGCCCCCATTGCTATAAAGTAGTTTAGCTCTCAGAGTTCAGTCACAGAACTGCTGCTGTGACTGGTTCATTTCAGCAAAGGGCAGGCTCCTGATGGCCACGGACCCAGCCTTCCCATCTCCCCTCTCCATGGGCACAAGCTTGCAGCTTTCCTGTCACCACAGCTGCAATCTACTCTTGACATCCTTGAAACAGAAAACAGGGCCTGAGGTGTTGCCTTCAGCCTCTCTGACACCCCACCCCCTCTTCTCCCATCCCATCAGCCAGCTTGCCTGGGAAGCTGTCTGTGAAAACTCGCTTTCTTATTAAGCATTGACAGTTATAGACAAAGCTGATGGGATCTCCTGGAGGTTTTCCTAGCTTTACTGAGAAGTCTACCTGCAGAGGAAGGCCTTGGAGAAGCAGATAGGATTACCTACCCTCTAAGGGACTCTTTCTGGGAGATGGAGAAAAGATGATATGCTAAGTACGATATTTTTCCCAATACTGGAGACTGACAGGACGCCTCTGCAGAGGCTGTTCACTATAGTACTTTTATCTTCGTGGTGGTTTAAATGAAAAATATTCTCCATAGTCTTGGGCATCCAAACACTTTGTCCTCAGATCTGTTTGGGGAGGTTTTTTTGTGATATGAAATAGGGGTTCATGGGGGGTGGCTTTGAGAGAGGGGAAAACTTTACTTATTTTCAGTGTATGGTTGAGGCATGAGCTCTTGGCCCCCTGCCCCAGCTGCCAAGCCTGCTGCCTGATGCCATGGTGGACTCTTGTTTCTTCAGAACTGGAAACCAAATAAAACTCTTTTCTCTGTAAGTTGTCTTGGATATGATGTTTTATTGCAGTGACAGAAAAGAAACTAATGGAATCCTTTGTGTCCATCAGTACCCGTTTGCCTGCTGTGTTTTCCAGAGTATTTTTCTAGCATCTGGTTTTTCCATTTGGTCTTTCTACCATCTCATTTTCAAACTCATATCAAGTTAGGCCTCCATCTAATAGATGCTCAGCTCAAAAAGAGAGTGATTATTTCCAATAGGCAAAGCTAACAATTCAATTAGTCAGAAAAACTAGACAGTTCATTACGGTATGCTTCTCCTGTGGATGGAAGCCACATAGAAAGATCTGCTCCCCCCTCGCCCCACACTGCTGCTTTATCTGCCACTCATTACCTTTAACATTTTAATCTACACATTATAAGTTTAACTATAGCTGGGCATGTCAGTGCACGCCTCTAATCCCAGCCCTTGAGAGGCAGAGGCAGATGCAGATGGATCTCTGTGAGTTTGAGGCCAGCCTGGTCTACATAGTGACTTCCAGGAAGGACATCCAGGGCTACAGAGTGAGACCCTGTTTTATCTCTTTTTTCCTCTCAAAAAGAAAAACAGAAACTTCCATTGAGACATAATTGTCAAGCATCAGCAGGAAGCAGCTTCACTACATTCAGGTCCAGTGATTACGGTGAAGGCCTAAATTCCCAGCAGCTTTGTCGTAGGCGAGAGTATCACTTTCTTAGTTCAAAAGTACAGTGTTGCTTTCTTATATCACTGAAAATGCATTACACGTGTTTCTCTTAAATACATTTATTTAGACAATATTAGTAGCATAAAAACCAAACCTCCCCAGCTGTTACTTCATCAGGTCAGGCAAAAGAAAAGCTTGGGTGAACATCTTATGAAGGAGTGGACTCATTCATTCCTGAAGTCTCAGTGACTTCATCTTCTCTCTTGTTGCTGATAATTCATAGCCAGACAATGAAGTTTTCTCAAAAGAAGAAAGAGAGGAGATGTCTGGAGCAGTGGTAGTGATGTCTCCTTCGTTATGAAACCTGCACAGCATATTTCAGTCTCGTGGAATCTTTTGTGTTATTCTGGCTGTCAATAAGAACCAGAGGGTTGTGCTGGTGATTCTTGATGATTTCGATGACACTTCCAAAGTACTAGAGAAGGAAAACATGGAGGGTGAATTTCTGCTTATGTTCTCTCTGTGCCCTCTCTTCACCCCTAATCTCCTCCCACTTTCCCAAGCTGTTCACGATTATTTGGGCTCCACTGACACTCTGCTCAGAAGTCTCCATCTATTTTAACAAAGCCTGGACCCTGCGAGGTGGTAGGCTCTGGACTTTCCTGTATTCAGTCAGTCCAAAGCCACATGGACCACTTCAGCTACAACATCTACTTAGACAAGTTACTGATTATGATGTAATATTTGTCTAAATGTTTTGTTAAATGTTTTCAAATATTTGCTTCTGAGTCGGGTGTGGTGGTGCATGACTTTAACCCCAGCACTTGAGAAACAGAGACAGGATGATCCCTGAGTTCAGGCCAGCATGGTTTACAGAGTGACTTCCAAAACAGCCACCTATCTTGAAACCCTGTCTTAAAAATCCAAAAAGAAAAAAACATAAATAATTTAAAAATTGCTTCATATTGTCAAGCATGAAACTGCCACGAGATAGACTTCTTTATATCCCTCACAAAACACAAATTATCTACAATATTGCACAAATCTTGACAATCTCCCAAAAGCCCATGTGCTAAAGGCTAGGCTTCCATAGTGCCACTACTGTTAACTTAGTGGAACCTTTAAGAAGCAAGCCTCATAGGAAATCTTTAGTTCATTCTGGATGTGTCGGGGGGGGGGGGCATGAGACCCTGGTCTTTCCATGAATAATTTCATTCTGCCATGATGTACTGACTCACCATGGGGTCAAAAACAGGAGGGCCAATTTACTGTTGACCAAGGCCTTCAAAACTGAGCCAAAATAAACTTTTCATCCTTGTAAGTTGATCGTGTTAGGTATTTTCGTTATAGTGATAGAAGCAAACAAACCCAACGATACGTTTGGTACTCAGGATTCAGTACTTGAAAACTTGTTTCCTAGATACATTTATATTTTTGTTTTCTTCTCTGAACAAGGAAGGGGAGCTCTATGAGCACTCTTATTTCTATCTATACTTGGCTGCTTGTAAGCTTAGAGGTAGTTCAGTGCCAAAGTAGTAATGAAGTATCCTGCTATAGTCTCATCATACAAATTACTCTTTCAAGTCTTAATTTAAGGACGTCAGAAAGTTTGTTTTGAAAATTGTCAAAGTTTTAAATGAGAGATTAAAGAACTATAACACAGACCATGCAACAGAATGCATCCCGCATACAAAAGTGCATAATCATCAGCAAGTGCATTGATCATTTTTAAAGTAATTGGTTTGCAATAGTTGCATGGGTTATGGAATCGGTATCTGTCGACTTCATTGTGTCCCTTAACCTATTAAGTACAGATAGCTATCTGGAAACCAAGTTATTTAAAAACTTTATTGATTGTTCGGATGACTTCCAAGATCCCCACATTGTATAACAATGTATTTGTAATACCAGACAACTTCTCAAATGAAAGACAGTTGTGTTTTAGCGTCTGGCCATCTGGATGATACCCTGTGAAAGAGAAGCATGTGGTAGGGCTTTCAGATACTTTCACCTTTATTCCCTCCCCTGAGGCAGTCACTTGGTGCTCTTGCAGTTCCCAGTGGAATGCCTCTGTGAGAAAGGCCATGATACATTCATGGGGGGAAGCAGGCATAGAATCTTGTAAAGCCAAACACCAGTCAGGAAGTTTGAAAAAAAAAAAAAAAAGCTAGGAAATGAGCTAACACAAGCTCTTTGATGATGAATTCCAAGTTTTGAACTCAAGAACCAGAGAAGATTTAAATTGAGGTGGAATTATTTGAGACACAAAGTGGAGTTGATCAGGCACATTTGTGCTTTAAATAAAAGATGAACTTGGGATCATGTAGTTGCTGCTTTCTCCCAGTTCTCTTTATTTAGCTTCATATTAACTTGGTATATTTGAGATTTCCACATAGGTACAGAAAACAACTGGTCTGATAGCTCAACATCTCATGGCCAATAAAGTAGAGCAGACATCAAAGTTATAAGATTACTGTACTACACAAGCCAAAACAACTGCAGGAAAAGGTAAACAATTAATTAACTGGTTACTTATTGGCTCCACACACACACACACTATACACAAAGAGAAGTAGAGAAGCAATCTTTAAAAACATACGCATACTTGATATTAGATAGCCCAAAATTTCATTTTCCTGTTTTTATGTTCAGTATATTGGAAACATCACTTTTTCTTAGAAATTATTGAAAGGCGATTTTAAAAGTTGATTTTCAGCATTGCCAGACACCTTTATAATGATCTACCACACAGTTTAGTCCAGGGGCTAGTTATGCTGAGAGTGGGATGGAGTGCTGACTTATTAATTCTGAGGTAGAGTGGACAGTTCTAGGAACTGAGAACCCCTGTAGAGCGGTAAGGAGGCTCTCAGTCTCTCTGAGAGTTCAGTTTATAGAAGAAATTTTCAGGACCTGTGAACAGGACAGCTCCCAGCCCCCCATTTTCCTGCCTCTTGAAGGTGAGCTACAGCCCTGAGAAGACTCAGGAAATGAAGCAACTCCTGGGCCTGCCCTGTCAGCATCGCTACTATTTCCTAACACTGATTATGACTAAAAAGCATTTTAAAGAGACTTTTAAGATTGAGTTTGCAGCAGGAATGGGAGTCTTTACAAGTGGGAGGGACCTAAGCTTATCTTGAGTTCTTCGATTATCCAATCCTCTTACTACTGCCAGTGAAAGAAACTCTTCTGTGATAAATACAAAGACACATTCATTCTGTTTATTTGGCACAGGGTGGGGCTGGAAAGCTGGGTGACTAGGGGAGCCAGTCCGGAGCAAGAGTAAGGTCAAGAAGTGTCCAAACCACAAAAACCTCATCCTGAGACAGACAGGAGTTAGGACTGTTTCCTCCTTGCTCTGGATCTACATGGACATAGCCCGTACAACCCCCACCCCTGCCCCACTTGAAGTAGTCACGTAGCCCAGTGGACAAATGAACAGGTTTAGCTTCCTCTTTCCCTATAAGGACATGTCCAGCAAGCACCAGGAATTCCTCTTTGTGCAAATGAAGAATTCCCAACAACCAGTAATGTACACTCACCCTGAAAACCCCATACCCACTCCCCAAGATTTATACATTGTTACCCCTAATAAAGGAGAGATGTTTTACTGAAAACTGCCTCAGAGAAGGCTGTTTCTCTCCGGCTCTCAAGCTGCAGGAGATCCTGCAAACCCATCCACCTGGAAAAGCTTCCTGACCTTTGCCAAAGATGCCTGAATACCTTGAGGGCAGAAGCCGAACCGGCCCAGCACAGGAGGCTGTGACGCTAAGTACAATTGGAAACTAAAGAGCTGGGAAATAAACTAGAACAGTTTAATGACAATTTTTTAAGTGACAGTGCAATTCTGCTCTTGATTAGTGTTCTCAGACAACTCAGGAAAGAGTTGTCTTTTCTAATTATCTGAGACTTTATTTAAAGCCTCAAGCTATAAAAACCCTAGAAGAAAACACAGAGGGAAACATTACGCCGGTGGGTTTGGCGATGATTTTCTGGATGTGACACAAAGAACACAGGCACCAAAGCCAAGTTACACAAATGAGGCTACATAAAATTCAAACTGTCTGTCAGAGAACAAAAGCAATAGTTAGAAGATAAAGCAAGTCACGAAGGGAGTATGTTCCTACATTCCCAAAATCAGAGCTGGCCATGGTGGCGCACGACTTTCATCCAAGAGAGGCAGGGGCAAATGCAACATCAGCAAGAACGGGAATACTTGATTGGAACATGTCCAAAGGAGTGGGAGAAACATTTCCGTACAGATGATGTATAAGTGGCCAATAAGCATATAAAAAGATGCTGAGCAGTTCTAATGGTCAGAGGAATGGGAATGAGGCACCAGGGTGCATCCATTCAGATGGCTACTATAACAAACAAGCCAGAATGATGAGCAACAAGGGTTGAAGGAGGGGTGTTGCTGGGTGCTCATACACTGCTGTTGGAGTTGTATAATGATGCTGTAACCTAAACATAGCCAAGGGGTCTGGGGCAGTGTTTTGATCTGTGTGTCTTAACCACATTTTTGCTCTTGAAAACAAGATATCTTGCCTCTAACTATTCAACTAACAGTTGAATTCATCCATGCAGCATCTACTAAAGTAAGCCATTGTCCTCCAGGTCTGGAAAGGCACAGTGAATAAAACATAGCCAGTGACTCAGTACTGGAAAAGATAGATGTGTCAGTAATTATGATTTGTTTTGTTGTTGTTGTTGTTTTTGGTTTTTTAAGACAGGGTGTCTCTGTGTAGCCCTGGCTGTCTTGGAACTAAAAAATCTGCCTGCCTCTGCCTCCCGAGTGCTGGGATTAAAGGCATGAGCCACCACTGCCCGTCTTGTTTTGTTTTGTTTTTCGAGACAGGGTTTCTCTGTATAGCCCTGGCTGTCCTGGAACTCACTCTGTAGACCAGGCTGGCCTTGAACTCAGAAATCCGCCTGCCTCTGCCTCCTGAGTGCTGGGATTAAAGGCGTGGCCACCACTGCCCTGTTGTTGTTTTAACAACACTGGGTTTGAAAAGGTCTGGCTCCTTTCGAAAGTACCTTTTAAAAATGTTCCTTCCCTCCCCGCCATTTCTCCCTCCTCCCTCCCTCCCTCTCTCTATTCCCTCCCTCCTTTCCTTCTCCTCCTCCCTTTCTTCCTTCCTTCTTCCATTTTAAAATTTTAGTCAGGGTCTTACTTTAAAGCCCAGGCTGGACTTGAACTCACAATCTTCTAACTTCATCTTTCCAAGTGTTGGTCTTGCAGGTAAGCGCTACCACGCTCATTCTTAAGTGTCTCTTCGTTAGAACCTTGCTTGTGCTCTTTTCTTTGCTTAAACCAACCTTCTCATATTTTTTCTTTTTTCCTTCCTCCATCTTTCATGCCACAGATTCAAATCCAACCCATCATTAAAGGTGAGAATAAGTATTCCTTTCTGGACCATTCATGGGTGTGGCCCATACATTTGGATGCTTAGTCACAGGGGAGTGGCACCATTTGAAAAGGCCAAGGAGGTGTGGACTTGTTGGAGGAAGTGTGTCACTGGTAGTGGGCTTTGAGGTTTTAAAAGCCCACACTAGGCTCAATGTTGCTCTCTTTGCCTGCAGATCAGGATGTAGCTCTTAGTTACTGTTCCTGCTGCCATGCTCCTCACCATGGTAACAATGGACTAAACCTCTGGAACTTTAAGCAAGCCCCCAGTTAAATGCTTTCCTTTATGAGAGTTGCCTTGGTCATGCATAGTGTTACCTCACAGCGACAGAACACTGACAAAGACAGCGGGTTACTCTTACACTCCACGATTCCTTTGTGGGAACAGTCTAGCTAATCAGAAACATACTGAGGTGTCATTTTTCTCCTAATTAATGACATTTCTGTTGGTTATTTAAGCCTATGTATTTCATTACATAAGCTCATCTTGGCTCAAGAATTATAGCCTAATGTTTCAGATCCAGTTCTGAATTGTCAAGTACTTCCCTGGTCACCTAACTCAGTACCAGAGCTGAGTTCCTAGGCCTTGATTTTGGAACAATAGTCTGTGACAACAACTTACAACTTTAATTTATTTTGGCATTTCAATTTTCATTTATAAGTCTTCTTGGACTAATCATTATATCAGATTTTCCTTACTGGTGGAAATAGGAGATGAGGAGATGGCTCAATGGACAAAGCACTTGCTATGCAAACAAAATTATGACAGTTCAGATCCCCAGTGCCTATAAGAACACCAGGTGGACATAGTGGCCTGCATGAAATTCTAGTACTCAGAAGACCGATCCAGGGGATACCTGGAACGAGTGGCTAGCTAGAATAGCCATATTCAATCAAAAGACCATGCTTCAAGCAAGAAGGTGGAGAGCAATCAAGAAAGACTCTCAAATATTAGCACTGGGCCTCCACATACCCCCCCATATGCATACCATACACACAGACATATGTAATTTAAAAGTTAAACAAAAATACTAGCATAGTTACCACATTTTCTTCTGCTTCCCATAGGATATATTATTACACAGTATGCATCATATACTCCATTATATATTATTTCAAAAGATGGCATCTCCTCTTAGACTCTACTTATGACATACAACCCCAAGACCAAGTACGTCCACACTCTTCCTTTATCGCTGGCCCCTAATAGAGCATGCTGCCACTGTGTTCAATACATAGAGATAGAGCTGAGTTAAAGAGAAGCTACCAGCCAAGTCGCAGTGATACTTTCCCATAATCCTGTACTCAGGAGGATTATGAGTTCAAGGCCAGCCTGGGCTAGAGAGTTTTAGGCCCACCTAGGCTGCATATTATGACTATGTCTCAAAATAAGAAAAGAAATAGAGAAATAACAGCTACTAACCTCTTCACCATTTTTCTTCTTTCCCAATGCATATTGTTTGGTTGCTTCAATAAACCGTACAGGAATATTATATACTCGCTTGTTAAAATACGCAACTAGTGTATACGGCTGCTTAGAATCATGGCCAGAGCTTTTCCGAATAAGAAACGATCCGTCCTGTTTAAGTAAAGCATAGTGGAAATATGAGCTACATATCTGTAAGCTAGAAATCAGTTTGTGAAGAATATTTTATCATTTTCAGATCTTATTTAGCTCTGTGGTTTTGTTATTGATTAGAATTTGGTTTTTTATGTTCCAAGATTACCGCTTATTAAAGCGGATACTCAGACAAACTTGAATGAAGTCAGTGTTAGCATTTAATGTGCTGACTGAGGTATTGTGCTTGCTGGGATTTAGAAACATGTAAATGGACACAGTAAAATCAAACGGAGAGTCTCTCAAGCTAGAGCCAATGTTTACAAGTTCCTTAAATAAAAATCCAAGCTGTAAGAAAGTAGAAGCTGGGAACTCAAGCTGTTAGCTGAAGAAAATGCTCACCTCGGTAGACTTATTTTAAAGTAGAAAAACTATTTAAAAATTCACTGTGTATTAAATGTTTTATTAAAATTGCTTAGAATCACCCATTTAAAACATTGTGGACAAACATGACCTAAAAGACAGGAAGAAGAAATGCAAAAATTGGTGTTCAGCCTTAAGAATGAATTCAAAGGAAAAGACAAAAAGACCATCTCAGAAAAAAGGAATAAAATTCACAAGGTTTCCAGAGACTAAGTAAGGTCTAATAGATTTAATGTGTGACCCAAATGGACTGCAGCAGAGTGGGTCAGACCATGATGACCACCCAAGAGTGACAGAGGCCTGGGGACAACTCTGAAAACCTTGCGGCTGACTGTCCTGGCTCCAAAGGCTGCAGAGTCAACCAGGGCTCGCTGAAACAGCAGCAGCAAGGGTGAACCTCACCGACCTCTAGGCAGCCCTGCAACCATTCCCACCTTGGCCAAGAGGCTAGCTCGTTCCCTGGGGGACTAGCTCAGGAGGTCGACAGTGGTTGGTTCAAAACACAAGCCTCAATGACTGTGAGTCCTAAGGAGACAAGGGTGTGACTGGTCCATACAAACAGGTTGTGGCTGCTCTAAAACACACCCTCTCCCCAACCAGTCTCTCTCCAGGGCCATCTTCCCTGATGTGCCTCACTGGGCCCCATAAATGAGGCCATTTTTCCCTAACTAGAGTGGGCTGGACAAGAAAGAAGCAAAAACTGAGGAAAACTTTAACTTGTTGGAGACAGCCCTAGCAGGCCTTCTCCTGCCTGGTCTACCAATGATTTCTGTTTAGATAGAGCAAAGAACCCCCACCAGCTGATTGGTGACATTTTAACCGGGATTTGGGCTTTTTAAAAATGGGAGAACAGAGGAAGTGAAAAGGAAACTTTCATCATCCACTGTCCCAATGTCAAGCTCTCAAAAAATACTTCCAGGCAGTTTCTTCTGCCTCTGTCCATATCCTAAGTCCCATGAGGTGATTCAAAATAGCCTGTCCTCCCTCGCTCCTCTGAAGCTGGGCTCCTGCAGCACCAGGCCTTCCCCAGACCTCCCTGCCTCCTGCTTTTCTCCATTGTTTGAGGGGTAGTGGACCTCCGGGAGCCTTGAAATTAAAGATAAACAGGAAGAAGAAAGAACAAAGCAGGTGCTCCCAAGAGAGGAGAAAGTATAGGGAAATAGGCCCTGCACCTAACCCAAGCAATTACTGGGTTAGGATTAATGATGAACCGGTGCCCAAACCTTATTGGATCTGTACAAGGCCTCTTCAGCAGACTTGCGGTCACAGGCGCCAGCATACCAGGGCTTACCATGTAGTTCTGCTTCCTGTGAGACAGAAGCATTGTGAAACATGAGTTGGTCCTCAAAGGAAATGAAATTTTAACCTCAGTGCTTAAGTGGCCCATTTTGAAACACCAAGACGGCAACAATAATCTACATCTTTACCAGTAATATTAAAATGAGTTTCGGGCTTCCTTTGGCCAACCACAAAGAGTGTATGGCTAGCTCATTCCCATTTGGCATTAGCTGCTAAGTTTAGTCCTAAAACATATATGGACCTCACTAGGTTCCTGAACCATTTTCCTCCTGAATGAATTATATACTCTTTTCTAATTGTGCTAACATTCTTTTTTAAAAAATAATTTATTTCTTTTTATTTTATGTGCATGTATGTCTCTGTGTGGTTGTCAGATTCTGGAGTAACAGACAGTTGTGAGCTGCCATGTAGGTGCTGGGAATTGAACCTGGGTCCTCTGGAAGAGCAGTCAGTGCCCTTAACTCCTAAGCCATCTCTCCAGCCCATGCTTTTATTCTTGATGCTTAATAGAGTGCTTCATAATTTCAGTGTATGTGTGTTTATATGTATGTGGGTGTGTGTACACCTGTGCACACAAGCATTGTGCAAATGTGTCAGATATCAACATTAGATGTTGCTCCTCAGGAGCTGTCCACCTTGCTTTTTGAATTAGCATCACTCACTGGGATGGGGCTCCAGGACTAAGCTAGGCTGGCTGGCAGGCCATCCCAGGAATCTCCTGTTTCTGTCTCTCCCGGACTAGGATTATAAACACAGAGACAGCATCACACTCCCTTTTCATTGCATTTTCCTCTATTCTGTTTTTGGGGGGTTGGAAATAGGATTCAAATCCTCATCTTTGTGTAGCAAGCACTTTACTAACTCAACTGGTATCTCAGTGATATTGTCTGCCTGGACTTTGTTAAATAAGGATACTTGTTTGCTTGTCACCTTCAAGGGCACACAGAGTCCTTTCTCTGTCTCTTGATGCTGTTCTGTTTGATATAGCCTTTAACATCCTAAGCCTCCACAGGTCTATTCTGAGGAATTATAAAGTTTAAATAAATGTGAGAGGAATAACAACAAAAACAACACATTCCCTCACTATTTTAAAGGAACACTGTTATTTGGGGCATCTGGAATATAAGCAAGAATAAACGGAGCGAGATCTCTCTTACCAACTCAGTTAAAATCCAGACTCCATCCTGAGCCATACTCTTAATTGTCTTCTCAGAAGACATGTCCTTTCCCAAGGTGGATTTTTTTCCCCCAAATCCACTGGAAATAGTCCAACGAAATCAAGCTCATGCCCTACCTGGTCTGCAAAAGTAGAATTAAATGGGAAGCTAGGTAATGGTCCATCAGCAGCTGAGCTTCCTCCTTCTGGGAACCCTGGAAGAGATTTGAAAACTCTATTAATCTTCAGTAGTTTCTGTGCAGTTACAGTACCTATACCTCACTGCTGCATGGGCCCTCAGGGCCACTCACAGAATTGAAAAATCCTTAGGACTACTCAGAGGGTGGCCTCAGGGCCCCTTTAAATCCTCAAGATCCTTCCAGATGTTTGAGAGGTCTTTGTTGTTGGCAAATGTTTATCTTTGAAAAGCCTAGGTTTTCCTCATCTAGTTCAACAAGCATAGCAACAAACTATTGGCTCCAGATTTTGAAAAGTTCTGTTAAGTTGGACCTGGTAATGCAGGCATAATATCAGTTACTAGGAAACTGAGGCAGGAGGATCCCAAGTTCAAGGCCAGCCTGGGCTACACAGTGAGACCCTGTCTTAGAAGTAAGTAAAATTTGTAAAATGTAATCCAGTGCTACTCTACACATAAGACACACAGACACATACAGACACACCCACATACGCAAGCACACAGACACAGGCACACACACAAACATACACAAATACACACACACACACACACACACACACACATACACATGTATATTTAGTTTGGAATCATTTTCATAAAAATACTTATGTCAGTGTATAATGAATCCAATGTAATTTTTAAATGGGTTATTTAAAAGTTTTAGTTTTTTAAGCTTTAATAATGAGAAGCAGTCTCTTCATGCTCCATTTTGAGACTTATGTAATGCAGAAAACAAGGGAGTAGTCAGTGCACATATCAGTGGCTCTAAACTACAGCTTTGAAAATGGCCTATTTGCTAAACGTGTTATATTTTTGTCATTAAATTATTTAATTATTTTTATTTTATTATGCAGGATAATTTTCATAAACACATATAAAGTATTTGACATGTCTCCCCCATATCCTTTCACTGACAGCTTTAATTTACTTATTATTAGGAAGAAATGTTTAAACAAAAGGTATTTGACTCTCCAGTGAATTTTGAAAGCATTAAAAGTGGTTTCAAAGGGAAAATTCTTGAGAATCTTTACATTAAAGCAAAAACTCCCTCAAGTTTACAGTCTGAATAATAGAAACACAGGAAATAGAGAAAACACTGTTTGTTTGTTTGTTTATTTCATTCTTGTGTGCCTGATGTGGATCTAGTTATTGGGAATTATGTATATATATATAATACATATAATTTTATGTCATACACACACACACACACACACACACACACATATGACAACAAAATGTTTTGCCTTCCTGGAGCTTGAACTTTGATTGACTGAGCAATCAAGACACATGTGACTTTACCCGAGCAGCATTAAGTGTCTCAGTGTTCTTGAGAACAATGAACCAGAAAGCAGTTTCACTGAGGTGGCTTCGGGGACAGGTAGAAGCAGCACTCTCCAATGGAGCAGCATAGTTAAGAGGGTGGTCAGATTTCCCCAGGGTACCCTGTGTGAGGTGCTGGCTGATTTCTTAGGTTCAGGCAGTCAGGGGAATACCTGAGACTAACACTTTTAGAATTGTGACTGTGAGCTGGGATGCCTCTGTCTTTGTGTGTGTGTGTGGCAGGGCTTGGGTACTCCATGTCAGAGAAAGCATTTCCAGATCACCCTTTCTAAGATGGTGGCTCTCACTACTCTCATCAGATTCTATCACCCACCCCACCCCACCTTGCTCTCCGTGGCACTTTAGGGTTGCCTAGTATGAGACTATTTATCTCCTTGTCCGTTGCCCTGCCTTCTGTCTCCTTCACCAAAGACATAACTTTCATCAGGACAAGGCCATTGACGCATCCTAGTCTCTCCTTAACCCCAAACAGTGGTTGGCACATGGCAGAGAGATGAGCAGTGACAAATGAAAGAATGACTCAAGTTGGCAAACAAAAGATAAAATAAAGCTTTTTAAACAGAAAAAATAAATGTCTGTAGACAAAACATTTTCACTTTGTGATGTTAGAACTAACAGAAAAACTTAGTGTGAGTTCCATTTAATTTAAAGTGAGTCAAAAGTGTAATTAAAACTAAGAAATCAAGTTATGTAGCAAAGATACTTTTTTTTTTTTTTGTAAATGACAATTACTCTGTTTATTTGAATGGTTGATCTTGATTATTCGAATATGTTCCAAATTACATGTAGCATTTTCTTTTCTTTTTTACCCCCTACATTGAGGTGAAAGAAAATGAAGGGCAGAAGTAGTTACATTTTATGAGCCTGACTTATCAGGTTAATATGTGTATATATCAAAATTTTTTATTTTTAATTGTGTGTGTGTGTGTGTGTGTGTGTGTGTGTGTGTGTGTGTGTGCAGGTGCTCACAGATGCCAGAAAGGAACATTGGTCCCCGGGGTTGGAGTTACAGGCCACTGTGGGTGCTGGGAACTGAACTCAACTTCTGATCCATCTCTCCAGATTTGATTTCTTATTTTAACTGGGTGATTAATAAAACATCATACTCCACGCATAGCTCAGTGGTATATATGTGCATAAAGCTCTGGGGTTAATCCCATCACTGCAAAGTTGCCAAATTATGACATTATGAGTGTTTACAACCCAAACACATGAAGCTTTAATTTACTAAAAGTACAAATATGTAAGAGAATAATTAATAAAGTAACAAAAATCATAGTTATAAGTACAGAAAGAAAAAAATTATAGTTATGACAAACCATATGTGGACAAATGTATATGGTAGCAGTTTATATCATAGTAATAGATAATGAGTATATGATGAAGGCTTATCAATGGTTCTTCTTTTTTCTTTGCTTTCCAGCTCACCCTGCATACCCACCCTTACACTATTAAGCCAGTCCCCTTTCAGGTATCTAATACCCTACAACATTCAATTTTTTTTATCAAATTTGTCCAACCTGTTCTTCTATCATCTTATTTCCAACCATTCTTCTGCCAATCAAATTCTGTACATATCTTGTCTCTCCCATATGCTTTTTTTTCTTTCTTTCTTTTTTGGCTAAGTAATAAACAGTTTAATAAAAAGGAAAAATGTCTGTCCACTGCATTAGTTACTTTTCTCTTGCTGTGATAAAATACCATGACTGAGTGTGGTGGTTTGGATGAACACAGCCCCCATAGATTCATAGGGAGAGGTATTGTGAACGTGTGGCCTTGTTGGAGTGGGTGTGGCCTTGTTGGAGTGGGTGTGGCCTTGATGGCGTGGGCGTGGCCTTGATGGCGTGGGCGTGGCCTTGATGGAGGAAGTATGTTTTTTAAGGTGATGGTTTACCTTGAGAAAAGTATACAGTTAATTACCATGTTCTCATTTTAGGGTACATTTTATAGATAAATGTGAAGCTCATTAAAACATATTTCAGATTTAAGTGAAATACCTATCATTTATTGAGAATCTTCCAGATGCCAAGCACAGTTCTTGGCATTTTAATCTGATTTTGAAAATAGCTGTATTGTTTGTTTTTTTTTTCTAAATGATGCTGACTGATAAGTAAATATTCAACCAATACAAAAGACTGAAAATATTTACCTTTCAAAATAACTCTATGAAATAAATATCTTTGGCTCCATTTTACAGACAAGGAAGCAAATAAGATACTGGCACAGTATAAGTGACAGTACCATTTGCTCTCATGCCTGGCCCTACCTTCCACCTATGATTGGCCGACATGATCTCATTGTACTTACTTGGCAGGGGTACAGGTTTTTGATGGACAGGTCTGAAAGGAAGAAACATAGGTTGCATGAAAGGCAGAACACAATACATAATCTGGAGAATCTACACCATAGGATACAATACAAAATCTAAAGTTGGGAGGGGCAATAAAACTTTGGGAAAACCAAGACTTTTTTCCCCTTTAGCTTTGAAAAAGCAGGACCCTTGACTATAGTGCTGCATGCTAGATGAGACCCGTAGCCTGAAGAATGGGTCTCTGAGATTCTACAGTCTCTGAAGAATGAGTCTGAGATTCTACAGTCTCTGAAGAATGAGTCTCTGAGATTCTACAGTCTCGGTATTAAGTAAGTTGCTTAATAGCTTTCCAGATTTAATTAAGAAGTAATGTAACACAGGCTCCCTGTGTGAGCTTGCATGACAGAGACAACAAGAAGACATAGCAACAAGAAGACACTTGTTCTTAAAGGGAAGGATTAATTCTCTTACCGGGAAAAGAGCTAGCTCATGATCTATTGTCCTTCTATTCTGGAGGCTGAGGCAGGAGGGGACTTGAATTAAAGGGTAACCTGGCTGCATACATAAATAAGGACTTCCAGGAAAGCTGGGGCTACAGAGTGAGACTCCAGCTTTTAAAAATAGACAGACCGACAGACAGACAGATAAATAGAAGGGTTGGTGAGATGGTTGCTTCCTGCTCTTCCAGAGCCCTGAGTTCAGTTCCCAGCGCCCACATTGGATGGCTCACAGCCATGTAACTCCATCTCCAGGGTCTCTGATACCCTCTTTACACACATGCAGCATATACTCACATATACACATAAATACAAAATCAAAATGAAAATATTTTTAAAGAATGAATAAATACATAAATATAAATAAATGGAAGGATTCTCACTTCTGGGTGGGAGGAAACACTGGTGACTGTACAGTGTCTTGTCTGTGACTAGACCCTCGGTGGCGCTCAGCAGGAACAGGCTTTTCTGGATTAGGAGAGTCTCACATTAGTATTAAAGTGAAATGTCTATTCCCCTCCCCAAATACAGCTTCTTTGGCCAGATGTCTTCCCAATACCCTGTCTTCTAAGGGATCCTTGGTCTGTGTATGCGGCAGTCTCTGGTGCGCATGTGCTCTTAGACCAAGACTCCCTTTCTGCATGATATGGGTCATGCTAGCTCCTCCCGCAGTGTACACAGAGACAGACCCATGGATACTGGACTTTAACTGTCTGAGCACAGGTGGGTGCCAGGAAATGAGCAGGCTCCACAGCCTCTGTGTAACTCGTTCTCTGCTTTCTGTACAGACTTCCTTCAGGTGTTATCATACCTTCCTGCATCTTGATTAGTCATTAGATGTGGTATAAGTAACTTATTGCAGATGAGAATAAAATCTTAGGATTTATGAATGATCTACTCTTTTTGAAAACTTAACTGAATCAAAGTCTAGGTCACCCTCGCATGTGAATATCACTTGGATCTCAGTGTGTTCTTGAGGAAGGGTCAAAAACAAGCACAAATATAGAGATTAAGAAATGTCTGTTGAAGCTAGGTGGTGGTAGCCCATGTCTTTAATCCCTGTAACTTGGGAGGCAGAGGCAGGTGGATCTCTGAGTTCAACGCCAGCCTGGTCTACACAGTGAGTTCCAGGATAGCCAGGGCTACACAGAGAGACCCTATCTCGGGGTTTAGGGGGTGGGGAATGACTGTTGAAGTCCATAGGGAACTTTACTAGTGAGGCTTTGAGAAAGGCAAAAGGTTACAGGAATTTCAGAGGAAGAGAAGCAGTGAGAACTCAGAGGCTCAAAGCCCAAGTGCACCTCCATCCAAGCAGCCTTGACTCTAAAGGTGTTTCTGATGTGTGGCTGGTTTCTTCGAACTGCCATGCTAGTTTTGTGCTCATTTCTTTAAAGTATAAAAGTTCCCAAAGGAGCACAATGGGACCACATTAGGTCCCAGCAGCCTTAAGCTCTGACCACAGCATATCGTCTCTGTACTGTTAGCCAGGGCCTAGCCATCTTGTAAAACCTCCTCCCTTTTGGTTGAGCTGTGACACTCCCCATAATTACAGTAATTTCATTTCCAGAGCTTGTTGGGTCTCTCGGACTGTCCAGATATCCAAAAGTGAGCACGGGCTGGACAACAGGATTCCTGGTGACTAGATAAAAGCCAGCATTCCCCAGGGACTTGTGAAACTGGGTCCTATCTGCCGAAAGGAGTCATACGGCGGCTACCTGTGGTGCCCATCAGGATCTTAAAGTCCACCCGGAGCTCTGGGCTCCCTCAGCATCCCAAGTACCTGTTACAGGTTTCAAAGTCCGCGCTGGCATCCTAGGCCTCCTCCCCTTCCGTCCCGCTCAGTGCCCCTCCCCCACCCCAGCCACCCAGCCTTCTTATAGCCTGGCCATTCTCATTATTCGCCTCTCTTACTCTCTCTAGCTATGCTCCATTCTCTACCTCTTGCGATCTCACTATCTCCACTGTTCTCTCCTGTTTCCCTAGCCCAGGCCATGCTCAGCCCATCTCTTTCTCTCTCTGCTCCAGACGTTTCCAGAAGCCTCTGTCTGCCCTCTCTCATACCTCCAATAAAAAGATTCACCACCTCACAGGTCAGTCCTCTCAGCAGTTTCTCTCCTGCAACCACTAGCATATAAGAACTCCAGTGATTGTTTCTCTAGATTCCCGACTTCCTGCCTAAGCGCCCCTCCCTCCAGTCATGTGTCTGTCAGTCTGTCAGTCATCTCAGATTCTTTTAACTGACTACTCACTGGCCACCCCAGCAATGACCAAATGCCAGCTGGAAAAGGAAACTTCAGCCTGCACCCCAGCTTCTAAGCAAGCCACGGGCAATGATTCTTACAGAGTAACCCCCTCCCCCCAATAAAGCCCTGAATGGTCTCAAGTCGCTAATTTCCTTCTCACTTGTCTTTCACAGTCCTGAGGTCCCCTCCCCAGGGCAGAGGAGGCTGCTCACCAGAGGAGGTTTAGATGGCCCCTGCCTGGGCTCTTGGAATGAGTCTGAAGAAAGCGGCTTGTTGTTCTCTGCGGGAAACCTCTGATAAGGGCTTCCAAGCAGACTTGGTTTTGGAAATTCCTGGAGCCTCAAAGTTTGCACAGAGGCCCCAGGTCACTAGGACTCTGCTCTGCTCCTGCTTATCAGGCTGGAGAGACTGGGAAGCCATGCAAGGTATGCCTGGGGTGTCCCGAAACAGAAAAACTTCAAAGGGGAGGCAGAGAACCACGGGACAGCAAAGGAGGAGGCTGGACGGAGACAGCTTGGAAAAGGGGAAGAATGGGGAAATAAAACGAAGGGAGGCTCTAATGGTGAAAGCAGAGACGAGAGCTCAGGAACAAATGAAAAGCCACTGTCCCCGACACCAGCACCAGCATGCTCTGTGCAGACACTGTGATTTTACACAGGGTGCCCTCGTGTGAGGCTTTGGGTGGGTGCCTCTAAGTTCTTAGTGTCGACATCATGAATGAATCTTACTTTCTCTTCCCAGTCCCCATTCATGCTTTTCAAATACAAATGTTTTAAATGAGCTCATTAAAAAGCAGGGCTTTTTGAGTTACAGTGAGGTGAAAGCAGAGACGCATTGGAAGAGAGACGGACACAAGGAGCATTTGAACTTTGAAAACTTAGCAACCGAACTTTAAATAAACCCTTTTGAAAACCATTTTGAAAAAGTCATTACCTTGTCTAAGCTGTTCGTTCTGAGACATAGTACCACCATATTGCTTTCCGGCTGGCCGTGGCCATCAGCAATCAGCAGGAGGCAGGTAGGCTGTAGCTTCCTCCACAGCCCATGCCTGCTGAGCTCAGGCTCCTAAGCTAATGTTGCTGCTCTCTACCACAGCGTAAATGACCCATCACTTAGAAAAGTTGGCTTTGTATTAACAATTGGCTCATAAATAATGAAAGAAATTCAGAAGGAAGAGCTTATATACACATTATTAATTGAAAGATTATTTTAACCTTCAGAATAAATACATTTACCTTCACAAACATTTGATGCATTCGGTAGGGGAGGAACAGTAGTCTATGTTAAGAAAAAAAAAGGCAAGTCAGCAAATCAGAAGATGGCGATAAAAACTCAGAGCATTGTTAAATACGCTGTCAGAGATTTGCTACAGCTACTCTAAGTCGTGACAAAGCAGCTAAGGCAGTTTCCGGTCCAACCTTTTCATTCGTTGGAAACTGGACGAGTTTGTCTCATGGGAGGAGCAGTCCATTTCCTTGTGGGGACATCACTAACTTATCAGCAGTATTGATGGACACTGTGACCCCCTCAGCAGTTTCTAGGCAGTAGTGCTTATACAGTGGGCGTCTGGCATCTCGGTTTGGTCTTCTGGTCCCACCTTCTGTGTATCTGAAGTGATGGTCACTGTCAGGCTCTAGAGTAAGCTCGGGTCCAACTGGGCTGCCTTGCATCACGGGCTGGCCCAGGGTCACCCTGTTCTGGCCAGAAGCCAAGTTTAGTTTGTGACTATTTATCTGATACATAGTAGTCTGCCAGTTGCTCTGGGATCAACAAGGCAGGAAGTAGACAGAAGCCTTCTACAATGATACAGGCACGGATGCCTGTACGTTCTCTATTATCTGATGTACACATTTAGGGAGGCCAACAGAAACCAGCAAGGATAAGTGCATAGGAAGTAGTATCTTCCCAGCTACCTAAACGTTAGAAGCTTCTCTGGGTTGTCTAGGTGGCAGCTTGAGTTGCTAAGCCTGCTATGTTAAGCACAACGGGATGTATTGACGACCATAAAAAAGTAGATATCAATAGATATTGCAGGAAATGTGAAAAACTTTCAAATGCAGAATCAACTTACAGTCTTAAGTGGTGTAGCTGCTTTCTTCCTGGGGAAGAAAAGATTAGCCTTGTTAAAACACGAGGGAGATGGAATAGAAACTACCATTTTCTTCTTCGACCTAAACCATAGAAGTGAAAACAGTGGCTAGCATGACTGCTCTTGAAGGACAGATAGGGACGGAGGGAGAATTTAATTGTGCTGATCTCTCCAACATATGGAGAAAGGTTAACTGTCTTAGTCAGTGTTCTATTGCTGTGAAGAGACACCATGACCAAGGCAATTCTTTTAAAAGAAAACATTTAATTGGGGTGGCTTACCGTTTTAGAGGTTCAGTCCATTACCATCATGGTTGGAAGCATGTAGGCAGGTGCTGGAGCAGTAGCTGAGAGCTACATCCTGATCCCATAAGCAAAGAGAGAGAGGCAGAGAGAGGAGAGAGAGACAGACAGACAGACAGACAGACTCTGGGCCTAGTGTGAGCTTTTTGAGACATCAAAGCCCACCCTCAGTGACAGTTTCTCCAATAAGGCCACACCTAATTCTTTCAAATAGTGCTAGTCCCTAAGCATTCAAATATATAATCTCTAGTCATCTGACACTAAGCCCAAATTAAATATTTTCTTTTATGTTTCCTTGGTCATGGTGTCTTATCAGGGCAATAGAAAAGTCACCAGTATGGTTTCACTTAATAACATAATAACCCACCTAGCAGTTTCCAAAGCCACCTTCTAGCTCATAAGCGTCCTATATCCCATAAAACATCCTAATGCATGTTCAGATATGTGAGCATCCTAGAGCATGTTCAGATGTATGAGCATCCAAAAGCATGTTCTGATGCCGGGTTCACTCTTATAGGCCATACATTACTTGCAAATAAAACCAGGGAGCAGAAAGTAAAGGTGGAACCTTGTTGGAGGTCTCAGATCTATCAGGTTCTGAAAATTGGAGTGCCCTGCAGCTAACAGTGAGCCAAAGAACTCAGAATGTAGCTAAAGCTGACTCTATGGGAAGCAAGACTCCTCATTTCCAATGTTAGTGGCCACTCTAACATGAAGGCTGCCATGGGGATGGAGAACTAACAGGAGTCCGCAGGGCAGCAGCTCCCCACCCCACACCCAACCCCACACACCCAGATCTCATAAAACCACTATCCTGAATCAGTACTCACCCAGCCCGTGGCAGTGGGGATGGTGCGGTGGTCAAAGATGACTTGGAGTCCCAGACCCCGCTGTTTCGACCTGCACAGCACAAACAAAGTCAGTCCCTGTGTCCCGCTTTCAGGGGTGATGTATTACCTTTCACAGACACATGTTTTGTGTTACTTTTACTGAAGTGTCTAGTGCCACTGAGGCCAAGGGGCAAACCAATCGGCACAGGTGATGAGAAATTTGAAAGGCCAATACAGGGGCCGGAGGATAGTTCAGTGGTTGAAAGTGCTTGTCACACAGGTGTGAACGCCAGAGTTCAGATCCCCAGAACCCATGTAAATGTCAGGAGGGTGTGGCAGCTTCCTAGTAATGCCAGTCTTAGAAGGTAGAGAGGAAGGAAACTCAGCAAGACTAACCGTATTAATGAACTCTAAGTTTGATTGAGAGAGCCTGCCTCAATGAATAAGGTGGAAGAGTGATAAAGGATGATTCCCAACATCAGTCTGAGGCCTCCATATGTACATGTACCCATATATCTGTGCCTATACACATGCAAACACACACACACACAGAGAGAGAGAGAGAGAGAGAGAGAGAGACAGAGAGAGACAGAGAGAGACAGAGAGAGAAATGCTAGCATATAAACTCTGTTGTAGGCTGTAGGTTGGAATGCCATTCTAACACTTCAAGAAGATCTTCTCCTTAGACTCATGGGAAAGTTCAAGGCAATTCCCCTGTCAAATCTTCTGAAGTCATATAAGGGATACAACCTTGACCTTGTACCCTCCCCCTCCCCACCTGCCTACCTGAAAACAAAGCCAGACAACGTGAAGGAGGCCGTAAGAGATGATAGGTTCCCTACATGGGTGGCATCTTGGACACTACTCAAAAGGCAGGAGGCTCACAATGAGACTTTTTATTGGATCAAACTGAACTCAATAAACATTGTGTGTGGTGTATATGCATGTATGTGCTTCGGCATGTGCGCGCAGAAAACAGAGGAGGATGTCAGGTGTCCTGCTCCATTATTCTGCCTTACCCCTTCTAGATAGGGTCCATGTCCCAAGCCCTGAATAAACATCTCACTAAGAGACTACTATAGACAGAGGTCCCCAGTTCCTAGCGGACATGCAGGAGATACTCTGTAAGCTTGGGTCAGATCTGCTGCCCTCTGTAGTGTGGAAGCTTTCCCGTAATCGCAGAAATCAGTTACCAATGCAACTGAGAACCTGGTCTGCGCTAAGCACTGAGAGGCACTCACAGCCTCCATGGAAGGTATCCTGAAGGAGAGGCAGACATACTGTTCTCATGCGTCTCATTCTGAAGAAAAGGGCCTTAGAAAGTATTGAAAGTCTAGTCACAGGATTATTCTCCCAACTTCTGCACAGAGACTATCTATTCTTTTTCTTCACACAGTACTTACTGAGTTGAGTGCAAATGTCACTAAACACCAGAGTGGGTAGTCCAGATGGCTCTGGGCCTTCTCCAGGAATGCTCCTACTTATGGCTTATCTGACTTAGATGCAATTTTAGGAAACATGTAAGAAAGAAAACCACATTTCTAAGTGCTAGGTCTGCTGTCCATATATTCAGGAATGAGCTCAGGCTGGACTGCAGAAGGATTCCAAGCAGTTAGATGATAGCCATCATTCCTCAAGAATGTGTGAAATGGTCCCCTACCCCCTCCCCACCTGCTCAGAGTCATTCCCTTGGCTCTCCACTGACATACACCTAAGGTAGTTATTAGCATACCAACAACGCCCATGCTGACCTCCCTCAGCATGTCCCCTACCTGTTACACACTTCAAAGTCCACTCTGGCATCCAGGGCTCCCCTCCACCCCCTAGCTACTCATCTTCCTTATGATTCACATGATTTGTTCAACCCCCCTTCCGTGTGTACCTGTGTGTGTTTGTATGTGTGTACATATGTGTGGGTATGTATGTGTGTGTGTGGGGGGTGTTTGGGTGTGTATGTATGTGTGTGTATGTGGGGGGGGTGTATACGTGTGTGGGTATGTATGTATGTGATTTTGAGTGTGTGTATGTGTGTGTGTATGTGGGTGTGGGGTATGTATGTGTATATGTGCCTATGTGTGTGTATGTGTATATTTGTATATGTATATATGTGTGTGTACACATATGTGTGTATGTGTGTGGTATGTGTGTGTGTGTGTGCCCATATGTGTGTGTATGTGGGAGTGTGAGTGTGCCCATATGTGTGTGTATGTGTGCCCATATGTGTGTGTATGTGTGTGTGTGCCCATATGTGTGGTGTGTGTGTGTGTATATGTGTGTATGTGCCCATATGTGTGTGTGTGTTGTGTGTGTGTGTGCCCATATGTGTGTGTATGTGTGTGTATGTGTGTGTGTGTGCCCATATGTGTGGTGTGTGTGTTTGTGTGTATATGTGTGTGTGTGCCCATATGTGTGGTGTGTGTGTGTGTATATGTGTGTGTGTGCCCATATATGTGTGTGTGTGTTGTGTGTGTGTGCCCGTGCATGTGCATGCGTGCTGTATTCTCTATCTATTTCCATCTCCACTATTCTCTGCCTCCCTGCTTCCCTAGCCATGTCCCGTCTGTTTCTCTTTTTCTCTGCTCTGGACTCTTCCAGACACCTCTGGATATTTTCTCTCTTGCTCACAACAAAAACCTTCCCCCTAATAATGAAGCAGACACATTGGCAGGTTTTTTACTGTGTCCCTTCACATACAGAAAGCTGAACGTGTCACATGAAAATAAACTGAAGTGTCATCCAACCATGGTGCTGAGTCCCACTGCGATTGTCTAACTGCTGAGTAATGCTGAATGTTAAGATTGACACTGCAAATAGGCTAGCCATGCATATCCAGATAGAAGACATCAGGAGGCAGCCATGTCTGAAAACCCAGGAAGCAGATACAAGGTCTAAGTCAGACTCCATCCCCACTCCAGCTTTTGTTAGACCCACTGCCTGTTTTTTGAAACTGAGCTACCCTTTCCTCCATGTCCCCAACCAGCCTGCCAATAGCTCCCTTTTTCTTTCCTCTCCATAAACAGCTTTTAGCCAGCATACAGAAGGAAGATCTTCCAGCTCTGCTCTGAGGTACCAGAGCATGGTGCTGGTACAAAACCCAAGCTTTTGGGCCAGTGAGGTGGCTCAGCAGATAAAAGTGCTTGCTGCCAATCTTGAGGACCTAAGTTCAGTTCCTGGAACCCCTTTGATGAAAGGAGAGAACTGACTTTACAAAGTTGTCCTTGGACCTCCACATGTGCACCATGACATGAGCGTGCCCTATTCCCTGATACATAAATTAGAAAACAAATAAGACAAAACAAACAAACAAAAAATAATGTGGTCTTGCATTAGGAAGAAAGCATTCTAGTTACTTCTCTGTCACCAAACTGGGTGACTTCTTGCAAACGCTGTCTCAGGCGCCCTGTGAAATGAGGACAGTCATCTTATCAAATTTTTTTTTTGTCGTCAGACGACAGGATAAATCTGACATTTTAAAAATCAGTCAGACACAGCCAGAATCAATAGTCTTAGAAAAGGAACAAAAAATATCTGATGGCTAAAGACTTGATAATGGGGGGAGAGGGCCAGATGTTCAGAAGGCAGATGTGCAGGGCTACATAGTGAGTGATCTTGTCTATATGAAATATTAGCAAGAGCAGGTTTATAGCAATATAAACAGAGGCGTGGTTGCCTGGAACTAGGAGTGGAATTAGCATTGACTACTATGTACAAATGGACATAAGGGATCTCCGGAGCTGGGTCTGCACAGAAATGTTCTACAGTGAGCTGTAGCAATGGTTACATAATGTGTTACTATAAACATCATCATTCAAAAAAGTTATCGACTTTGTACCAAGATGGATGAGATTTGTAATATTCAAATTGTAACTCATAAAGGATTAGTAAACAGGATTGTTACTAATGTCTTGTGATGAATACCCCAGCCTCTCTGGGTGCTGGCAGAGTGCTAGGAATTGCAGATGCACCATCTGTATCTCCCTAACACCAGGTAGGACAGATGGAGACTCAGGGCAAGTGGCAGGACCGCCTGAGCTATGAACCCAGGCCCTTCTCTCTTCAGCCAAGACTCTGTATTGTTTTGGGGGGCTTGCTCACAGGTCACCTATGCCTCTCTTCTGGAGAGGAAGGAGGATGCTTCTGTGAGGGAGAATGAAGACAGACTCCTCTATTCACCAGCTAGGTCCTCTGTTCTCCCAGAGTGTAGCCAGACCAAGAAGCACATCAGCAGGACCCTAGCAATGGTGTTCCTGGCACTCACCTCCCTTTCTGAAAGAGCAGAGCTCTTGGGTAGGACACTTTAAGGGAGAAGTGTGGTGGATGGTGTATCAAACGCATGAACATAGAAGGAAAAACCAAACCAAACCAACCAAACAAACAAACAAAAAACCCAGCTTCAGTCTCTATCTGTCCTGAGCAAGAAAGGCCGCCAAGCAGTGGTGGTGCACATCTTTAATCCCAGCACTTGGGAGGCAGAGGCAGGCGGATTTCTGAGTTCCAGGCCAGTCTGGTCTACAAAGTGAGTTCCAGGACAGCCAAGGGCTACACAGAGAAACCCTGTCTCAAAAAAAAAAAAAAAAAAGAAACGTAAAGGTGCAGGTTGGGGTGTCAACTGCTGCTTAGTTTCTCAGCTAGGAATTCATTTTCAGGGCTTCAGTGTGTCCTGTGTGTCCTGTTTGCTTCTCTGTGTGGTTTGCACATCACCGTACTTCAGCTTCATATTCGCTGACATCTGTTTGGTTTTTCCTTACCCTCTCCCAGCCCCCACCAACCGCAGTGTCAGCACTTTGACCTCCGGAGCTCTTTGCAAGCATTCTTGGAATCTGTGTTGTTGTAGTTGTAGTTGTTGAAGTATATAGCATCCTGCTTTCTGAGGCATGCACACAAAACATTCCACCCAGCAACAATTTTGGCTGCGTTAGTGTGAGATTCAATTTTCACATTTTGGGGGATTTATAAGTTTCAAGGGCTTGTCTATCCATCTATCTATATATCTATTCATTTCGTTAATTAGTTAGTTAGTTAGCTTGGTTAGTTGGTTTTTCCGAGACAGGGTTTCTCTGTGTAGCTCTGGCTATTCTGGAACTAACTCTGTAGATCAGGCTGGCCTCAAATTCACAGAGATGCCTCGGCCTTGTGAGTGCTGGGATTAAAGGTATACTCAATCGCCGCCTGGCAAGGGTTTATTTTATCTTTTTGAGGAACACAATTTTAAATGATATCTGTTAGAAATTAAGGTGCTTCCCCAGCAGTGCCAGCGGCTGCATCATCACTAGTAACCAACCCTTCAAAAATCCCCCTTATCACAGCCTCCTGTCTCCCCGTCTCTGTATGTCTCTCACTCTCTGTCTCTTTGTCTCTAACTCTCTTATATTTCTGCTTCAAGATGTCCTCCCCCCAACACACACACACACACACACACACACACACACACACACACACATGCACACACACGAGCGCCAATAAATCTCTTGTGTGAGATCTGCTGCATTGTATGATCTTTGCAGCATACCTTGGCTGGGATCGACCCACCAAGGTGCTCCAATGCTAAATCCTAACCAACTTAGAGAAATCTTAGAAATATAGATTCTATGTGTCTTCCCCATACGAAAGCTGAATAGCATCTAGAGATTTTACCGTCTCTAAATTCTCTCTGGGAGACAAGTCCCTATGAACTAAGGTATCTGGTTTGTTTAAACTGATGGTTCTCACCCAGCTAGAAGTTGAATCCAACTCAGAGATACTTAGCACCATGTGGGGATATTTTTGCCCATCACATTTAGAGAGATGATTTTGCAGTCTAGTGGGTAGAGGTGAGGTCACTTCTAGGAAGTCTGTGGGCATGGATAAGACTAAGACTTTGTTCCCTGTCCTCAGGGAACGTGGGATATAGGTGACTGGTCATGAATGCTCTTAGTTGTACATCTCTTTTGAAACAGATTCAAAACCTAACCATACACCTGCTTACCTGCGACAGTCCCTGGAGGCGACACATGCTTTGAGGAGCTGTTTGGCTTGGTTGATCTATTCACTGTGGGAGCTGAAACACACAAATATACACATGCAGACATGTTCGATTGAGGAAAGTTATCATAGACAGAAACATGATCAGTCAAACCAAAGAATCTGCAAAGAGTCCATGACCCTCACCAATCCCATAAGCCATCCAAAGAAATCTTCTCAGGGGACGCTCTGGGATGGGTCTATTTATTAGTGATTAAAGAAATGAAGTAAAGATCCTCTGTTAAAACACAGACTGACTGGATCAGAATTTCAGCTCCTGGAGGCTTGGGAGACTAAAGTTTTGCTTTGTTTCATTTTAATCAAAAGTATATTAATCCTGAATCTGGTGATGCCAAATTGATCACACCTCCTTCCCTCCAATACACAAATTCCCTTGGATTTGAGTTTGTTTGAGGAGAGAAGAGAGGAGGTGTGTAGGTGTTGCTTTGTTCACTGGGTGGCTTGGTCTTCAAGCCGTGGCTCACACTTGGAGAGTGCAGGAGAGAGTTGTTATAAAAAATCAGGAAAGGTGAGGACCAGTTCTCGCTGGTCAGATGAGAACATCACCAGAAAAGGCATCACCTGCCTGGGACTATATTTTCCAAAGTCACTAGTTCTGGAGGGCGCTGCTTCAAGTCTGATCTGAGACAATGTGTTTGTGATAGCATTTCTTATCCCCAGTAGGATTTACAGACCAAGAGTCCTATAGGCCTGAGACACTGTGGAACTAAACAGGCCAGGATGCAGAGCCACCAGCTCTTGTTTTATCATCCCTCCACAGATTTGATACCTGAGTACTGTTTATAAGTCAACCCTGTGGCTTGCAGTCTGGTGAGAATTAGCTTTTGAGAACCATTCTGAGCTAAGGCAGCCGAAGATGATAGCCCAGTGCTTTTTATAACCTGGGAATAAACCTGTGACCATGGAGGAGGAGAAAAGCTCAGAAGTCCATGCTCCTCTCGCCAGCGGGGGCGTGGCTACAGAAGCTAGCCAGTGGGGGCGTGGCTACAGAGGCTAGCCAGTGGGGGCGTGGCTACAGAGGCTAGCCAGTGGGGGCGTGGCTACCAAGGAGAGGCACTTTTGGGATCTGAGCACTCCAATGCTTATTTGCTGAGCAGCCTAGTGCCAGGTAACTGCTGCAAGTTTGCAAGCTCTCCAAACTCCGAATGCTCACCTTTCTCAGCTGGCAGTGGGCTGCTTTCTCTGGGATGGATATAGTTTTCATCGTTATCCTCCACGGGGACCACATAATCAGCCTAAAAGAAACATAGACGTGAAGAGAATGCTTGCTGTACATTCGTAGATAATTGTGGGAGAAAGAGATTTTTGTTTCTATAAAAGCTTTAATGGGCTATAATTCGCACACTATAAAATTGCTTACAATGGGGTGCCTTCTGGCATTTAGTGATCCGTTGTATCTACAGAGGCTTGTCTACCAGACTCTGTTCCATGAATGCTAAGTTCATGGCTGCTGAAGTCCCTTAAGGAGAATGGATAATATCAGTTGTATTTTCTGTGATGAAACATCAGGAGCAGATGCAACTTATAGAAGGAGGAGATTATCTGGTCCTAGAGTCCATGATGGTGGGTGGGGGTTGGGGGATGGGAAAATAGGTTACTCCAATAGCAAACAGAAGAGGTGGCAGCAGGAGCAGGAAGCTGAGAGCTCACATATTTAATCACAAGCATGAAACAGAGCCTTAAGTGGATGTGGGGTGAGATTATAGAACCCCAAAAGCCCATCCCAGGGACATACTCCTTCCAGCAAGGTCACTCCTCTAAACATCCCCAAACAGCCACCAGCTGGGGACCAAGTGTTCAAATGTCTGAGACATGGGGGCTATTTTCATTCAGACTTCTATGTCAGGATTCAGCCAATCCTTAATCTCTAGGCTTCTAAAACACCTAATACGATGTTAGGCATGTCTTGTAGTTTGGATCCATCTTTCTTTGATAGCTAATGCTTCCGAGCATCTCTTCAGGTGCTTAGTAATACCCTTTCCCACTTTTAATTGGGTTGTTTGCCTTTTATTGTTATGGTATATTAGTTCCTTGACGTCCTAGATATCAAGTCCTATATGAGATCCATGACTTGCATTTTTTTTTCCTCTAATTTTGAGTCTCACCATGTGGCATACAGCAGCACTGAGCCGAAGTCCTCCCAGTGTTGGGATTACAGGTATGTATGTGTAATGGGCCTTGCTCACGCTTTTTAGATGAACCGCTTCAGGTCCAAAGATCTAAGTCTAATTTGTTTATTTGTTTGTTGTTGTTGTTGTTTGTGTTTTGGTGTCATTAAAACCATAGAGATTTACACTTATGCTTTTTCCCTCCAAGAGCCCAATAGTTTCCTATCTTACATTTGGGTCTATGATCCACTTCTGGATAATATTGTATTTGGTATGAAATAGGGTTGAGTTCTCTCATTTTGCATCTGGATATGTAGTTTTCCTAGCACTGTTACTTTTTTTTTTTAACCAGCTACCTCTTTATTAAATTTTCTTGGCCTTTGTCAACAACCAGTTGATGACAAATGGAGAGAGAGAGAGACTTTTTATATTGATAAAATATAAATATGCCACTGAGGTCTTAAAAACAGATTTTCTAATCCATCCCGGTAGACTGACAAAAAATATACCAAGAGCAGAAAAACAAAGAAACCAACAAACATTATCTTGCTCAGTCATTTTAACGGCCCTGTTAGGTAGGTATTACCACCAGCTCTGAGGTAGGGAGAAGATACAGTGCTTGAACAAGGCGTTAGGTACAGGCCTTGAGCCCGGTCACTTCCAGCACTCCACAGCCACCGCCTGTCTCACGCAGCCCACCCTTCCACCTTCCCACTCCTCTTTTAGAGCTCTCCCCTCTCTCTGGTTAGTTGCTCTTTCTCACCTCTTCTTCACCTTCCACAGGAATCATCCTGTCTACACTGTCTAGAACCCAATCTCTTTAGAGTAATCCTATTTCTGGAACCAAAACATTTTTACTCCAAAAGGGAAATGACAGAACAGAGTCAATCCCAACACATTCCCTTTGTTCAAGAAGAGAAACTGAACAATGTGCATTTCCGGTGCCGAAACTCCTAGGCTTGAAATTGCCACCTGCTACAAGTCTGTGATGACATCACAATCTGCACCTTCAAGAGCCCACAGGCATTACTGTAAGGTTCTGATATAAACTCCATTATCTCGTGAAGAATCCATCAAACCGTAGCTGTAATGTGAGCAGTAAGTACTCAACAACTACAACAGGGTATCTTTTATCACAGGTCACCTCAAACATGCTGAATATTTGAGACCAACTTTAACTACAGATCCCCCTGCCTCGACCTCTCGAGATCTGTGATTACAGGCACGTACCATCACCCCTAGCTATCAACGGATCCTTTAAATGCAAGTAGGTTACTCTGGTAGCATGACTGCCACATAGCTGAGAAACTTCAGTGCTTTTAAGATGTGGGTCAAAGATATAAGTAGGCCAGAGATGGCATACACATCTGTAATCTCAGCTACCTGGGAGGCTGAGGCAGGAGGATCATAACTTTGTCAGTCTGTGAACACAGCAATTGAGATAAAAAATAAGAGAGCCAGGTGTAGTGGTGTAAACTTTTGATCCCAGCACTTGGGAGGCAAAGGTAAGTAGATCTTTGTGACTTCAAGGACAGCATGGTCTACATAGTGAGTTCTAGGACAGCCAACGCTACATAGAGAGAACTTGTCTCAATGAAATAAAACAACAAATAACCACCCCAAACAACAAATGAAATAAATAAAACATACACTTTTTGAGATACAGGAGATTCTGAATATGAAAACAAGATAAAGGTGTTTGTGTGTGTGTTGGTTTTACCTTTTCTTTTCTCTTCCCTTTTTGTAGATTCTTTTGCCCTCCGGAGACAGGTCAGCCTAACCTGACCTTGAACTTACTCTGTAGGAAAGGAGGACCACGAACCCTGATCTTCCTGAGTGCTGGGATTACTGCTCTCTGTCACCACTCCTGATTCATATGGTGCTGGAAATGGAATCCAGTACTTTGTATAGGCTAGAAAAAATATTCTACCAACTGAGACACATCCTTGATCCTCTGTGTGTGCAGGTGCAGGAAGACGTTTGAACAGAGAAGAATCTCAGGCGTCATTGTTTAGGTGCCATTCTCTTTGTGGGTTTTGTTTATTTGATTTATTTTTAAATTCTATCTATCTATCTATCTATCTATCTATCTGAGACAGGGTTTGTTTAGCCTTGGCTGTGATTTTATTTGTTTGTTTAAGGACAGAGCCTCTCATTGGCCTGGGACTCCTTCCCTAACCTGTCTCCACCAGTGTTGGGATTACAGGCAAGCATCACTACCCATGCTTTTTTATGTGTTTCTGTGGGAAATGAACTCTGGTCTTCCTCCTTGAAAGGCAAACACTTTACCAGTCGAACAATCAGCCAGTTTGTTGTTTTTTCTTTGTAACCTTTCTGTTGATGCTGTTGTTATTATATTTTTAAGACAGGGTTTCTCTATGTCGCCCTGGCTGTCCTGGAACTTGCTTTTGTACACCAGGCTGGCCTCAAACTCAGAAGTCTGCCTGCCCTACTTTGATAGTGCTGGGATTAAAGCTGTGCTCCACCATGCCCAGCCTGTAACCTTTTTCGAATGTCAACTTCCCATCTGCTCCTTCCAGAATACAGCCTCCTCTCTACTCCTTTCCCACTGGTCCAGGTTTTCTGGAGCCATCTCTGCAGGACAGTACTTGTAGAATTCTGCCCTGTCTCACTGAACTCCCTCCCAGCTAATCACAGAAATGGAGATCCTGGCACAGACCTTCGCTTCTGTGTCTAAAGTCACATCTTCAAGTGAATTTGCCCAAGACTAAGAGAGTTTACCTACCCCTTTCTCTCCGTCCTGATACTTGTGTCTCCCTCCCCCATGCCTGCCTTAGAGAGACAGAAATGTCTCTTTAAATCACCTCTCTGGCTGATAGACTGAGGCTTGAGAAACCACCGTTCCCCCCAAGTCTGCCACCATTTGCTTTTTACTATGCCCCAGAGCAGGAACCAGGCCCGGAAGTGTATAGAGGTGGTAGAAGTGAGGAGCCTTTCAGGGTGAAGGTGTGTGTGTTGTGGGAACAGTGAGCCCATGGTCAGGGAGGAAAGGACTCATTCACAACTGAGAGGAGCTACCGTGAGGCTCAGCCACTGTGACTCAGTGTGGGCCACTGCCACCTTCAGTGTTCAGGAGAAACTAGAAAACTGACCTGTAAAAAGTCTAGAATATGATAGAAACGGTGTGTGTGTGTGTGTGTGTGTGTGTGTGTGTGTAAGAACTCTATCTATTAAATATCAACATAGTAAGAAAGTAGGAAGGAAGGAAGAAAGGCAGATAGACAGACAGAGGTTGGCCAGCTTGCTTAAAATCACAGAGCTGACAGGATTAAAAAGGATTTAGACCTAGACATAGTCTCTACTGTGCTTTAAAGGGTCCTCTTTTCTGTCTCCTCTCTGGAAACTATATAAAGACACAATGAAGATCATTTCACAACTGGTTCTAGCACCTGCAGACATCCCAAAAGAAGTGGTTTCTCAGAGGAGCTCCGCTAAGAATGTCTGGTGACGGCTTAGAGCTGTCTTCAGTGCCCTCCTGCAGGACCATCTTAATGGCCACACGTGTCTTTAAAAAGCAAATGCCATGAGAGCCAGGACTACTGGTTTGGGGCAGCCACTGTCACACAACCTGAGCACTGCACTGGATTACTTTAAAGAGGCGACAATCCCAAGTGGAATAAGACTCCCAAAGAGCAGGCAGTGACAGAGGGGAGGTTGGTGAGGTGGGTTTCCGGATTCCCAGTGGCTGGGTGCAAGAGGGGAAGTAAAAGCGGTGAAGTTAGTTGGGAGGCATTGCAGGATGACAGGAAAGGCTCCGATCCGGTACATACACATTTCAGCGGAAAACTGAGATGACTAAAATGTGTCCCATGTGCTGTTTTCAGAGAAAGCAAGTCACCTTGAGGGACTTGGAGGCCAGGAGGCCAGCAGGGCTTAGAGGAAGGGAGGTTGCTCCAGACCTTCTTCCCTAGTCCCTCCAGCTCTCCCCCTAGGCTTACTTTACCTCATCCTCAAGGAGGTCTTTGGGCTTGGGGGGGACTTGAGGCTTCTGTAGAGAGTTGGGGGCTGGCAGAGTGGAGGCCAGCCTCGCTTTCGCTGAAGGCCAGCTGGGCTTGCTGGGAAGTGTCTTGCTGAAGGATGGAGAGTGTCGCTGGCTGGATCGATTATCTTGAACAAACAGAAGACAACACAAGAGGTTCTGGGTCATTCATTGTGTGGAAATCATGGGGATCTAAAAACACACAGCCAAAGGCCTCTGTGTAACCACAAAGGATCCGTGTGGTTCTTAAAGGAGACAAGTCAACAGGTAGACAGAAAGCATCAATTGTCAACTGTCTATTTACCAGTGTGTTAAGGTCCTCAAGACCACATTGTGAGGGGGTGGTGGTGATAAGAGCCTACAGGGTTGGGAGAGCTGAGAGCCCAACACTCTGCTAAGCATATGGGCAGGGGCAGCATGCTGCAGCAAGGAGTCTGGTTCTCAGCTGTATTTACACATTGGAAACATCTCAGGGTCTTTAAAAGTGGTCGTATTCTGGACTTCTGGATACAATCTGTTGTGATGGATTTTTAAGTCTTCCAGAATATACCAAGGAGTTCCTTCCCTCAGTTCCTGGGGAAACCAGGCAAGCCTGCTTTGTTCAGGACTACCCTTTTCATCAGGAATCTGAGAAAGAGCCCAGGCTCCAAAGCTGGGTGGATCTGGGCTCCTTCTACTCTAGCATCAACTAACTGCACCTGTTTGCATCCGTTACAGCCTCTCTGGCATCCCTTTCCTAGCTTTACAGTAGATCACACTGTCTGCCCTTTGGAGTTAATTGTAGGAATAAGAAAAACTGCAATGAATGAAGCCGGTGCAGCATGGCTGCCTAGTAAATGGATCTGATCCCATCGTGCTCTGTAAGGGCTTCAGATAGCCAGCCTGCTCAGCGACGCTGTCGGCTGAGTTCTGATTAGACTGACGAATTTTCAGAAGTTCTTAGCATCCGGATGCCTTGACATTCCCCATCCTAGGCAGTATAGTGCCTTGCAGCATGCTGCTAGATGTCCTGCTTCCTCCCGGGACACTGCCTTGCCTGTCATACCCAGA
>JADRCH010000142.1:2913569-2938376 GCA_019843965.1 Rhynchomys soricoides | reverse complement strand
GCCCCCCACCTGTGCACCGTTCTCCCCCTGCCCCCCACCTGTGCACCATTCTCTCCCTGCCCCCCACCTGTGCACCATTCTCTCTTCTCTCTTCTCTTGCAGATAGCCCAGACCATGTGCAGTCTGCTCCCTGCCTCCCTCTGGACTCTTCCAGGTGTCCCTGTATATTTTCTTTCTCTTATACACCATAAGACCTTCCCCTAATCATACCTGGAGCAGTCGTGTTGGCAGTTTCTTTGCTGTGTCTCCTTGCATACAATAACCAAAAGCAACTTGGAGAGGCATGGATTTATTTGGCGTATAGGTCTGCCTGCCTGTCTGCCTGTCTCTTTATGTAACTTTCTTTTGAAGTCCCTGGAGAGTCCCTGGATTGAGAAGCTCTAGGGCTGATTTCTGAGAGGGAGCATGCAATTGAATGGAAATCCCCAAAACAAAGAGGCAACAACTGAAAATGCCCCTGGGTCATGGATATCTGGGTGTGGGGGAGGACAGGACAAGGAGGGACAGATACTACTGCAAGTGGTGAGGTTGGCTTTGCCAAAAGAATGGTTTCCAAGAATTAAGGGCAGAGCAAAGAGAGGAGCAGGCTCTGCCAGCAAAGTACACAGGACTGATTTGTAAGGTTGGGAACATGTGTGACTTTGGTTTAAAGCAGGTTTGTTTCACTTTCATTTGTGGGAGTTCTTGCTAATTCTGACTCAGTAGTTGGGTGGCAGGGTGGAGACTATGTATGCCTAACAAGCTCCCAGCTCACTGCTGCCATAATACTAGGGATCAGACTGTGGAGCAAGTCACATTCCTGTGTTCCAAGAGACCCAGATATATTGATATCAAGGCTACGTGGAAGGGCTGGGTCTGTAGCTCAAATGTAAAGCACTTGCCTAGCATATATGAGGTCCTGGCTTTGAGCCCCAGTACCATATAAGAAAAGATCAGATGTTTGAGATCAAAGAGAACACTTTTCGGTGTCTTGCAGTTGGAAAGAGACACACATTCCTAAAGCCAATGTCAGAGAGGCTCTCTGTAGCATCGGGACCCAGGGTCCAAAACCCAGCAGATCTCTATTCCTCAAATGACAAGAGTGAACGGGAGTGATGTCCACAGTTACATAGCCAGTTAGTGGCCAGACATGAGAGGACCTTGTCATTAGCTCTGTGACCTATGACTGCACTCTGGTGAGCCGTAAGAGTTCAGTGGGGCCGAGAGAGAGAGAACTGTATTATGGCTCAGTTCTCTGATGGAGGATGAGAACTAGGAATGGAACCAGATGTTGAGCCACCTAGAAGCTCTGTCCAATGACAAGCAAGAAATGGTGAGGGACTGACCTATAGCCATGGCAACAGAGAGGAAGGATCCTTGAAGGTGGAATCAGCAGGATTCGGATGAAGGCTTGCCCTTTCTGCACAGAATGAGGAACAGTAGGACCTGACAAAGAGCCCCATGGCATGTGCCTTAGGCAGAAGGATGAAAATATGACAGATGTTTCCTGCCTTTCACCAAAGAAGAAAGCAGAGAAGGAGGCATCCGTGGGGAAGGGATGACCAATCAACCATGATGAGAGATGTCCCTCTTTTAGCTGGTTGAGCCTCTGAGGACTGACTCTGAGATCCAGCATCTGAGTCTGTCATCTCCAATGCTGCTGATTCATCTACAAGGGACATACATGCTTGCAATTTGTCCCCTAGCACTTGAATTAGATGTCACCTCCTCAGAGAAACCACCCCAGAAAGTTGTCTCCTATATGATTCTTTGCCACTGCACCCTGCCATTTTCTTCCTGTTTTCCAGAGCAGCCATCATGCTTAGGAAATTACTTATTTTAAAAATGTGTGTAGCCAGGCAGTGGTGGCACACGACTTTAATCCCAGCGCTTGGGAGGCAGAGGCAGGTGGATTTCTGAGTTTGAGGCCAGCCTGGTCTACAGAGTGAGTTCCAGGACAGCCAGGGCTATACAGAAACTCTGTTTCGAAAAACCAAAAAGAAAAAAGAAAAAAATGTGTGTGTGTGTGTGTGTGTGTGTGTGTGTGTATGTGTGTGTGTTGAACTAGCTAGGAACTTCTAGGAATTCTGTGTCTGCTCCCATCTTGTCCTATGAATGCTGAGGTTACAGACTACTACAATATTTAGACTTCTGTGGTTTCTGGGGATCAAAACTCAGATCTTCACTTGTGTGGCAAGCACCTTAACCACTGCCACCCAGGACAAACTTGTGACATATTTGTTGAGTGGGTCAAGGCTACAGCACCTGCAGATGTTTATTCTACAGAGTAAACTGTTCAAGTGACATCACTTCTGAATTGTATGCTTTGACGCTACAGAGGCCAGCTCTGTGACTGCCTTTTGAGACCTCAGAGCTTGTACTGGGTGGCCATTAGGAGACACTGGAGAGAATTAACACCTACATCCAGTAAGTGCCACCCATTTCTCCAGGACCAAGTAAGCTCTGGAAACCATCATGGGAGGTGACCTTACTTGGGAGGACACCAGTGGTGGGGTAGGAATAAATGCAGACTAGATGTTGGCCTGAATCACCTCTTACACACAGCACCGGTCATTCCACAATTTCCCCCATTATTCCTGTTTGGACACTAAAACAGTCAGAGTTGTTTCTTCTCTCATCTTTGGAGAGAAGAGTAGTTTGTTCTCAGTTAGCCATGGTTGGGAAACAGGTTTTCTTGTCTTCTGGATCAGGTAGATTTTTAAATTCCTGGACAAAATCCCCATTTCTTAGTCTTATTCTCCACAGGAATCCTGTGGCTATCTGTATAAACTTGCTAAATGCTTGCTAAATGCTTGACAGTGTGGGTTTCTATCTATTCTAGATGAAGGTGTCAAGTAATGACTTTGATCACCATTGCTACAAATCTACTTATCTCAACATCAGTCTTTTTGCAGCCCAAGTTGATTCTGGTTGAAATGAATCTGTGGATGTGCAGGTGTAGGAGGAGTTCAAAGGTCAGTCTTGAGTGCCATTTTTCAGGATCCCTCTGCTGCTTTTGACAGGGTCTCTCACTGGGAATGATTACCCAGCAAGCCACAGGAATTGTCTATCTCCACATCCCCAGTACTGGGACTACACATAAATGTCACCATGCCCAGCTTTTTATGTGGTTTTTGAAGGTCAAATTTGGGTCTTTATGCTTACATTTCAAGCACTTTACTGACTGAGTCATCTGACTCTTTAAATAGCTTTTTATGCAGGATGGATTAGTCCCCACTGGCATGTACTGCACAGGATTACACTTGCCATACTACATGAAATTATAGATATTTCTAACACCATCTGTCTTCCCTTTATGGCTATCAATTCTGTAGCAATGGAAACTATAAGTCACTTGTAAGCATGTCTTCTACTTAATACCTTATATATGCCTGGCACATGGGATATATTCAGTAAATAGCTGCATAGACACATAGATGGGTGTAGGATAGACAAAAAGATGGATAGGTGAATGGATGGGTGGGTAGGTGGGTGGATGGATGGGAGGTGGGCGGGCGGATGGGAGGTGGGCGGGTGGATGGGTGAGGTGAGTAGGTGAATGGACAGATGAATGGGTGGGTGGGTAGATGGATAGGTGAATGTGTGAGTGGATGAATGGGTAGAGTTCATTTGCACTGTAGTTAAAGGCCCCATTGATATAGTTGTTATTAAAATCAGGCTGAGCATCTTTGCTTTCAAATGAACACAGCTTATTTCCCTCCCCAAGGAACACATATGAACACTAGACAAAAGCCAGCTAATATATTTTAGAAATATTCTTACCTAATGCATAGTCCCTTCGAGGAACACTTGGAGGTCCTTTGACTTTTAGCCTGTGGATGAGAACCAGTAGAACAAGAGTCAATGGGCAGGACAACTGTTGCCAAGGCTCATAGCACAAGCCAACACAGAGATAAGAGATAAATAACTCCTAGAATATCTTTTGCACCAATTGAATTGAGTTTAGTGTATTGTAGTCTATTGAACCCAGTATTCTCCACAGTGTACAGGAAGCTTATGACTTGGCCCAAGTCAGGCAGAGACATGGAAGGGCTCTGTGAGGCCCAAGGACTAGTTAACACTGTATTCAGTGACTCAAGGAAGATCAGTTCTCACTGGCTGACAGGGCAGTAAGAAAAGATGAACTGTGCTTTAATGATTCACAAATACTTTTTTAAAAAGAGAAAAAATGATCAATAATAAGAACTTAACTCATAGGTTGGATGAAAATTATTTTAACCATTTCAAAACATGACAAGTGGGGCTATGGCCTAGTGGTAGAGCACTTGCCTAGTACGTGTAAGACCCTGGGTTCTAGTCCCAGCATTAGAACAAAACAAAACAAAACAAAACCCACAGCAATAGGCAAGTATCATCTCAAGATGGAAGGTTTATAGTAAATTACCAATTAATAATAGTTACCAATGTTACTTAAGAGTGATTTTCTTAATGAAATTTAAAGCATCACATATAAAACTTTTATCCTGTAGCCTTTGATTACTAAAATATTATTTCCTTTTATAGAAGCAGTATATACTATAGTGATTACATATCTATTGCATTTCTTTTTTTAAAAAAAATGTGTATTTTAGAAATACACAAAATTCCTTACAAACCAAAATTGCAGATTGTAAAAATAACAGTATTTGTTTTTGTCTGGGAATCCTCCCTTGCTCACCACAGGCTTCCGTATCCATTTTTGCTCCCATTCTCATCACAAGCTAACAACTCTCACAGGGATAAATTTGTGATGAAAAAGAGATCATCAAAGGAAGGGAAGAGAAGCAGGAACAAAAGATGGTGTAATGCCCAGGAACAGTAAAATTTCAAAGTGCTCAAGCCAACTCCCATGCACTCCCACTCCGAGTCAGGAGAGGAAACTTTTAACAGTTCAGCTCATCTGAGAATGAAAGACAAATGGAGAGATTGGTCAGTAAGTGCATACTGCACAAGTGTGAGGACTGTGTTTGGATGCCCAGCATCCACCCACATAAAATATGAATGCGGTGTGCCTGTCTGTGTGGGGGATGCGGGACATGGGAGGATTCAAGGAGTTTGCTGACCAGCTAGTCTAGCTGAGATGGTGAGCTGCAGTTCAGTGAGAGACCCTGTCTCAGAAACTAAGGTGGGGAGTGGGAGAGGAACATGGGATTCTAGCCTCCATACATGAACACACACATACACATACACACACACACACACATGTCTGCACATGCACCTATATGCATATGTGCACACACCCATACAAACATGTACATGATGCAACACACACACACAGAGAGAGAGAGAGAGAGAGAGAGAGAAAGAGAGAGAGACAAAGAGAGAGAGAGAGAGAGAGAAAGAGAGAGAGAGAGAGAGAGAGAATATGCAGGAAAAAAGAATGCCACAGACCACAAGCCAGGAATAAAAGGTGTATTTTGAAAGTAATGAGTAGCTGGCAGTTACAATAAACCCAACCGTTTGTATCTCAGTCTTTGTGATAGAGGAAACAGTGTGCTCAACCATGCATCCTCCTCTCAAGGGAGAATGTTGTCCGGTGTCACAAGGGAGCCCAACTGTAGTTCCTCTGAGGCAGGGAGTCCTTGACTTCCATAGTAATGGTCATGGTGGCCAGATTTTCCACCATCCAGAAACATGGCTTGTCGAGGAAAGCACTCTAGAGGCTAGGAAGAAGCTTGGGGAGTCAGGGTAAGAACATTTGCCCTGCAACCATGACATCATGAATTCATATCCTTGTTACCTACATAAGAAGCCAGGTATGGCTGTGCATCTCTCTCTGTAACCACAGAATTTGGTAAGAGAGAGAGAGGCACATCTCGAGAGTTCTCTGGCCAGCCAAGCCTAGCAGAGTGAGTTTCCAGTTTAGTAACATGCCCTGTCTCAAGGTAGTAAACTGAAGAGCAATAGAGAAAGACACCCAAAATCCAAGACTTGTTTCTGTGTGCATGTAACACACACACAAACACACACACACACACACACACACACACACACACACTCTAGGGACAGTAGGAAGAATGTTTGAAATAGAGACTGTCAGGATCCTTGGCTGTACAAGGCTTCTGTCATATGACTGAACACGAGAGAGAAACCTCACACCACTGAGAACATCGGAGTTAAAAGCAAATCTGGCAGCTGGGGCAACCCACAATTGCTAGTGGCTCTGACAGTGGCTAGTGTGGGGAACGAGATTCCATAGTGAACATGATAAACAGAAATGACCTCACACATCTGCCAGCCCCAGGACGGAGCCTGCTCTTCCTTACAAGACAACGCCTTTCCTTACAGAGGAACACAGCCTCTGCCTTCCAATCCCCAGATATGCTGAAGCTGCGGTACATGCTAGGTTATAAAAACAATCAAAAATAGTAAGCACACCGTTCTGCAGACATGGGGGAATGAACAGGTCTATGCTGCCGTTGGCATAGATGGGGGGATTCAGCCCTAGTGATGAAACTGTAACTTTCACCTAGACATTTTATTTCAAGAGTTTAGATTAATGGAGCACTTGAAGACTGAGAAGACTCTTACTGAAGTATTATCTTTGACAACTAAAAGGAAAGGAATGGCTGGGGAATTTTGATTGATAGGGAACTGTCACTCCAGAGGTATTATTGATTCAAACTCACACCCTCCCCTTTAACACACCCACTGATCTATAGTTGGTTTGTTTAATCATAATACAGTTATAGAAGACTACTAGAAAGCACTTTAAAAATATGGTTTATTCTTTCATACTAATAGAGGTCTATGGTGATAGCAACACTACAAGCTGGGATAAGCATATATGCAAATGATGCTGCTTGTGGTGGAAATGTCTGTGTGTAAGCACGCACGGTGTGGGCATAAGCATGCCTGTGTAAGTGTAGACAGATACATGTGTGTGAATCACTGGGGTAACACACTGGATGATGCCTGTTTGGGGAGAGGCTCAGGGAGGGACTGTGAGAAAGTGAGCATTCTCGATACATTTCAAATTCGGTGAATTTTTTTTCATGGTGAATTTGTATTAATTAAAAAACGAACTTAAAAACTGAACATTAGGCAGAGTGTGATATCGAAGACCTTTAATCTTGGCACTCACCCAGGAGGCAGAGGCAGCTGTCTTTCTTTGAATTTGAGGCCAGCCTGGTCTACAACTTGAGAAGTCATCCAGGGCTACATAGTGAGACCCTATCCCAAAAGACAAACAAACAAAATGCTATTTCTCTTTTCATCTTGACTTAGACTTCGAATAGTGAATGCAAGAAATATATACAATTTCTGTGGTGTGTGTGTGTTTGTGTGCACACACACTTGAGAGTGTGGGGGGGGGCGAGGGAGGAATCAATCCTGGGTCCTAACATGCTTGGACCCTGTAAGTGTTTTAAAACTGAGTTAAATGCTCAAATAGTTGGGATTTCAGTTGTGTGCCGTTACACCTAGTCTAATTTCTCTTGGTTTTGTGTGTGTGTGTGAGTGTGTTTTAAACTAAGGGGTTTTTGGTGCATGTGAATACCCAGGATTGTGGCTTTGCTTCTGCAAGAGCTTGATGAAACCTGATTTTAAGGTAAAAATTAACAAAGCAGAAACCAAACTGTAGACCAGAGACATGGCATCACAAAAAAGCAAGGTATGCCTGCCTCAGCAACACCTAGATAACGCCGAACCAAAGAAGCCAGGCTGAGTTTCCTGTGTTCTTACTGGCTTCTCTAGTTTTATACCTGGGGCCTCAGCTCAGTAGTCATTTAAGTGGTTCTCCTGCTAGGTGCCTTGAGTGGGCCCAGCATACCTCCTCAGGGAGATGGGGAATGGTAGATCCCTTAGTTCCACTTCACTCACTAACCTGTTTCCAGATGGAGACCTAACTGCCTTCCTGCCCCTAGTAAGAAGGGGAGAGGCATCAAGGTCTCCACTGGCTGACAGAGCTTTGCTCCCTGCTCAGCACTGACTGACTTATTACATAGAAATAATAGTGAGTAACTTACTTTTTTATCTTGTCCATTATTCCGCCTTCATTGTTCTTAATATCATGGACCATCTTTTGAAGCTGTCTGTAAAAACCAAAAATCACAAGCATAAAATATTAACATCTAGGCTAAATTGTGCAATACAATTTTTACCTTCATCAATAAATGGCACTGGTCCTATTTGGATCACAAACTACTGGTGGCATATCTTTAAAGCTATTTTATTTAGTTTCTTTTATCTCTTCCTCTCTCCCAACCCTCTCTCCCAACACTAGGTAGGAGAGAAAGAAGGTTAGAGGAAGGAAGGGGCTGTAGGTGGCTTTGAACTACTTCCTGTTGACTATGGACTTTGGGGTTTGGGGGTGCAAGCCCAATCTTCACAGTCAGGATTTCTCCAACTTCTTGTTACTTTGCTCTTTGCTTCCAGTCACTCACGAATCACAGCGCCACCAACCAGGAGCAGCAGAGGGGAAGCAGCAGCTCTCCTCCTTTTTTCTTCCTCCTTCCCCTCCTCCTCCCCCTTTCCCCCTCCTCCTCCCTCCCCTCTTCCTCCTCCCCCTTCCCCTCCCCCTCCTCCTCCTCCTTCAGAGTACCCCCCTGTCCCTCTCTGGCATCTATACCCTCTCCAGCATCCTCAGAATTAAACTATCTGCAGCTGGCAGAATTACCCCCTGCCAGAGCACAAACAAGGCAAACAATCTGCTGCTTTGGATAATCTGAAACAGCCCCATATCTCACCCCTGGGATTAAAATGAAATCATGTCCACGTAACATAACTGGGGTTAAGAAATTAAAATTCTCGCTACAAGCGACTACTGGGGCAACTCTGTCATTTCTAATGGGTATTCTAGAAATCACTAAGGAGACGATGACATTGGGCACTGTAACTTGAACGGCCGAAGCTGGAGGTGCTGTTTGATAGTAAGGCACATGCAGGTTCCATACCCATCACTGGATAGACAACTCTGGGTCTGTGAATGAAACTCAATAATAGAACACTTGCCTAGTGCGCTGAAGGGCTTCATGAAACAAGATAGAGTCATTGGGAAGAGGGAACCTCAGTTGAGAAAGTGTCTCTACCACATCGGCCCATGGTCAAGCCTGGGGTTATTTTCTTGATTGATAACTGATGTGGGAGAGCTAAGCTCACTGTGGCAGGTGATCCCGGCTGCTATAAGAAAGCAGGCTGAGCTTGCTGTGAGGAGCAAGCCAGTACGTAGCATGCCTCCATGACCTTGAGTTCCTGTCCTGACTTCCTTCATGATGGAGTGTGAACTATGACTATTTTATATTAAAATATATGCCAAGTGAAAAAGAAAAGCCAATTCAAAAAGTTTATGTGCTATCTGATTCCAACTGTGTGCCTGCCATTGTGGAGACATTGACAGAGAAGATAAAAGAGCAATGGCATCTAGAGGCTTGAAGGTCGAAAAGATGCAGCGTGAAAGAAACAGAGCTACTGGCTCTGATGTAGAAAATCTTATGCACCAATTTGAAGTTCAGAAAAGAAAGAAAGACATACTCTTATTAGTTAAGCCTGAGACCTTTTATGGTCAGGGAACAAGAACAATGGCAGCACTGGCTGACGTGACTCTCACTGAGGCTGGACTGGTGATGATTGATTTCTTATACCTATTTTTGCCTTCTGCTTCCTGATATGATTGATTAGGAATTGCTGATGAAGCCCGGCAGTGGTGGCACACGCCTTTAATCCCAGCACTTGGGAGGCAGAGGCAGGCGGATTTCTGAGTTCAAGGCCAGCCTGGTCTACAGAGTGAGTTCCAGGACAGCCAGGGCTACACAGAGAAACCCTGTCTCAAAAACCAAAACAAAACAAAATACAAAACAAAAGAATGCTGATAAGCATTTAAAGCATTTAAAGTAGATATGACTGATTTTTATGTAAAAGTTTAGATTTGTGATTCTTTTAAGATTACTTTAAAAGATAGATAGTAAAATAATTACCCCTTTCTTGGTAACCACAGGTTGCTGCTGCCAGTAAGAGAAACCGGCTGAGAAAACTCCTCTGCTTGCTCACATTGTTAATCTATAACAAGTTGCTTAGTTACAAATGTATGTGGGTTTTGGGAAATCATTTGTTTTCTTTACCTGTACTGTGTAATGTTATTTCTTGTAAAGATATTGGAGAACACATTGTTTTTTTCATGGTCACTCACTAGAAGAAAACGAGGACATAACCACATTGTAATTTTATACAGCTTGAAAGACTTTGGTTGGATATATAAACCATAGGAGAAAGAATAAAGTTGTTGAATCATTGTTCCATCCATCAAATCTGTCTGTCTCTCTGTCTGCCTGTCTGTCTGTCTATCTGTATGTATGTATGTATGTATGTATGTATGTATGTAAAGCTTGTCTGGGTGTGTGTTGGAGCTTGTTCCATTCATCAAGTCATCAAGTGTGTGTGTGTGTGGCGAGAGAGAAAAGAGAGAGAGAAAGAGAGAGAGAAGAAATGCTTGAAGCCTGCTTGCTGGAGCTTTGCTCCATCCATTCTATGTATGAATGTATATGTGCTTGTCTGTCTGTCTGTCTGTCTGTCTATATGTATGTATGTATTTGTATATATGTTTTTTAGACATGCCTTTTGCTTCATTTACTCAATGTGTGTGTATATATATATGTATATGTGTGCATGAATTTTCTCTTTCCTTTTCTTTCTTGCTGGTCCCAAGGAGTTAAGAGTTCAAAGTTTCTCACTGACTGCAGGAAATGCAGGCTAGTAAATTAAGCTTTCTTCTTTCAGAGAAAAGTCTGCTGAGTAATTTCTCTAATCACTGGCTGCTATAGGCAGCAGGTCCCGTTATTATCTGGACCAACCCATCAGTGGCTCTAAGCACTGACTCCCATCTGTTGCCTGCCTCGGTTCAACCACCCCTCGGATGCCAAAGCTGGTTATTGGCAATTTATTAGTGGCCATTTTAACTGGAGTGAGGTGATACTTCATTGCCCAGGAAACAGAAAGTGTCCAGCTTCCTGTTTCAGTCAACAGCATGCCCCTCCCCTTGTCTACCTTAAACATGTGAGAAGAACAGGAGGGGAGAGCTCTGGTTGCTGGTGGCCCGCAGTCTTCCTTTACCTAAGCTCAATAAGTACATCAGAAGGGATGCTTCTCACCTGCTAGGTGTCGGAGCAGTAATGTCAACCCCACAAGGCACAAAGCCCACCAACATCATCCACCATCTTGTCTTCCTCGTTGAGTACATGGGCAATTGATCTCATTACAACTTCTCCATGGAAGATAGGCTAAGCTAAAGAAGGGGCCTTAATTAAGCTTGGAAGTGGAGTCACGCAGAGTTTGTAATCATCCTGATACCTAGGCCTCACTCCAGACCACTGAACCCAGAGTCATTGACCCTCAAGTGTTTTCCAATGTGTTGCTGAAGCTGAGAACCTCAGACAGCATTATTAGGGTAGGTGACCCCACCCCTCCGTTCTGGGGATCTGGTTTGAGAAAGCACATTGGGGAGGACCACACAGAGCCAACTGACCACCCAAACATCCCTAGGCATTTGAGGGTGGAGCAAATTGTAGAAGGCTAGTTTGTGGGACACTAAGATGAGGGGCTCTGAGGGAGCAGCTGTGCTGAGGTGTAGCCAGTCCCCAAACAGGAGTCCAAGAGAGCTCACACTTTACAAGATTCATGTTCCATTATCTTTTTGTTAAATATAGAAGAGGATTCAAAAAACAGTAGCATCTGCCACAAGCATATTTTTAAAGCCCATCAAAGGCGTGGTGTGTGTGTGTGTGTGTGTGTGTGTGTGTGAAGTATCTTATTTTTCCTTCAGCTCACTCTGCACTCACTGGACCGTGGAGAGGGGATCCAGCATGCTGGTATTTGCTCCACTTCTCTCTTCCCAGAGAAGACTGAATGCAAAGCAACCAGATCAGAGAAAATCCCCTTGTGGTCTGGTCTTCGGATTAAGAGTCTCAAAGGAGAGCAAATCCTGCTGAGAGCAGATATATTAATTTCCTTTCATCCATTTCAACCCCAGCTCCAGTTCTTGGATTTCATGCTTCAGGAGCTGTAAGGTTTGCCATGCCACCTGGAGCAGATCTGGGTCTAAGTGCCCCTCCCTACCTGTGAAATGCTGTGTCAGGCTCCAAGGCCCTGCACTCTGCTTCGAGGGCCTTCAAAGTCCCTGTTTCTAAATCTCAGACCTCACATAGCTGCTATTCCCTTTCTCATGAGCCTGCAGTATCTCTCTAGTGTCCATGGAACCTAGCTTGACACTACCATCTTGGCTGATCATTACTGGAGCTCACCCTGCTCTCTGTAGAAGCCTGCCATCTCAGGCACCCTTAGAATCTCTGTGCTGATACAGGTTGGGGGAGCAGGGGCTGGTGTCTCTAGCTACTTGTTTCTAAGATTAATTTGGAGTAATATTTTCTCTGTGATCCTCTCTCTCTGTCTCTCTGTCTCTGTCTTTATGCGTGTGTGTAAAGAACATATCTAGACTTTTACTACTTTTTATTACAAATGTATGTTCAAAATTGCTTTTGTTTTAAACTTATGTATAATATATGTTTAAAGTGTGTGTGTGTGTGTGTGTGTTTGAGACAGGATTTCTTTGTGTAGCCCTGACTATTCTGGAACTCGATCTGTAGACCTTTAACTGAAAGAGATTCACTTGCCTCTGCTTTTCAAGTGCTGAGGTTAAAGGTATGCACCACCAATCGCCTGGCTTAAACTTATATTTTAAATTAAAAGTGTTTTAATGAACATTCCTAGGTCTATTGGATTTTTGGTGTGTTGGTTCTCTCTTTCTATCATGTAAGTCTTGGTAACTTACAGGAACCAGGCTTGGTAACAAGCAAATTTACCTGCTCAGCCATCTTGCTGGCTTTTGTTTTGAGACAGCATCTCCAATCCCTTTTGAGTGTTTACATGGTTTAATATTTTTGATTCCAAATTCTTTTTTTTAGATGTTACTTATCATTTTCATAGGACTTCCATTTTCAGTGTGGGGGTGGGAGGCGATTGAACTTAGGGCTTCACATATACTAGGCATGTGCTATCCCCAGCCCACTTTTAGTTTTTAATTAAATTGTAATACATATTTAATTTAGGGGAAAAAACTTCCAGGAAGCCATAGAAAAGGAAAACAATGGATCTTGTAATCTGCTGTCTTTGGATTGTCAGGCTTGAAACTTCTGAGTACTCTCTGATCTTGCTGGTGTTTTGTCACCAGTCATATGAACAGAAATGCCAGATACTCAGAGGAACAGGAAGTGCAAAGGCTCAGAAGTAGGATCATCTGGGACCTTTGGGAGCTGGTGAGAAACTCAGAGCAACAAGGAGAAGGAAAGGGGCTGCAGTAAGAGAGATGCAGTCAAAAGTGAGGCTAACCAGAAATGGGGGCAATCAAAAGTGAAGCTAACTGGATGGGGCAGGTGCCAAAACCTTCCTATAGACTCATGATTAGATGGGTCTCAGGCAGCCAGAAGCGCTCAGGGATGTTCCTGGGGTATGTCATGATTCAGGAGGGACAACAGGGACATTATGTGCAAGGTGTGTGTGATTGGTCCATTGGTGGCCAATCAGACCTCTCTCTGCTGAGCCTGCACCCAGATTAGTGAACACACTAAGGACACAAGAAGATGTGAGGTTTCCTCCTGGGAATTCAGGCTGACAACTTTCAAATGGGACATTGCTGCCCAGCTAGTCTCAGAAAAACAAAGCCTGGGGAGGCAGCTCAGGGGGTAGAGCATGTGAAACACAAGGCCATGGGTTTTAGTTCTGTCACAGAAAATAAAAATCTCTGGTGTTAAAGTTCTGACCAGTGTGCCATGTTGGAGTCTGAGGCAGAAAGACTAACAAGAACAATGCCCTGCCTTTGTTTAAAACTTCTTTCTCTGTGTGTGGTGCAGGCATGTGATTCATGTACACGTGTGTGTTGGTGCATGTGGAAGGAATCATCCTCTATCTCTCTTCTACCTTCTTCACTGAGGAGAGCCCCTCAAAGCCAGAACTCATCAATATGGCTGCTCTTGCTAATTAGCTTGCTCTGAGGATCTTCTACTGCTGCCTTCTGAGGCTGAGATTACAGGTGGGCTGCCATGCCCACTGGGTATTCTCATGGCCTCTGGGGATCTGAACTCCCGACCTTACGCTTGCATGACAGGTGCTTTAACTGGTGAATCATTTCCCTGGCCTCACATTTCAATTTTCAGTATTTCATTCTTAAAGTTTTTTTAAAATTTATTTTTATTTTGCTCAAAATATTATTTACCCTGATTTACTTCCTTTTCCAGACTACTCCTAGAAGTTCAGTGCCATGATTTTTTGTTGTTTGTCTTATTTATTCCACAATTCAAGGAGCTGGCCAAGCTTGGAATCCAGAATTAAACTGAATACAAATCCTGCCCTCTGTGATGCAGGACAGGGGTCCCTCCCCATTTCATGGATTGCCCAAATCCTCTGGCCTCTGAAAACTCAAAGCAGAGACACAGAGAAAAGCCAAGGATTCTGCGTCCTATACATTTTCCTCTCAGATAACTTCTGACTCAAATGAGACATCACTGGCTCCTGACCCACCATTCTGAAACAGACTGCTCTGTTATTTGCATGCCACAGACATGCCCCAACGGGCTTCTTCTTCTCCCCCTTGATGTCTAGCCTCCTTCCTCCATGTTCTGGCCTCAACTTCCCCATGCCCACCTCCTCCATCCTGACCTTCTTATGGCATCAATGGTGTTATATTTAGGTTTGTGGACTCAGCACCCAGTCGCTTCCTTCTGAACAATGTGTCGTAATTACTGAGACATTTTGGTGGTTCCTTCCATGGCAGGATAGCCATAGTAGGCCTCCTAGGGTTCCCATTCCATTTTATTGATGCAAATACTGAGGCCTAGAAGGAGCAAGGTGCTGTTCCAGACGGTCTAGCTTTGAAATCCAGGCTCCTTATTTTGTCTATGAAGTCATAGAAATTTAGAAGTGGCAGAGACCTTGCCGTGTTCTGGGTCAGTGTCCTCTTGCCCCAAGGAGAGAATTAAGTTCTAGGGAGATTTGACGGCTGTCCTGGGGTTAGCTTACTAGAACACCGCTTGGTTTCTTTTGTGCAAATGCCCTCCCTACTGTTTCCTACCTGGCTCAGGTCTCCTGCTGGGATATATGTTGTCCTGTGGGAATGAGGCACCTCTTCCATCCTGAGCCACAACCCAGAACTCTGACTGGCACAAACCTGGCAAGGGAAGGCTGAAAGACTGACCCACCCTCAGGCCAGCACAGAGCCTTGGAGGAGAAACCAGAACAGAAGTAAGCCTTGGCATTTGTTACATATCATGCACCAGGTATTGCCTGTGGCACAACCTCCCAGTGTAGCTCCTGGTTTTATTCCATTTTCTATCATGCCAAGAGCAATCTTAATCATCTTTTACATCTACAGTAGGGCAAAGCATATTCATACTGCTATGGGATCCTCACTTTTAGAGATGAGAACATGTAGTCAGGGAAGCTGAAGAATTCATGTAGTCCTATTGCTACTGAAAGGTGATATACAAACTGAAATGTGACTTCTAAGTGCATAACCTGTGCCTGCTCTGGACAGCACGCTGGTTTATTTCAACTTGGGTCCTTTTCTGGGGAGGTGACCAGCTTCACCATGAGGGCTCTATGGCCAGCCTCCATTCTATCTTTGAAGATGGCACACAGTCCCACTACCTGCCTAGCAGTCACACTAGGGATGGGTGTGTCCCCACCCCTGCCCTATTACTGGCTTCCAAGGTCAAACATTTTGCTGGAGGGAGTCGTGAGTTCTTAGTGCATTTCAGCCTTTAGGGAGGGGCAGAAAGAAAAGAGGAAGCGGCAGATGGCAGAGGGAGGGTAAGGAGACAGGGTAGTGTTTGAGAGTCAAAGGGGATGCTGTGGGGCTCTCCAGGTCTGGAACATGTTGGTAGTGATTGAGCTGGAAGAAGCACCATTATTTAATGGCCTAGGCAGAAAGGCCCCATGGAGTCTGGAGCAAAAAGCCCTTGTCTGCCTGACACCATACCTCACAGCTAACAGCCACTAATCACGGGTAGTATATCACAAATGTTTCCAACCTCCTTCCCCGTCTCTATTTTCCTGCCAACATCTACAGCTATTTTGCTGCTGGTGGCTGGCGTATCTGTGCTGCTGAGCTGGGTTATAAACAGACAGAAATTGGGCTGCACTTGGTACAATCAGGGACAGGGAGGAGTCTACCAATATCAAGTATCTTATTCAAAGTCCTGATCCCATTTACCCTGTCAGGGGCAGATTGGCTATGGACTGTTCTCATTGAGAAAGATGGGCTGACCAAAAACCTGTGCTATCCTGTCTTCAACATGTTCTTGGAAGATTTGCCACTTGATATGACCACAAAGATTGCCCTGGTTCTTCCTCTTCCTGATTTCAGTGGCTAGAAGGCCTTGGTGCCATCAGGGCTACAGCTTTTTCTGTTCTCTGAGCATGCAGGGCTCTGCTGCCCTGAGCTTTTACACCCATGCTTTATGGAAGGGAGTAAAGACTCTTCATGAGGCTGAAAAAAGAAAAAGCAAGTTATAGACCCAAACAATTATGGGAGACTTCTGTGTCCATAGAGAGGGAGGCCCTTCGGTGAGCCACGCCTGTTAATTAATTCTCATATACTCACTGTTTCTACCAGGTGCTGTCTAATGAAGCTTGGGATGTCCAGCCTCTCCATTACCAGCAAAAACAACCACATACACACACACACACACACACACACAGAGAGAACAACAATAACAACAACAAAACAGAGTTTCTAGACCAAAGCAGCTAGACATTTAAAAAAAAAAAAAAAAAGCAGATGGCCAGGAAGTCATTCAAACCTGCTCCTAGAATATTCTGGAAATATTTTTCTAGGAAATGAATGTGCTTAAAAAATTTGAGGGTGTCCTTTTTAAAGCTTACTTAATGGGTAAAAAGGGGTGATATTCATTCAATTCATCCCTCCTATGATAACAGTACATTAAATACATGTGTGAACACCTCAGAATGAATCCTATCATTTTATATAATTATTATATATTGGCAAAAATATTTAAGTGTACTTATCAAATGCTGTGTGTGTGTGTGTGTAAATCTCATAACACGACCCATTGTGTATGGTTAATGAATGCTAACATAAACAAAATTTAATTGAGTCAACTGGAAAAAAAGACTCTTGCCTGTGACCACATGGTATTGCACAGTATTGCCACCTACTTGGTGAGGCATTCATTCCTGCAGCTAAACCTCAAAACATTGTTTACAGTAAAGAACAATTTTTTTGTTGTTGTTGTTTTGTTTTTTTCAGGACAGGGTTTCTCTGTGTAGCCCTGGCTGTCCTGGAACTCACTCTGTAGACCAGGCTGGCCTTGAACTCAGAAATCCACCTGCCTCTGCTTCCCAAGTGCTGGGATTAAAGGCGTGCGCCACCACTGCCCGGCTAAAGAGCAATCTCGAAGAATAGGTTTCCTATGTCGTGAAAATATTTGACCCAGTTAAACTTTTCTTTCTGGAATTTGACTTAAAAAGAGAGACACAGGGAACATTTTGTGTGTTGGGGGGGAGAGGGGGGAGAGAAGGTTGAAAAGAAACTTTGCAATTCTTAAAAGGCCTGAAGAAACGTCCATCATGAACACAGTTAGGGTTGTGGCTGCACCAGCAAGAGAACCTGTGACCTCCTAGAATCTATGCAACAAAGGCAGGCACAGTGGGTGTGCCTGGAATCCCAGCACTACAGAGGCAGAGACAGGATGACCCCAGAGCTTGCTAGCTGACCAGTCTAGCTCAATCTTTGAGTGCCAGCTTTAGTGAGAATCCAGACTCACACACAAAAAAGTAGAGAGCAATTGAGGAAAACATAGGAAGACATGAAACATTGGTCTCTGGGGCTTTGGGTCGATCCATCCATCCATCCACCCACCCACCAATCTACCATGTATCTATCTGTGTGCGCCCTCGTGTGCACACACACACACACACACACACACACACACACACACACACACAAATGTTCATGTGTTCTATGGTGCCATGTGCAGACTAGAATACAACTCTGGGAAACAGTTCTCTCCTTCCACCATGGTCCAGGGAATGGGCCTCAGCTTGGCAAGTTCATTTACTCACTGAGCTGACTCTCTGGCCCAAACAAGTTTTTGATTGTAGCACACAATGGAGATTTCGCCATTTATATGGTAACGTTTAGTAAACTCACAAGGTCACGCAACCAACTGTCCAGATGCACAGAGCAGTCAGTAACAGCTCTAAAGCTGATTATTTTCTTCAGTTTACTTTTGAGGTATTAAATGAATAGCTTTTGTTTTAGCGTGTGTGTGTGTGTGTGTGTGTGTGTGTGTGTGAGAGATTGTACAAGACTGTGTGTGATTGTGTTATGGAGGATCAAATACAAGGCCTAACACTTTCTGTGGGAGGCAAAGCTCTTCCACAGAGCTCACCCCCAGCAGTGCTATCAGCATTTTAAGAAATGGCAACATTCACCCTAAAAGCACTAGGCATGCAGGCCCAGCCATCTGTGGTTGGCATGGCAACTGTGAGATCCTTGAATGTGGATACACTGTGGAGCCAGAAGTTCCCCCATTACTTAATACAATTAATACAAGCTTAAACTAAAACCTTTAAAAATCACATGTATGTAGAATTTTGCTTTCTAAGAATTTAGCATTCCACTCTCCTTTTTCTTTTCTGTATTTTGGATGTTTTGTTTAGCTTTGTTGAGATGACCTCATAAAACCCAAGCTGGTCTGGAGTTGACTATGTAGGTCATGATGACTTTGAACTCTCTGTCTGCCTCATTGCCTCCCCCTGTCTAGTGCTGGCATTACAGGGGTGTGTCGCCACGTTTGGCTTTCCATTTATTCTTTGAAAATATATTTTTCAGGGGTCAAGAGATGACTCCATGGTAAAGAGCACTGGCTACTCTTCTACAGGACCCAGGTTCAATTCCAGTACCCACATGAATGCTGACAACTGTCAGTAGTTTCAGTTCCATTGGATCTGATACCCTCTTGCCTCCTTGTGCACCCGGCATGTAAATGATACACAGACATAGATGGAGACAAAACACATTCACAAAATAATAATTTTAAAAAGAAAGTATATTCTCCTATATGTGCTTGACTCTATCACATACACATAAAAAGAAATTATTTCTTGTCTCCTGGCTTGGGGGTGTGTGCATGTATGTGTGTGTCCGTGTGTGTGTATACATACACACATATATACATACATGTAAATTTTTGTACTTAAAAACAAACCTTATTCTTCTTGCTGCATATTTTTATACCTGAACCAAGTATAGATTTTGTTTTTGTTGTTGTTTTTAGTAGTGGAATTGGGTCAAGGGTCAAGAGTCAAGGGTCATTCATGCTAGGTAAGTACTCTATTACCAAGCTACAGCCCCAGTTCCTCCTTTTACTTTTTATTTTGAAACAGAATTCTTTCTAAGTTGCCCAGGTTGATCTTGAACCTGTGACTCTTCTGCCTTGGCTTTTTGAGTACAGAGGATTACAGCTCTCAGATAGTTTAAAGCAGTGGTTCTCAATCTTCCTAATTCTGGAACCCTTTAATACAGGTTTTCATGCTGTGATGACTCTCAACCATAAGATTATTTTTGTTGCTACTTCAGAACTATAATTTTGCTACTGCTATAAATCATAATGCCAATATCTGTGTTTCCCAATGGTCTAGGCAACCTCTGTGAAAGGGTCATTCAACCCCCAAAGGGGTCACAACCACAGGTTGAGAACCACTGGCTTAATGTATGTGTGGGGACATGGCAAAACATTCATTCTGTGTCTAAGATTAGATCCCTCAACTTCTGTTCTAATACCCATAGGGATAGCCTCCTACCTGGGAAATCCAACCCCTTGGGCATGTCTTCACCTCTGACCTCCTTACCCTGTTCATTCAACTCATAATCCTTGTTGACTAAATAATCTCTGTGCCGGAGGCAGGGGCATAGCATCTGCTTCTGGGTCCAAGCTAGCTGTCAGAATAATGATTCCTGGCTGGTGCTGGTGTCAGAACATCGAGGATCTGTAACTGCTATACTTAGTGGTGTGATTCTGAAGCAGAGCCTTGAAATACTGTGGACAGCTCTAAGGACATAATTTGGTGCAGCAGGGAAGCTGAGGCCAGTGTTTCTTTTGGGGAAGTGGATATTCCTCCAATTATTTTTTATTCACTGTTACAGTGCCCCTGTTATACACTGTGTATTATTAGTTCATACTGTTACTTCTATTTTCCAGATGAATGAGCCAAGGTTAACTGGATTTAGTGCCCACTTAAAGACTGTGAGCTAATTAGTGCAGAGCAGGCAGCCAGACCTGGGTCTGCCTGATTCCAGCCAACGTGAACTCTCCTTCCATCATAGCAAAGACACTTTCCCAGGGCGCCTCCTAAATTATACTGCACTGGTGATGCATGCCTGGCCTGCAGGTAAGACCAGCTATGCTCTTTGTAATTATAACTTACCCACAGACAATGGGAAGCACTGCAGGCTCAGTCACTGTAAAACACATTGGCGTGTGATACCACTCAACCTGAGTAAGTGGAATTCAAGTATAGGCTTGAACATTTTCGATAACTGTAACTACACCCAAGTCTCGATCACTGGAGGTTTCTGACAAGTAAGCAGGTTTTATTTTATTTTATTTTATTTTATGTGTGCCTTGGGCCTGAAGAGATGGTAACCCTCCAAGTGAGTGGTGGGAATCAAACCCCAGTCTTTGCAACCACAGGTGCTCTTAACCACTGAGCTGACTGTCCAGCCCATCCTTTTTAGCTTCTTAAACCAGTTGTCCTAGGGTATGTATAGAACACTGACTAAGCTAGAAGGTTCTGTTGGCCGGTACATTGCTCAGGGAGAAGGAAGGAGAGAAAGGATGGTGGGTAGACTACTTTCTCTCTTCATCAAAGGCAGTATGGAGGTGTCAGCGTTAGAGGTGGGTTTGTTGCCACTAACTTGCATGAATTACTTTGTCTTTCTAGTCTCAGTTGCCCTACTTGAGATATAAAGGTGCTTGAGAGATGTTTCTCATGTCCTAGAAAGGTGGGCCTCAGTGCTTCTTTGTAGACCCCACATCTTTACATAGGCAAGCAGGCATGCTACACTTAGACCAGCACTGGCTGCATAGTTCCAGGGTCCATTGTAAAATGACAAGACCTCTCATTGAAGTTACTAAAGGCTATGTCAACACAATGTTAAACTACATGTGGATCTTTCAGTGTGTGTGACCATGTAACCAAGGAAGACCAGTAGCCTGGCTGTATGTATCCTGCCTACTTTGTATGGGGGAGAGAAATCTGAAGAAGGTCTGAGACCCCAGAGAAGTTTCCTGGAGGCAGAGATACTCCTGAGGTACTGAGGTCCCTTCATCCGGCAAGTGGTCAACAGAGAAGTGTAGCTCAGCAAGGGACACCTAGTGTTCTTACCCTGGCTTCTTTGCTTTTGAAATGGGCATCAGTGAGCCCATGCTGGTCTGAGGGAAATGGCATTTTAAAGGCCTACTCCATAGTCCTGGAGAGTTGTGTGAACATCAGGATGAAAACTGGGGCTGTAGGCATAGCTGCCAGTGTACTGTTTCAGAGAGGAGGTAAAGACAAGCCAACAGGGTGGGTCAGGTGAACGGCACAGGAGCCTGGAGGAGAATACCTCAGGAAGCAAACCTCTCAGCTGTGGGAAAGCTTGGGGAAAGAAAGGAGAAAGACAAACATACTCCAGTTATCATGGTTTACATGTCAAAGGTCCCCATAGGCTCATGTGTTTGGTCATGTCTTGGAAGGCTGTGGAACTTTTGGGATCATGGTCTAGCCAGTAGAAGTGGGTATCTCTGGGCAGACCTTGAAGGTAATAACCATTTTGGGTTCTATCCCAAACTTGTTGCATTCTGATCTTCTAAGATGTAACCAAGCCACACCGCAGGTTCCCAGTGTTGTTGACCAAGCCATGCCCTTCCCACCATGATTGGGTTGTGAACAAAACTAATCTGATCTCACTTAAGTTGTTTTGTCGGGTATTTTTGTCACAATGATGAGAGAAGTGGCTAATACACTGGTGGACAGAGACCTGGGGACAGAAAATGTGCCACTAAATAAAGAGACTTGATACACTGTCAAGAGATGGCACTCCCCAAAAGAAGGTTTCTTAGTAGCTGGACATCCCTGAGACCCAGCATCAGCCAACACAGAGACTGCTTCCTCACAATGGAGTTGGGGAGCTGAGAGGGCATGTGAGACCTAGAAGACAACTAGAGACCAGTGTCATCTTCCAGGTATTCCTACTCTCTCGGAGGGACCCTTGAGAGGAGGGTGGAATTTCACCAGCACCCCTCAGGCTACAGTTCTGGAATGATAAATATCATGCTCACTCCCTCCCAACCTCCACACCAAATGTGTACTGGTCCCTAGGATCCTAAGTCCCTGGGGACCTAGGAAATCCAACAAGGCTGTGGGATGAGAAATGTAACTCCATCCCCGAGTCTTTAAGCATCGTCGTCCAACATGGCAAACAGAGAGAAGCAAGGCTACCCCTGAAGGAGCCAAGTGCCACTTGCCCACAAACAAGGACAGTTAAGATGGGATGATCCGCTGCAGCACATGTGAACCTTGAGTGTTAAACTAAGCAAAGTAAGTCAAGCACAGAAAGACAAACACAGCATGATTCCAGGTATCTGAGGTTCCCAGAGGAGACATAAAGTAGACTGTAGTTTCCAGGTGGGAATGCAGCGGGAGCCTATGGCTTAGTGAGCACAGAGTTCCAGTTTTGCAAACCGAAGAGTCCTGGGCACTGATGGTGATGGCCATTGTACAAGGTTCTGAACCCACCCAATGCTACTAAACTGTACACTTGAAAATAGGGAGGTTCCAAAGGGGAGATCTGGAAAGGGGGAAACATTTGAAATGTAAATAAACTATGAAAAAAAAGGAGAAAAATTAAAGCGTTCAGATGGTGACTTTTATGCATTTTATTGCATGCATTTTGTCAGAATGAAAAGGGGGAAATACAGAGACATAAGAAGCCACTGAGGCACAGTCCTAAGCCCAGAGTCACAGGTGTCTGAGAGAGGCACCTGTGACACTCCAGGGGAACAGGCTTAAGGCTCAGTTTAGAGGCAGGATCTAGGATCAGTCACCAGCCTTGAACACTCCACTTAATGCAAGGTAGGCCTGGATCCTTCACTTAAAATCAGATAAACCATTTCCAGAGACTTTGATAAGATCAAAGCAGAGAGTCATTTTATTGGGGGAGGGAAATATGGAATTTATTTATTTATTTATTGGTTTTTTGAGACAGGGTTTCTCTGTGCTGGGATTAAAGGCGTGTACCACCACTGCCCTGCTTTGGCTTGGAATTGATTTATAATAGTGCCAGGTAAAACTCTGACAGGACAAAAAAAAAAAAATCTACTCGCCTAACCTGATGGGTGCTCATGAGGAAGATAGCCCTGGGGATGTACGCTGGTTGAGGGAGGATCCCTGCAAATCTGTGTCTCAACAACATTGCTGGAGTTTTGCATGTGTGACTGAGAAGGTATCAGAGGATAGGCAACGGGAGTGTGATCAGCCCTGCATCTCCTTAGCCCCGTCTTTTCCCCTTTGAGATATAACACCTCACTTCTTTGGGAGCTGAGGCTGGTTACTAACTGGTCATTGAGAGCAGACTTCTGGAGTCAGCCCCATCCTTCTGAGTACATCAGAAGTATTTCTCGAGGCTCAAGGGAAAACACAGTAGCTTAGAAAAAGAATGTAAGGTATATGTCAGAAATGACCCCCTACACACACACACACCCTGCTTACAGGGTCACAGAGCTCAAGGTTACGGAGAGCTTCAGGAGTCGTTAGACCAAATCACCTGCTTTGTGGATGGGCGTGGAGCAGACACTACGGGAAACATGGGATGCGGAGGACCTTTTTCTGATGGTGTGGAAGAGGAGAACACAGATGGAAGTGAGATAAAGGAAGACTGCAGGGTGTGGCAGGTGAGTAGGCATGAATGCAGTGCAAGGAGGATGAGTCAGAATTAGGACTGCTCATGAAACCATTGTCAGAAACAGGGAGGGCGGGAGGACGGAGATAGGGGTGGAAGGGTGGAAGAAAGCTAAATTGGTTTCTAAAGAACTTAATGTGGAAAGTCAAGGAACTGAAAACCCTAATGGAAAATTTCAGGACATGAAGAGAGAGCACTGTCCCAGAGTCTGTCAGAGAAAATCCCAAGGTAAGACCCTAGCCAGCAAGGCCTGAACACCTGTGACAGAGCTTTCTGTTCTGAGCAATTTCACTGGCCACTTAGACGAGGCCTGAGAGACATGTGTGTCATGTCTACAATCCATGCAAAGCTAGATACTGCAGATGCCAGACTCAATCACAAAAATGTCCTAAATAGAAAGAAGAAATGAAACCAACAGGAGATGTGCCAGAGGCCAGCATAAAGCCTTCTGTTAATGTCCAGAAAGTCAGTTGCAAGCTACAAAATTAATAAGAATGATCATGATGGCTACATTAATAACTATTTTTTTATACCCAGTAATTATGGTACCAGGGTCATGATGTCAGTTGCTTCATTGGACAATTGGTTTAATTCCTACAATAGTTCTATGGCATTGGTGCTATTATTAAAACCTTTGCTGTCTTACAGGGGAATAAACTGTGGCCAAGGAAATTAATTAACTTGCCTAATGTCACACAAAAACCTTGGTTTGTCTGACCAAAAACGATACTATGTCCTCTAACCAATAAGAGAAAGATTGACGAAGCAAGGCTTGACCAGCCTATGTCAAAGGCATTCTCCACTTATACAAACAAATGGGGATGTGTTGGTGTGTGTTACAGAAGGACATACGCAAGCACAAAAGAGCCATCAGTGGGGGA
>JADRCH010000142.1:2858011-2913559 GCA_019843965.1 Rhynchomys soricoides | reverse complement strand
TGTTACAGAAGGACATACGCAAGCACAAAAGAGCCATCAGTGGGGGAAGCTGTTTAGTAACAGTAACCCAAAGAGAATAGCTGTCAGAGCTCTTCAGGACCGTAGATTCCAAATGCTCATACAGAAACATGTACGTGTGTGCACCTAGGGATATTTGATGTTGAAAAATTGAGAACCCAGGTCTCAGACGAATTTGTGATGACATCACTATCTTCTAAAACTCCAAGGGAAATAATGGCTAAAACCCAAGTACAAAGTAATGAAAGTCTGGGAATTTATGTTAACAAAGACATGGCCCCATATACTCCTGACCACCTCTATTGCCTCAGTCCCAGCACATGGAAGATTGTCAGTGGATGCATTCCTGGGGTGCTATGGAAGACTTCCATTCTTCACAAGGAGGATTCCCTACACACACCCAATCTTGCCTGTCTTTGTTTCCTTGGTTCTGCTTCTCTTCCTAGTCATCCCTTCTGCCCCAAGTCTCTCTCCAGACCTGGATATGTAGCCCATGGATCCCACTGAGCTCCTTTTGTGAATAGAATACTCACTGTGTGGCTTTGTTGTATCTGTTTGCTTGGCTTTGCTTTGATCACATTCCTCTATAAGCTTTGATGAGTTTGAAAGAATCCAAACATCACTCCACATTCACATTGCAATCCGGAGTCAAGTAACTCTGGGCAACCTTCTAAACTGCTATTGACCAGTCAGGTGAGGGCACACAGTCAGTCTCCTTTTTTTTTTTTTTTTTTTTTTTTTACAGTCAGTGCCTGTAACTCTAAATGCTTGGGATTCTTAAGTTCCCAGCAAACTCCCCACCCCCCAACCCCAATCTGTGCCTTCAGCTTCCCCTATGCAATCCGTCCTGGTCACTCTCTGACTGCATGACTGCTGCCCGACTCTCTCCTGCAGACTTCTCACTGTGTCATGTATTTACAGAAAATATTTTAGGTGGTGTTTTGAGTTGCTTTGTTTACAGTCGCATTTCTTTGCAAAGGTCCACGCTGACTGCACATTTCATAAAAGCGGGCCTCGTCTGTGCAAACAACTTAGTAACCTATCGTAGCATGTGATTAACTGCAATATAATTGTGGCCTTCTAGCCTATAATATAACTGCGAAATGCCCACCACCTACTCCATGATTAGACTGGACTTTGTCCCAGGGGGAGGGATCATAAAGTGATTAAAATTCTATTGCTCTCTTTATTTCGATTCTCATCTAGGTTCCCTGGAGCATGTTCTGAACCTTTGGGCGGCTTTAGGTTAGGGACCGTTGGGACCTCTGATTAGAGCAGCCCTGACACAAGGCTTTGTCAGTTCTCTGCCACATCTGATCTCTCCCCACTTGTCCCTTCTCACTGCTGTGCCTTTAACTCTAGATCCTTTGGATCCTTACATTCCCAGCACCCCCAGAATCTGTGCCTTCAGCTTTTCCTGAATCTGTCCTGGTCACTCTCTGACAGCACAGCCACTACCCAACTCTGTATGGTTTGACCCCCCCACTTGCTCTTTTCCAGTTGGCCCCACCAGACAGGACCCTCACCCACTCCATGGCCTCTGCTGGGCAGAACTTTCCTCACCAGCCCACATTTGAGACTGCACTCACATCGGCCTGTACAAGTGAGATTACATCCCCTTCAGCATGTAACCCGTTCCCCCAGTTCTCCATCTGATTTATCTCGGCTGCCTCTCAAAAGCTTAATTCTTGAAGCATCATCTGTATGAAGATGTCTCTGCTACTCCAATCCTCTTTGTAGCCCCTCCTTATTATTTCTGTTTCCGCTCCACCCCTCCCCTCCATGAGATGCACAGCGAAAGACATAAGGTGCTGTGGGACCTTCTGACTTCCATGTTAAGGGCTCTGTGGCTCTCCTGGGCATGCTCTATAAAATGGCTGACCAGCTGATGCTGCCCGCTGCTCTGGACCTCTTAGTACATCTCAGTCTGCCTCACACCAAACCCCCCAGGGTGAGACGACCTATGTGCCGCTGTGAAAGACTGTCCTTCTACCAACTCCAAGTCTTTTCTTGTCATTTGTCTCAGAATCTCCTGTTCTCCAGCTCCTAAGTATGACCTCATCAAAGTCCAAAGTTCCATCTGCACATGGAATATAACAAACTCTTAAACATTTGTAAGTTTCAGCCTCTGAAAGTCATCAGCACAACTACAAAAGACAAAGATCTTCAAACCCAAAAACTGGGAAGTCATCTTTGCATGGTTTCTTGACTTATGCCTTAGGCTACTACTGGCTTATTCTTTCTTTATATATATATATATATATATATATATATATATATATATATATTTGCCAAAGCTGTTTTTAAAATGGTTATTGTTATTATTAGTGTGTGTGCGTGTGTGAAATGTGTGTGGGCATGATGTGTCAGGGCATGCATGTGCCAGGCAGTGAGAGTGGAGTCAAAGGACAGCTTTGTGGAGTTGCTTCTCTCTTTCTGTTTTTATCTGGGTTGTGGGCATGGAACTTTAATCATCAGGCCTGCACAGTCAGCGTTTTATCCAATGAGCCAGCTGACTGGCCCTTAAGCATTTTTTAAAATGGGTAATCATGAGGGTTTTGGAAAGGCATGTAGTTCCCCCCAATAAACTTAGGAACCCATGAAACAAACAAGAGACAGTAACTGACGGTGACCACACATGCTCCTCACACAGTGGACAAACCCTTCCTCATCAGTGTCTTATTGAGACTCAGAAAGCTCGCTGTTGGTAGCATGTGGGCCATCAAATTTTCTATCTTCTTGCCTTTCCAGAGCTTCACTCTTTGTCCTATCCCTGGCAAAAACCGGCCGGAGCAGATCCCTTCACTCTTCCTACACATTCCTTTAAAAACCTGATCTACTTCCCTATAGCCATTGCTAACCAATTGGAACTGGTCAAGTATTCCACGGTTTCGGTGCCTCTGAAGGATGGAGGAGCCCCAGAGGGGAAAAAAGAGGAATGAGGATCCAAAGGGAAAATCTTACCTCAGCTTCTGGCTGGCAGGGACAGTTATCTTATTCAGCTTGTCCATTTTTCTTGAGAGGGGATGTGAGTCGCTGTCCAGGGGATGTCAGCAGCTCCTGGACTTCCTGGGAAGCCGCATGGTAAGGCTCCAGCCTCAAGAGCTCAAGCCACTGGGACTGACTTCTAAGAGCAACCGTGGGCTGCTGGCAAACACCCCTGCAGAGGGGAAGTAAAACTCGCTGGAGCACATCGCCAAGTTTCATGTTTCTACGAGGTCATGTGATCCAGGGAGTCAGCCAGCTTGGCTGATTATTGCGTGTTGTGTAAACTTTGGTAGTGAAACCTTATTGGGCATGCAAATCCCTTCCAGCAGCTCTCTTTTATGATCAGGTTTGTTGCCAGGTTGGACTAAGCTTCTGGCTGAGCACTGCTTCCTGTTTGTCCCAAACCTTAGGTAGTCCCTGTTTTCAGCAGATGGCCAGAGTCACCCTGCCACTTCTCAGGTACAAAGAAAAGCTGAATAATCAATTATATCTGGATGGCTCTTGGGGGCTTTCTGCTCATTTGCATAAAGCCTTGGATTAGCCTTTTCTTCTTAGAAAACCAAGACATAAAGTGGACAGTTCTTGGTACCAAGGTCACAGTAGTGGTCTTTTAAAGTGTAATGGGTAATTCTTTGTGCAAGGTCAAGGTCACTTAGGGGAAGAGAAAGGTGGCTCCATCTTATGCTGTGTGGAGTCAGGAGCTGCCTTGCAGAAAGCTTGACATTTTCAAATAAAGTCAGAATACACTCAAAAGTCAGCTGAGAACGAGCCTAGAGATTTCCCAACACATGACATCAGGCAGATGCCTCCTTAACTCCCCTCCTTGTCTTTGGCCTTTCATCAGACCCAATGTGATGTCAGGTGTAGGGGTATCCCAAGCACAGTGAGATCCCACACTTGCCACTGACCCCATCCAGACAGCTCTGCTACACTCCTAGAGACACCCCCCCCCCCCAATTCCTCTGCCTACTCTTTGAGCTTCTGATTTATCTGTGAATTAAAGAGCAGAAGGCAGTCTAGGGTTAAAGATTAAAAAAAAAGAAAATGAGAGGAAGTACTCTTTCTTCCCCTTGTACCTGAACACCCCCACCCCCACTCCTGTCACCTGTCACCTGGCTTGTCCTAGTCAACCTTTGTCAAAGGAGATTATGTTCCAAACATTATCAAAGGACCATCTAAGAATATCGAAAGAATGCACGGGGGTTGGGGAGGGGGACAAAGCGGAGAGATTTCAGTTATCTCTCCTGTTATAGCCCCAAGGCCTGGCTGAAGAGAGAGGGGGAAGTAAGACCAGGCAGAGAAAGGAGGACAAGAGATAGAGAGCAAAAATGGATTTCTCCTCCCCCCCACCCCCATAGGGTTCCTTGTTCAAACAGAAGTCCTTCTGTCCTCCTGGTTCCTTGACTGTACAGGTTCATGCATTATATCTTAATTTCCCATTCTTCAGGATGTTCAAGAGCTGATGTTTCAGGGCGGTTGAAGGGTGAGGTCCTGCTGTAGGAGAGTAGGTCATCATGAGACACGCTTGCTTCCTGTAGCTGTTGGCTTCCTCTAATCAGGCTGCACAGTTTCCTTGCAATGGATCCTGAAGGAGCTCTAATTCCCTGCCCCTCTCCTTCCCCATCTCTTAGTAGAAAGGAACATGAAAAACATGTATGATGTCATCAAGGGTCAGGAGAGTCTGGCCAGAGGGATGATAATAGCCTTTTGTTCCTTCTGAATTACGGTAAAATGCTCCCAATTGATCTGCTGACTTTCCTCTCCACCAACTTTGCTTAGCACCTGGTCTGGCAACTTCTTATTTCCCCAGAGAAAGAGAGAGGGGTGAGGGTTACAGTTCTGCTTTTTCTTTTTACAGCCACTTGTCTTTCTTCTTTTTACTGTATTCAGTCTGACTCGATGAAAACAAGAAACTGCTTTTCCAGGCTGGTGTGTATAGTTTTGCCCAGTGTGGTGTATAGAGTAGGTAGTGTCTCCGCTGGAAGATCCAAGCCTGGCACAGTGGCTTTCCAGCTGCCATGGCTTGCCTAGAAGGGCTGAGCATGAATGGGAACCAACGTTACCAAATCTCAGCTGCTGACTTGTTAATGGAGTGAGACCACACAGTGTGATATCCACAGCCTAGGCCTTGAAGAGCGGCCAGGCCCAGTTGAAGACAGGTACAGAGATGACTGAATCACCAAATTAACACGACAAATGCCCAGTCATAACTTTTATTTTTTCCCTTTTGGTTTTTTTTTTTTTTTTGAGACAGGGTTTCTCTGTGTAGCCCTGGCTGTCCTAGAACTCACTCTATAGACCAGGCTGGCCTCAAACTCAGAAATCCGCCTGCCTCTGCCTCCCAAGTGCTGGGATTAAAGATGTGCACTACCAATGCCCGGCAGTCATAACCTTTTAACAACTGTGAATCATACACGTCACTGAGAGAGCTATAAGGCACAATCACTTTGGAAAGAGTTTAGTGTTAAATGGTGCACATATCTGTGAGTGTAGGTCATAGGTCTGGAAGACTTTTCTAGGCTGATACACCAAGGGCACATGCAAGAATGTTCAGGGAAGTGCTGCTGCTCCCTCCTTCAGGGCCTTGTGCAAGCCATGCAAGTGCTGCTCCCCTGAACACCAGCTTGCTTTCCTATTTCTAACAGGAAAAACAAAAACCCAGTCCTGGAAATGGCCCAGTTAGTTGTCCATCAAAAGGGCAATAATGAATGATTGGTACCATATTCGCATAAACGAATACTACTTAAGAGTGAAAAGTAGTGAGCTCTAGTTGTAACACTATGGATAAGTAGCAAAAATAATAGTTTCCTCTTTAAAAGTATGTTGTTACTATTTTATGTGCACTAGTGCTTTTCCTGCATGTATGTCTATCTAGACACTTGAACACTTCTGGGGGGCGGGGTGGGGAGAAAGCATTAGATTCCTTGGAACTTTAAGTACAGACAGTTGTGAGCTTCCATGTGGGTGCTGGGAATCAAACCCAGGTCCTCTGGAAGAACACAAATGCTCTTAACCACAGAGCCATCTCTCCAGCCCCACTTTTTAAAAAATAATTTATGTAATAAAGGCAAACTGAAGAAGCGAATGTACAAGCCTACAAGATGGCTCAGTGAGTAAGGACATTTGCCACAAGACAGACTCCTGAATTTACCCAGGTCCCACATGATAGAAAGAACGCCTATGAGTCGCCTCTGACCTCCAGGTGTCGGCAGTGGAGCACACATATAAGTAATATTTTAAGCAAAACTTTTCAGAAGAAGTTAATGCCTCCTAGAGATGACTGTCTAAACAAGACTATACAGTGGAAATATCAATAAACAGTCTAAATGCGGGAGGTGGGGGGGGGAGGTCATGGAGTTCTGTAGGTGACTAATGACTTCTGAGAGAGAGAATTAGCCATTCCTAAGGATAAGCCTCTCAACTGGGTATCCAAAACGAAGGAGTCAGTGCTGAAATCATTTACACATGGGAACACAAACAGAGTCATCAAGATGCATTTATATAATTGTATATATATATTGATATACGTATATAGATAAATATACATATATATGTATGTAATAGCAATAATCAAAGAAAAAGTCTATAGATTTAAGAGGAAGACTGGAAGAAAATGGGAGGGGTAAGAGGGAGGAAGGGAAGGAGAAAATAAAGTAATTATATTTTAATTAAAAAGATATTAAATGAAAATAAAAGAGGCTAATGTTGCATGGTTCTGTCTATATTAAGGTCAGACACTTAACAAATTATATTGAAAATATATACATATATGATAAAAATCATTGAAGGGAATAAAGAAAATTCAGGTGAATAAGTTTGGGGTAAGGGCCCACAGGGCTGCCAGGCAATGGGGCATCTTGGGAGCATCTTATTTCTTTTTGGGGTTTGGGGTTGGAGAGTGAGTGTGTATGTGGAGACCAAGGACATTAGGCCCTGTTCCTCACCTTGCTTTTTAGACAAGATCCCTCATCAAGACATGAACTCAGCCAGTAGGCTAGGGTGGTTGGCCATGGAGCCTCAGAATTCCTTCTGCCTGCTTATTTCCCCACAGCTAGGATAGCAAGTGTGCCTCCAGATATGATTTTTTTATCTAGGCTCTAGGGAGCCATACTCAGGCCCTTAGCCTCCATAGCAAGCATATTACCAACGGAACTGTCTTCTCAGTCCCCACATCCTGTTTCTTAAGTGTTAGACATTAGTATCTGTTTTATTGTCATTATTTACATCTCACTCATGGGCATTAAATATTTAACAGGAATAATACATACCTGGAATTATTGAGGAAAGACAGGACAGCATGCCTAAACCAAAGCAGCTTCATGAGAGAGTGAAGCTTGAGAAGAAGACAGGCTGTATGGGAGCTTGAGGTGAGACCTAGACAGCTCAGGGCAGCCCTGGGTGATTTTTCTTGCCTCTGTGGTAACAACTACAGCAATGTGTCAATTGAGCACTTTCTGTGCTTCCTGTACTATAGTCACATTCATTTTTCATATGAAGAGTTTATTCTTAGGCTAAAGAACAGGCTGGAAATGCTATCCTTTGTCCACAGAGGAGCTGGGACTCAATCCAAGCCTGTGTACAGCCTAAACTACCCATTGCAAGATAGAACTGTGATGCAGATAGAAGGCTTTGCCCTAGCTTCAACTTAACCACAGACTTGAGAGCGTCACTTACTGTCCCTAACTTCATCTACTCTCTTAGAGGACAGGTATTCAAGGAGAGCCCAGACATCTGAACATTGGCATCTAAAAACTAATTAGCACCTGTGGGGCACCCCTTTCCAGGAGAGAGGTCCCTGGTTCTCTTTTCTCAGACATCTTAAAGAGAGGTTAGGTGGGAACTTCAGTGGGAGCCCAAGTCCTCAGAGGGCCTGGCATGTGAACTCTAGTTACCTGCTCTGGCGAATGCCCTCTGACTGAACTTCCTTGCTGGAGCCAGTTTAGTCAAACAAACCAAGAGAGCAGGCAATGTGTGCTGTTGGCACTGCGCAGTCTGGTCACTGGGCTTCACAGCAACCTCATTAAAGCCATTGCCCTTCCTTCTTTTGTGATGTGCTCTTCAGGAAGGAGAGAATTACTCCTGAAGGCCACTAGTCACCCTGCAGCAACAGCAGCCCTGGCTGCATTCTGACTACACAGGTTCCTGTGGCAGGAACTTGACACTGGTCAGCCATTGCCTGGCCTTCTCAGCTGGTTCCAGCCAAGGGTACAATGAGGAAGCGAACAGGGGCAGCTACGCAACCTTGATGGGACAGTGGAAGCAAATATTGGAAAAGGACAGGAAGGGCAAAGACAGAAATAGAAGAGTGGCAGCTGCTGACAGCTGGTGGCCTGCTCACGTCTGTTGTGGGAGAAGAAGAAGGAAGAAAAGGGAAGAAGGCCACAATGTGTGTGGCTTGAGCAGAAGACTGGGACTCCTGGAAGCTCAAGCTTCACTTTCTGTAGACAAATGGGTCCTGTATTTTATCTGCTCAGAAAGCTCAACATTCTGTCTCTCTGACTGACCTAGAATGTAGCATCTAATTAGTTAAGACAAAGACGCAGATTCTATTCATCGCATCAGTCCAAGATCATGTTGGAATGAGCACTGTAGTAACCTGAGGTTGCCCTGGAGAACTTTTAGACTCTTGCCTTCAGCACTCAGACGTTTTGTCAAGAGTCTCTAGTGACATAGTTCTGCCTTGGCCTGCTTTCCCTCCAGCGTGAGCATTCACTGGGTTATAGACCAACTCTTTGCTACTTACTGAAGCTTGCTTCACCCTCATGTTCTGGCTTCCATCAGCAGGCCTTCTTTAGGACATAATGCCTTTCCCAGCCCTCTATGATGCTCTCCTTGATGACTCATCTTACACCTCACTACTGGTCAGCAAGTGACCATCTCTTTGATCAAATACCACACCCATTGACTTTCAACAGTCATATGGTCCAGCCACTACCCCAAACTAGCAAACTAGAAACAGTGGGGTACAGATACTTTAGAGTCCCAGGCAAGCAAGTTGGTTCCCAGAGTCAGATAACAGGCAAGGGTGGGGAGACAGAGTCCTCTGGCCATGGGATGGGCACATGAAAGACATGGGGAGCTGAGATAAAGTAGGGTTCTCTAAGAACTAGGCTCTGTTTGCCAGGAGAGGGTATCAGCAGCAGATGCTACAGCTTTGATTAGCATTCTGTTACCTTTGTCTGATGACACTTGACTAGTCCCCTGGCCTTCTTACCCAAGCCATCTACCTGGATTCAAAAGGCCTAGACGTGTGTGTGTGTGTGTGTGTGTGTGTGTGTGTGTGTGTATACTGGCTCAGTGTTGTGACTTTTAAAGTGTAAATTTTAATATATGGCTGGCATAAAAATTGGTAGGAAAAAACCAAAGAACATAAATCTTAAGAATTATAATTTAATAAAAAAGATCGGCATGCACAAAGCATTAAGTGGCTTTAGAGGCAAGGTTATTCCAAATGTCAGACACATGAAAAAGAAATCTCAGTTGCAATCACACTAAGAAGAAGGCAGACTCTCCATTAAAGAGAGGCAGGGGCTGAAGCAAAGGCTGGTTTCAGACTAGGATAGGGAGGAAGGAAGATAAGCCAGCCATCTTGTTTTGTCTTCTCCCTCACAGAGTTGCCCAGTGAGGGCAGACACTGAAGAAGGTTTCTATAGATACCTTTGGAACAATCTGAATGTCAAAGAGATAAATGACTATTTTAGACCATCAACCAATAAAATAATCCAGTAGCCTCGAATAATAAGAGTTTAAAAAATTGCTAATATTAAAGATATTTCATTTACTCCAACAGCTAGAAGTTTATAAAGTTAGATTATTTGGAATTTTGAAAAGAACAAAGGTTTTGTTTTAGCATTTTAAGAAGGAACTAAAAATCCTCCCCACTTTTTACAGAAAAAGAAAGCTAACTGATCAATACAGAATGAGCAAGAGAAAAAGAAAATCACAGAGAAGCTTGGTAGTGCAGGCCTGTAATCTTACCCACTTGGGAGGTTGAGGCAAGACACTAAGTTTAAGACATAACCGGGCTACTTCTAAGCCAGCACGGGCAAGTCAATGAGCTGTGTCACAATGGAAACTAAAAAGATGGCCAGGGTGCCAGCATGGTAGCACGCACCTTTTATCTGAGCACTCAGGATGCAGAGGCAGGTGGATCTCTCTGAGTTCAAGGCTAGTCTGTTCTACCAAGCCATTTCCAGACAAGCTGGGCCTGTGTTGGAAGAATCTGTCTCAAAAGAAGAAAAAGAAGAGGGCTAGAGGGAAGGCTCAGCATTTGAGAGCACTTGTTGTTCTTGCAGAGGACTCAGGTTGGGTTCCCTGTGAGCACGGTAGCTCACAGTTCCAAGGATGTTTTCTTTTGGCCTCTGAGAGCAATACATACACATGGCATACACACATACACACAAACAAAAACCTCATATAGATAAAACAAAATAAACAAACCTTTAAAAGGAGAAGGAAAAATAAAAAACAAAGAGAAGGAGGGAGAAAAGAGGGGGCCTAGGGGTCTGACTCAGTAGCAAGCATGTGTGCTGGGTATACGCAACGCCCTTGAATTCACTTTCCAGTAAAACCACCATTGCACAACCTCAAATGAAAAGCAGGTTAAGTTAAAGACCATCAATTAATGCCAAAGCCAGAATAGGAAATATTTGACAGGACACCATATCCCAAGGACTGCACAGCATATCAGAGTCTCATCCCAGAGGCTACTGATTGGGTGCAAAGTCGAGGCTTACAGAGCTAAGAGCTGATGGCTGGTACCTTAAAGCACATAACCAAGCCTGGCACTAAGCATCCTGATAGGTAGCTAATCCAAGCGAAGGACTCACTCTCAGATCGGTTAATGTTCAGATCTAACTTTCCATGGAGTAAACCCATAGTTAATAATCCAAATGAGGGCATCTGGAGAGCTCGAGGGTTGCAATTAACCAGTTTGCTAAGACCACAGTGTACAGACAAAATATAAGACAAACCAGGAAATGAGATCCTCATGAAGTAAAGAGTGTAGAAGAAAAACATGTAGCACTAAAAGAAACAATAATGGTGGAAGGGTTTTTTTGTTTGGTTTGGTGTTTGTTTTTAATCCAGATGTAGAAATTCTACAAGGCAATCAATCACTTGGTCTTAAAAGAAAGAAAGGATGGAAGGAGGAAGGGAAGAAAAACTAAGAAGAAATGGTCAAAGTTACACCAGACTCAAGAGCCATGACAATGAAGAACAATCAATGCACGAACTAATCTGGGTCTTGGCTTGAGGAAATCAACTACACAGAGAGCTTCAGACAACTGCAGAGATTTTATGTGATCTGGATATTAAGTGGTATTAACAATTTAGGTGATATTAGCAGCTTAGGAATTGTTCCTTGGTTAGGTATAATTTGTGTGTGGTATAGAAGATTCTTCCTAGACCATTTTTGGGTCTGCAGGCCAGGCTGGCCTCAAACTCACAGAGATTCACCTGCCTCTGCCTCCTGAGTGCTGGGATTAAGAGCCTGTGCCAGCACCATCTAGCTTGAAATCCCAATAGTTTACAACAAGGGGAACTGTGTGGCCAGAAAAACTGGTCCCTGAACTGAGTCTGTGCATATGATAATCTGTCCTTCTCAAAATGAGTGCAGGAGGTCACTGCTAGTCTAGCTGGCCTGGCAGAGATGAAGACGTTCTAAAGACACTTTTATCTCCCATCTGACTATCAGACTGTCAAAACAATGAACCCCAAGAAGCTGGAATTCCCCCAAGAATCTTGTGCCGGGAGAAGAAAAGACCTAAACCTGGACAAGGAAAGAGATTACCAACTAGTCATCACACCTTCCAGAAAGGTCAATGCTGGGCACCTTGACTGAGGACTTCTGAGCTATACATAGCTCTGGTCCTCTGCTTAAGCATTAACCTGACATCAGGACACTACAGATGGCCTTGAGTAGGTCACTAGACTTCTTTGTCCCTCTTCCCAATGTGGCCACATTGAACACATCTTCTTTTCTTGCTTTCTTTATTAGTTTGGCTGCTTTAAATACTTTATCAAGGGACACAGGCTATGATCTTAAGTTCAGAAATACTAGTAACCAAAGCAGACACTCCATGGGAAAGTAGTTGACCGTCTCTACCCAAGGAACAGACTGGGGAATTCAAGCTTTGTTTCTCCAGTGACTCACCCTGTCATTAACTCCAGTGCTATGGTTTACATAAGGCTTCTGACTCTACTAGTGTGTCTTGTTTACCTTCTAACTGTATCTCTAGACCCCAACGGGGCCTGATAGATCAGTGCTGACCTCACTAGCATTTCTTTCACCACAATTCCAGAATGTTCTTCTCTGGTGAACTCCCCATTCTTGGGACCCCAACTATGAACTCTTAAGAGTGCCCTCCCCCCCTTTTTTGTTCTTGTATCCAATCAGATTTAGCAGATAACATAAAGGATGCTCAATTCAATTTTAGACAGACAACATGGATACATTTTAGTAAAAGTATGTCCCAAATACTATATATTATGTATTTTTGACTTACAAATCCAAGATCAAGAGCTCAAAGCCCAGAGAATAAACTGATTTGCAAGCATTTTGTGTGTGTGTGCCTGTTTATATTTTTATTTAATGTTTTATGAATATTTATGCATGCCTACATGCATGTATTGCACCACATGCATTCCTGGTGCCCTTGAATGCCAGAAGAGCCTGTTCAATCTCCTGAAACTGAAGTTACAGATGGTTGTAAGCTGCCATGTGGGTGCTTAGGTCCTCTGGAAGAGCAGTATGTGCTCTTAACAGCTGAGCCATTCCTCCAGACCCTGAAAATAGCTCAAACTAGAACAAAGCAAGAAAGGATTAAGACCAACTCACTCCAGACCTAGACAGGGTGCTCCTTCCACAAAGACAACAATGTCTCTGGTCAGAACAAGGAGGACGATTGTTTATGAAGAGAATTTCTTTTTTTCTTTTTCTTTTCCTTTTTCTTTTTTTTCCCAGGTTTTTTGAGACAGGGTTTCTCTGTGTAGCCCTGGCTGTCTTGGAACTCACTCTGTAGATCAGGTTGACCTCGAACTCACACTGTAGACCAGGCTGGCCTTGAACTCAGAAATCCGCCTGCCTCTGCCTCCCCAGTGCTGGGATTAAAGGCGTGCGCCATCACTCCCCAGTGAAAAGAATTTCTTTTGTGGCATAATGTTACTTAACTAACAATGTAATGTAGACCCTTAGGGTGAATTGGCTTATAAAAGATGTTCTATTCCAGCCTCAAACTGTCCAAGGACAAAAACTCAAATCCTGTCTTTCAATAACCAACAGACAGACTGGAACGTTGGCAGCCTTGAAGTTAGAATGGGAAAATCAGCTGAGCCATTGTAATTCTCAGACTTTCCCATTTTGCTCCTTTATAGACAAGAGGACCCTACATCTAAGAAGTAACAAGTCGCAGAAATAGACCTATAAGCATACCCAGTAACAGGTCAGTTCACAGAGATAGAACCTTCATGGATGCCCTGTAATATAATGTATAAAGAGATTTTCCAAATCAGGAAGTAAATGGCTAGACCCTATAGAAAAGTGAGCAAATTGTACTTGTTTATGTAAACACAAGGTTATATAAACAAGTATACAATCTTACCAAACCAAAGAAATTCAAATTAAATTAAATCTAAAGAAAATCAAATTAGGCCAGGCAGTGGTGGCACACGCCTTTAATCCCAGCACTCGGGAAGCAGAGGCAGGTGGATTTCTGAGTTCGAGGCCAGCCTGGTCTACAGAGTGAGTTCCAGGACAACCAGGGCTACACAGAGAAACCCTGTCTCGAAAAATCAAAAAAAAAAAAAAGAAAGAAAGAGAAGAAAATCAAATTAAAGCAAGCATGAGATGCCAACTCAAGTTTTTAAAATAATTTTAAATAAGTGATCCTATTCAGCTTTTATCTTGTTGATTAAGGACTGGCCATTGATAGACACTTCTTAAAGTATATTTAATAACATGTCTCAGGACTCTTAATGTAGCTTTGTACCTAAAGAAAAATGAAAAATTCAAAACTTCTCCCTAAACTTAGGGTTACTAAAAGTACAGAATTAGAGTGTACCTTAATGCTTAAAAGACAAATATGTAAAACCTCTATTTTGTTTAGAAAATTTTCAAGTACAAATAACAGACAACCCATGAGTGACTCAGTAGTCCTGTGCTGGGCAGGCTACAAAGTTCAGGGCCAAGCATCATGCTTAGGACTGTGTCTCCCTCATTAATGCTAACACTTAGAACTATGTCTCCCTCATTTTGGGCTTGCTTAGTTCTTTCTTCCAAGATGACCATATGGTCCTTCTTCAATGAACGGCTGGATGGATCTAGTTCATACCAATTATTCAGAGACAACTGCCAACTTTTAGAGAATTTGTGAACCTATATTGAACAATGCTTGAAAAACAATATATGTGAGATTAAAATTAAATTTGTTGAAAAATAAATGTGGCAGATCCACTTAACTCATCTGCTCCTAGTTAAATTTCTATTATGGATGCTTTTGAGGCTACATTTATCTCTAGTGATGAACATTATGATGGAGCTTCTAATTGACCCTGGTAGGATTTTTATCCCAGGATGAGAACAGAACTATAAACCAACAACTCCCCTCACCCCCACCCCCGCTCAAGAAGCAATTGCTGGATATGTACCATCACATCATCACTTTGCCTGTCGGGGGTGGGGGGTGGGGGTTGGGGGGTGGGGGTGGGGGGTGGTGTTGCATTTCCTCAGGTTCAGTTCAACAGATGGAGTTTACCATCTTCAGATGTAAGAAGATTCAGCTTGATCACACACTGTATAAACTGGCAGCATGACCACTCCGTGGTACGGTTAAGGGGAAGGATTGTATCGCAGATATGAAGGAAGGAAGAGTCCAGAGCTGAGAAAGTAGTACACTGACCATGGCCAGCAGACTGGGCCTGGCCAGGAGACAAGCAGGATGGGGGCGGGGCAGAGAAGACAAAGAAAGGACCACAGAAGGCAAAAGAGGGTGAAGAGAGAACATCCCCCAAATAGCCAGATTATTAAGGGAGTGAGAGGCTGGGGGTAGGGAAGCTGGAGACTGTTATTTTGGAAGGAGTTGAGAAGAGTTGGGTGCTTGGTGGTACCGAAGCAGCATGGAGGCTAGCATGCACTTTGGTATGCTAATGGACACCACAAGTAACCTTTAGTCCCTTCTTCCAGAGGTAAGGAAAATGGCTCTTTTGATAGAGAACTGGCTTTTGTCTAACGACCAGACTTTGGAGAAATGGAGCTTCCTCTGGACCTGACACATAACTAGGTCACATTTCCATCTGGGAATCTCTGAACTAAACATGAAGGCTGGTGGTTTTGTTTTATAAAAAGATAAGGAAGGAAGGAATGTTTGTGGAGGTGTGGTAAGGTGTGGGGGAAGGGGGTGCCTCCCCAGGCCCATGCTGAGCCAGCCCTTCCCCCTGAGGGACCAGCCACAGGACGGTAAGTATAGAGTAGAGTTTATTCAGGGCATGGGGAGGGGAGTTAAGAGGGTAGTAGAGACAGGGAAGGGGGGGGGGAGGCTGGCCATGAGCACGTGAAGAGAGGGGGAGAAGGGAATGGGAAGAGAGGGGGGAAGGGGCAAGAGACGGGGCAAGAAGGCAAGAGCAAGCAGCTCCTTTTATAGTGAGTTAGGCACACCTGGCTGTTGCCAGGTAACTGTGGGGCGGAGCTTAGACAAATGCTAACAGCTGGGGAAAACCGTGTTGTCCTCCACCGTGGAGCCAGGTCAGAGGCCCCCCCAGATCTGCAAAGTTATTCCTATGTGAACACCAAGCATTGTCGATCGAAGGGCACGGCGACGGGGGTGGGGGTCGGGGGAAGACCTCACAGTGTAGCCCCCGTCGTTTGTAACAGTTTAAGACTCCTTCTCAGCCTTGAGTCTTTGGAGGCGCAATGTCTTCCTTCACTCTCTGTCTCCTTCAGTCCTGGTTTTTACTCACAGCTTGGCACCAACTTTGACAAATGAAACATACATTCTGTGTTAGGTAGGTCCCTGAAATCCTTTTTAAAAATGAATTTAAATTCTTCCTTTGAGAAGTTCCTAGGCAAGAGAAGAGAACACATTTGAGCAAACAATTATGAAATGGCATGATGCATACTTTTCCAGAGATAGCTAGAAACTGCACCGTGAGCCAGTGGGGAAGCCAGGGAAAACGGGACAGCTACCCAGAGAGAACGCTGTGTGAGCATGACCGAGTGACAGCATTGAAGGCCACACTGATGTGTTTATAAAAAGATATAGAGATAGGAGACATGTTCTATGGATGGGTAGTCAGATATGGGGGTGGGGGTGTCTTAGCCGGCCCATGCCTTCCCCCTGAAGGACCAACCACAAATAGAGTTTAATCAGGGCATGGGGAGGGGAGTTAAGAGGGTAGTAGAGGCAGAGAAAGGCAGAGAGAGGGGGAGAGTGGAGAAATAGACGCCGGGCCATGAACACGTGGAGAGAGGGGGAAGGGAATAGGGAAGGGAGGGGGGAAAGGGAAGAGCCCAAGAGAACAAGAGAAGCAAGAGGAAAGAGAGCGAGAGCGAGAGCGAGAGCGAGAGCGAGAGCGAGAGAGAGAGAGAGACGGGGGGGGGGGGGGGGAGGGGGCAAGCGGCCTTTTATAATGGGTCTGGCCTACCTGGCTGTTGCCAGGTAACTGTGGGGTGGAATTTAGACAGAAGGCTAATACACACTGTGCCTCCCTCCCTTCTTTGTGAGCTCTATAGGCATCTCAGGAAGGCCTTCCTTCCTCTCTTGCCTTCTTTGTTCAGCTGGAAGGATGAAACAGAACCATAGATAGCATCACAAAAGCTCCACTTGGCGCTCTTGAAGAACACACTGGCTTTCAACTAAGCCTACAAAGGGCCATTGGATCTCTGCAAGCTGCTGTTCTGGAATACATGTTCAAAGCCAACTGGTTGACTTTGTTAGCTCTCCTCTTCTCCGTCACTGTGTTACCAGTTGTTTTGTTTCCTATTTTCATGGAAAAGGCGACGTTTTCTGCAACAGTCCTTTGAGCCTGGGGAGCAAAGCACCCCATTTATAGCTTACCTTCCGGGAACAACATACTTGCAAGTGCTTAACAACCAATGGACAAGGAAATGATTGAACTCAATTGCAGCAAACTACTTGTAATGTTTTACACACTTCTGGGCTACAGAAATGTGTGTGTGTGTGTGTGTTAAAATTTCTAAATATGGACTCTGGGTGAGGTGTTTTCAAAGTGACTGATTGTGACTATACTTCTATTAAAGTAACAATCAAATATATATATATATATATATATATATATATATATATATATATATATAAAAGACCATTTGATGGAAGAAATTACTAGAATGGGAAACGTTAATAAATGAACTGTCAACACTGGAAATGTAAAAGGACATATTTCTATTAGCACAGTATAACAAAGGAGTTTCTTATTTTGCTCTGTTTTTTGATGTTATCATTGGAAATCAAGGCAACTTGCCATATACCCTGAGAAGCCAGAGATCAAAGGCATAGATTTTTACCGGGAGTCCAGCCTCCCAAAGGATAGCTATGATGAGGTCTCTAGTTTGGTGCAAAACAAGCCCAGAGCAGAAAACATCTAAACCCAGATAATGGGGCCTCCGTGTTCAAGTCACTTGCTGCTGAGTCTGATGACCTGAGTTCAGTCCCTAGAACCCATGAAGTAGAAGAGAACTGACTTCAGCAAATTGTCCTCTGATCTCTATATGTGTGTGCATATGCACACCCACACATGTGAGCACATCTACACACAAGCACACATGCATGCACATGCTAAACAAATGCAAATAAATAAATAAATGCCACATAATGAAGAGAGCACACATGTCCTGCCAATAAATCCATGCATACATGCGTAGAAACTATCTTTCTTTTTTTTTTTTTCTTCATTAAAAGGAGACATTTGGTCTTGGTGCTAACTTTGACTTAACCACCCACCTCCTGCTTGCTCTTTGTTTCTCTCCTATACTCTTGACCAATCTTCTCTCTTTGATTTCTCTCTCTCTCTCTCTCTCTCACTCCCTCTAACTAAGCAGTATAACAGGGTGAGAATCTTCCCAAACCAACTTAATTATAGTGATTTTTTTTCCTTTCAAACTTTGCTGTTTATTTGAGATTTATATTTTTTCATGTGTACATTATTAGCACGATACAGCAATTTTCCCTGTAAATATTGATTTATATTTCCCTTTCTATTTTTTTGATTTTTTTTTTACTTTTATATTTATTTTATTTTAGTTATGTGTATGCGTGTCTATTTGTTGTACGTGCATGTGAGTGCAGGTACCTGAGGGGGCCAGAAGAGGGCGCCAGATCCTCTCCAGCTGGAGTTAAGGTGGTTTGGACCTGCTTGATGTGAGTACAGGAAACATGGCAAGAATGGTATAACACTGCTAACCACTGAGCCATCTTTCCAGACCTTCTTTCTTGTTTTCTTTTTAAACCATATTTTATTTTACTTGTTGAGACACAGTTTTGCTATGTAGCCTTAGCTGGCCTAGAACTTGTGATCTTCTGACCCCAGTCTCTTGAGCGCTGGGATTATATGCATGTGTCACCCGCCTGGTTATAAGGTTCTTTCTTTCTTTTTCTTTTCTTCTCCTCTATTTTCTTCTGTTCTCTTCTCCTCTCCCCTTCCTTTCTCTCCCCTCTCCTCTCCTCCCTTTCCCCTTCCTTCCTATTTTTCTTTCTTTCTTTTGTCTTACTTTTTGAGAAAATATTTCATCATATAGCTCTGACCTAAAAGTCTCCTAAGTAGACCAGGCTTTCTTTAAATCTACAGAGCTCTGCCTTTCTTTCCTGAAGGCTGGGAATAAAACTATGTCTCACCATACCTGGCTTGTCTGTGTTTCTGAGCATTATATGTTACCTAGTGAGCAGAACTGACAACAAACTGTGTAGAGCTAAGTGCTAAATAAGCACACAAGACCCCTTCTTCATCAGAACATGGATCCAATGTAAGCCTCCTGAGTGTGGAGTACTGGGTGACTGCAGGTTACCTCCCCACCCCAGCCAGGGGTATAACACTAACAAGAACACGCACATGGACATTTCTCCAGCTCTAGGCTGGAATAGAATTAATGAAAATTTGCATTGCAAATAAAATAATACGGACCCTCTCCAAAAAAGAGTGTAAACACTCTCAGCATGGTTTTAAATTCTTACCCCAAGGGTTCACTTATTGTTGATAACTGTCCCAGAGAAAATGTCGTTTGTCACAGCACCTGGACCAACTGCTGGGGTGTTTTGGGTGACCAGTTTTCAAGGTTTTAGAACTTACTATACTAAAATGTGCTACACTGGAAGGATGTTGTCAATTTCCCCTGGGGCTCCAGGGGTTTACAATAAAGAATGTGGAGGGACTCTGCTTTTGTAGCTGAGCAACATCCACCACCAAGTACCTTAACTGGTGGCCACATTGATGTAAACAGTAACAGAGCCAGGCTCACAGCTTAGGAACTCTGAAGAACAGGTTTCTCAGGTTCCAACAAATTAAATCACTGGCACTGTTCATCATCAGCTGCCCTGTAGCTTCTCTTTGTCCTGGTCTTAAGGACCTTCTGCTTAAGCCATCGCCCAGTGTGCTCACATTGTATCCAGTGTGTACACATTGCATCCAGTGTGCCCACATTGTATCCAGTGTGCTTTTTGCATTATGTCCTCCTGGACACTGTACCTTCCCCTTGGGATACTAGAGTCACTGTCCCACATTTTCTCTGCCTAAGTCGACAAGCTCTTAGTAGCATTTTCCTGTTGGTCGGTGGGGTGGGGAAGAGCGATGTCCCATTTGGCTGTGTGTCCCCAACAGGATGGACTATAGGCACAGTACATTGTGTTCCGGGGGTGGGGGGGATTATGAGCTGTCAGGAACCCCCTGTGAAGACTTGGGTGAACACAAGGAATGTTATCTACACAATCCCTGGGGTGAAGTGTGGTTGAGTGAGTTCTGACAGACAGGAGAAATAGTGCTCTGCCCACTGCACTGCCTACTCCTTCCCCCCCCCCCCCCAATACTGCCAGCAAACTGCTATGAATCATAGAACAGAACATTTAAAAAAAAAAATCATAGAAGCTGGGTGGTGTTGGCGCACACCTTTGATCCCAACACTTGGGAAGCAGAGGTAGACAGATCCCTGTGAGTTCAAGGCCAGCCTGGTCTACAGAGTGAGTTCCAGGACAGCCAGGGCCACACAGAGAAACTGTCTCAAAACAAAACAAAACAAAACAAAAAAACAAAAAATTAAAAGTGAAATCAATCCTCGAATCATATGAGGCTGTGAGCATTACTCTAGTTTTCACCCTTCTCCAAGGCAGATGACATTGACTTTGCTGTCACTGCCTGTCCTACTGCCTCCCTGGCCTGAACGGATAAAACTAAAACCCACAGACCCAGGATTCTTACCCGCAGGGCAAGAAAACAAACAAAAACCAAACAAAACAACAAACTAAAAAACCAACAGACCAGCTCTAAAGCGATCATAAAGACCGAACATTTAAACATTTAGAAATCTGAATTGAGTTGCCTACAACAACCAGGCCCCCCACAATTTATAAATTTTTTTCACAGCCACTAATACAGTTGAATGACAAACCGCATTATGGCATGGTTGTTGACATTACATGATGTATAGGCTCCATCCCACAGCTACCTGGCAACAGCCAGGTGTGCCTGACTCACTATAAAAGGGGCTGCTTTCTCTCTCTCTCTCTCTCTCTCTCTCTCTGGCTCTATTGCTCCTGCTCGTCCTCTCTCCCTCTCCCCTCCCCCCTACACCTCTACTCTCTCTGCCTTTCTCAGTCTCTACTCCCTCAACTCCCCTCCCTAAGCCCTGAATAAACTCTTCTTTACACTATACCCTGTCAGGTGGCTGGTCCCACAGGAGGAAGGGATGCCTCAGCTTGGGCCGGCAGAGGCACCCTCTTCCCCACATGGGACCACACATCCACTAAACATATCCCTTCTCTCCTTATCTTTTTATAAAACACAACAACGATGGCTAATATTTCTTTGCACAGAAGAAAATCAAGGTTCAGAGCAGTTGTGTGTCTTGCTCACAATTACCGAACAGGAGAATAGGAGGGAGGGGCTTTCTGATTTGGGGGCATGTTCTTTCCACTCTCCCACGCAGCTATTTATTGAAATGTTTCAGTTCAACGCACATTTGTTTCTTCTTTTTCCAAATGACAGAGGCACAAATGGGGCTATAAGCCTCAGCTGAAGTTCTGAGCCCACAGAACTTTCTGCTGCCAAATTTAGAAGTCATTGCCCTATGCTGATTCTTACCAAATCTAAGGAGGTTTCAGGTCAGGGGAGAAAATACAGATTATTTGATAAAAGACTCTAGGACAACTAAGAAGCTATTGAGACAAAGAGAAACGTCGGTCCAATATCATATTTCAGCCGTAAAAATAGATTTCAGGGGGTTGACAATTTAAATATGAAAATAGAACCAAAAAAATATAAAAATAAAATAAAAAAAACCCTGTCAGGCAGTGGTGGTACACACCTTTAATCCCAGCACGTGGGAGGCAGAGACAGGTGGATTTCTGAGTTCGAGGCCAGCCTGGTCTACAGAGTGAGCTCCAGGACAGCCAGGGCTACACAGAGAAACCCTGTCTCGGGAGGAAAAAAAACAAAAAACAAAAAAACCAAGAAGTGAATGTAAGATTCCTGCTCCTGTTTATAATCTCTGAATGGAAAAGGATCGCATGTGATGGAGAGAAAGGATATGTTTGGTGGAGGTGTGGTAAGGAAGGTGTGGGGGAGGGGTGCCTCTGCCCGCCCATGCTGAGACATCCCTTCCCCAAGGGACCAGCCACACGACATAGTATAGTTTAGTCAGGGCACAGAGAAGGGGAGTTGAGAGAGAGAGAGAGAGAGAGAGAGAGAGAGAGAGAGAGAGAGAGAAACAGTCTTCCCATCAGGCATATGAGGTGAACAACCAAAATCATTTAAAAGAAATAAGTTGTGCGTGTGTGCTTGTATGTGTGTGTACATGCGTGTATGCATGCACATGTGCATGTATGTCCCTGCACGCACACATTGTGTTTTATAAAAAGAAAGACTCGGGATATGTTTGGTAGAGGCACGGCATGGTGAGGTGGAAGAAGTGGGTGCCTCTGCGTGCCCGCGCTGAGACATCCCCCTGAGGGATCAGCCAGTTGAAGGCTATAGTATGGAATAGAGTTTGTTTAGGGCATGGGGAGAGGGAGTAGAAGCAGAGAAAGGCAGAGAGAGAGGGAGGGAGGGAGGGAGAGAGAGAGAGAGAGAGAGAGAGAGAGAGAGAGAGAGAATAGAGCTGGCCAATGGAGAGAGAGGGGAAGGGGAATGGGGAGAGAAGGGACAGAGAGGGTAAGAGGGTAAGAGAGAGAGGAGGGGCAAGCAGCCCCTTTTATAGTGAGTCAGGCACGCCTGGCTGTTGCCAGGTAACTGTGGGGCGGAGCCTAGAAGGAATGCTAATACACACACCACAGGCACACCTAGACCACACACACTTTTTTTTTTTCCCGAGGCAGAGAACACTTTGGAACAAATGTTAGCAACCAAAACACAGGAAGAAAAGTTCATTTTGTCTGTTAGGTCCAAAGGAAACTCTAGTTCCCCAAACTTGAAAAAGCTGTCCAGCTATCCACCAAGGAGCTCGACCTGCACTTTGGGAGGATTTCTGGAGCTTAGATAAAAGCGACATTCCTCGGGAATGGTTGAAGCTGGTTCCCACCCACCAAAAGGAGGCGTTTCCCTGACCTCTAGCAGAAGGGAGAACACCAGGCTACCAGTGGCAACTATTAACACAGCAAAGCCCATGCCGGCCTCCGGGCTCCCTCAGTTCCTCAAGCATCTGTTAACACACTTCAAAGTCCACACTAGCATCCGAGTCCTCCGCCCCTGCTCTCCCCCTTCAGTTCCTGGGCTTCCCTCCACTCAGCTGCTCACTCTCTGGATAACCCTGCCCCCCTCTCCTCCATAAGCTCCTTCTGCTCTGCTCCCGCTTTTCACTGTGTTTCTCTATTTCCCACCCCCTGCTGCTCTCCCTCTATTGCAGATAGCCCTGGCCATGTCCGGTCTGCTGCCAATGTTCAGTTCATTTCTTTCTCTCTCTGCTAGCTGGACTCTTCCAGATGTGTCCAGTGGTTCTCTCTCTCATATCGACAATAAGCCCCCAAATAAGTCCTACAAGACACACACAAAAAAACCTCACAAAATATTCAACAAAAGTAATCTTAACAAACACAAGAAGTAATAGCCACACACCCAGGGAAAGCAAGCAAAAACCCCACTGCAGTGTCATTTTCTACATGTTAAATTTTGCAGAAATCTCAACATCTGCTAACTGTGGAAGGAAACGAACCCATCACCTGTCTGGTGTATAACTGTCAACTGATATTTTCTCAAAGAGCATGTGCAGATCGGCAATGTCTATAAAAATTAAATGAATCCCAGAAGAACCAGGGCTACACAAAGAAACCCTGACTTGAAAAACAAAATGAAAAGAAAAGAAAAAATAAATAAATGGGCACCTGCAGAAGATTTAAGGAAATTTCGTTACTAAGATGTCAGGAAAATGGTGGAGCCTGGACTTGAACCTCCTGCTATTTGTGTAATTCAGAGATAGATGATCAAGAAGCATGAGAAACTTCTACCTACACAGACAAGCCTTCAATTAGTCTTCATTGAGTGTTGGCATTTCGTCTATGCTTTGCCCCACAGTTACCTGGCAACAGCTAGGCGTGCCTGACTCACTATAAAAGGGGCTGCTTGCCCCCTCCTCTCTCTCTTCTCTTGCTCCCTTTCTCTCTTCCCTCTCTGTCCCTTCTCTCCCCATCCCCCCCCCCTTTATGTGCTCATGGCTGGCCTCTCTCCTCCTCCTCCTCCTCCTCTGTCTCTGTCTGTCTCTCTGTCTCTGTCTCTCTGTCTCTCTCTACCCCTTTAACTCCTCTCCCCATGCCCTACCTCATGCTGGTACCTCAAGGGGAAGGGATGCCTCAGCATGGGCCCTGCAAAGGGACCCCCTTCTCCCCCCCCCCCATACCCTGCCTCTACCAAACATATCCCTGGCTTCTTTTTCTTTTTTTATCAAACACCACAATGAGTACAAGGAACATCATTAACATTTTAAGTGAAAGAATTTAAAGAGCAGTTTCGTGGTTTATAGCAGAATAAGGGGGAGGGGGGTAAGGAGATACCGTACATATACCAAGACACACAGACTCTCCCATTACTAAAGCCCCATCAAAGCATTGGTTTGCTGAGTTGGTGAACCTGCAGAGACCTATCAAAGCCCACTGTTCACACCAGAGTCCACTTGTGTTGCACACGTGTCGTTCTACAGATTTGAACAAATGTTTAATGACCATTCTGCCTATTCCATAGTGCAGCATCTTTAATTTTCAAAGTTGGGTAAAGGGAAGTGCTTGCTACTCACTTTGTATGTATGAGGGGTTACAGCTATAAGAGAGTTAAAATGCCTTACCTGTGTTTGCCCAGCTGCCAAAGCCAGGCTGAACCCTAGGGCAAGCTTCTCTGCCTACAGAGTGGCCACTTCCAAGCCTTATGTGGCATCTGGAATCCCCAAAGCTCTATAGGACCTACATTAAAGAATCAGGAGACAGCTCAGTTGATGGTCTTGCAAGCTGGGTGACCTGAGAGTCCCACAACCTATATAAAATGTGCTTCTAATTCCAGATGATACAGACTCAGGCAGGTTCCTGTGGCTCACTGGCCAGCCAGCCTACTCTGCTTGGCTAACTCCAAGCAAGACAGTGATGAGATCTGAAGCTTGCCCTTACGTCTTCCACACAAAAGCGCGTGTGCGCGTGCACCCACGTACGCACACACACATACACACACACACACTCACTCTCACACACAAAACATGTTGGCCAAATGGATTGCAGGTGAAAGCAACTGAATACATTATACACACGTATGAAAACTTCAAATTATTTTTTGTCTAAACTGAATAAATGGTACAAGGCTGGTGGTGTCAGCCTTTACACACCGGAAAACACAAACAGAACATGAGGCAGAGAACATGAAAAACAGGGGGTGCTGGAACCCCCTAAAGTTATTTCATTACTATAAAATTCATCAGATTTTTTCCTTCAGGGACTTGGCCTTTTAAGGTGGAAATGCTGACCCCAAGTGGTAACAAGGAGAACTTCAAGTCTGGCCAGATCAGGAAGCAACTATGCTACTTTGCAAGTAAAAGCATGCTGTTGGCACCACTGATGGATTCATTTTGCTGCATTTCTTGTGGATTTAAGACTGAATTTGCTCCCAGGAATCGTGAGTCAGTGTTCTACCCAACAATCTAAGACCAGGCTGATGCTACTAATGAAGCCCCCCCTTTTTTTGCATTGCCTTTGTCTTCAGTGTGTGCCCGTGTGTGTGCCCGTGTGTGTGTGTGTGTGTGTGTGTGTGTTTGTGTGTGCCTGTGTGTGTCCTTGTGTGCACACTCATGTATGTCCAGGTGTGCCCATGTTTGTGCCCCTGTGTGTGTGTTCGTGTATTTGTGTACATAGAGGTAAGTGGATGTATGCACCTGAGTACTCACAAGCTCATGGGTCAGAGAGAGCAAAATCATAACCCTTAGCTGAAGTGCACAGAGAAAACATGAGCTTCCCTCTTTTGTCTCTAGAGGGCGCTGCTTTTCTTTTTCCGTGAAAACAGCTCTAGCTGATCCCCCTCCTTGTCCTTTCAAGCCCTGTGTAATGATTACCACCAATCCACTCAGTGACTTCCCTTTTCTGCTTGAGTGACTCCAAGGAGATGTGACATTCTTCAGATTTCTACCCCAGTGTGGTACCTGGATATTCGAGACAGGAGCTATCTATTTTTGCGACACCATGCCATACAGGCCGGCTGATACCTTCTGGTGTCCTGCCACCTGCTACCTGGTGAGATCTGGGCGATACAAAGTTAAAGATGCAGCAGTTAAGAGCAGTTCCTTCTGGGTCTCCATCATACTGAACTTCTATTCTGGAGATCAAAGTAGATTTCCATCTCAGCCATGTTCCGCAAAGATTCTACAGCACCATTTCCCCTGCCTCTCACTGTCCTTCCCTCCCTCCGTGCTTCCCTTTTCTTCCCTCCCCTCCCCCTCTTCCTCTCTCACTCTCTCACTCGCCCCGGGCAGGTGGCCTCCTCTCCTCTCTTTTCCTGTCCTTTTCTGTTCCCCTTTCTCTGCCTCTACCCGTTTCTGGGTCCCTGCTCCCCTCCCTAGCTCTCTTCCTCTAATAAAGTTCCCTTTGTACTAGGCCTGTCACATGGCTTGATTGTTCAAGGAGACACCTTGACAGGGCCCGCTGAGGTGGTCCCTCCTGATGCACTACTTTGTGTTTCATAAAACACAGCAGTGAGGACTTTAAGAGTTAGTCAGTTCGTAAGAGTGGAGCCTTTAGGAATGAGATTAGTGCCCTTACAAGAGACAGAGTGGGGGTGGCTGAGATTAATCAAGCCAGGAGAGAGACCCGCATTCAATCCCTGGAACCCATGTAAAGATGGGATGAAAGAACAGACTTAACTAAGGTATTCTATGTCCTCCATATGTGCTGTCACACACACACACACACACACACACACACACACGAGAAAGAATTGATTTCTCCCTCATGAGGTATCTCGAGGAAGAATCTAGCTCAGTGGTTCTCAACCTTGCTAATGATGAGACCCTTTAACACAGTCCCTCGTGTTGTGTTTGGTGACCCCCAACCAAAACATTATTTTTGTTGCTACGTCATGACTGTAATTTTGCTACTGTTCTGAATCATAATGTAAATATCTGTGTTTTCCGATGGTCTTAAGTGATCCCTGTGAAAGAGTCATTCTATTTCCAAAGGGTTCACAACCTACAGGTTGAGAATGGCTGATCTAGTGGAAAGAGGGCCATCTGGAAACAAAGAGCTGACCTCTCATCAGGAATAATCTCCCGGCACCTCGCTCCTGGACTTCCCAGCTTCTAGACTCATGAGATAAACTGCTCTTTGTGCCATCCGGTCTGTGGTGTTTCTATTAGAGCCACCCGAATTTAGGAGATGGCATGATGACCCTGGGGACAACAGCAAATGAAATTTACCTAGTTGTCCAATCAGAGCTGTGGGCTCTGCCCTCAGCAGAAATCGTTCTGGATCGTCTGTCTTTAAGATGATTATACTTGGCAGCCACCATGATGTTGATGCCTAAGAAGACTCTATGGACTCTATTGCCATCTATGGACTCTCTTTTAAGGAAGGCATGATGGTGGCAAAAGAAAAAAAAAAAAAAGATGTCCACATGCCCAAACACCCCTAGCTGGCAGACAAGAATGTGCCCAACCTTCTTGCAATGAAGGCCATGCAGTCTCTCAAGTCTGGAGGCTACATGAAGGAGCAGTTTGTTTGGAGACATTTCTACGTCCCTTACCAATGAGGGCATCTAGTATCTCCGAGATTACCTGCACCTCCCTCCGGAGATCGTGCCCGACACCCTGCACCGCAGCCGTCCTGAGACTGGCAGGCCTCGGCCCAAAGGTCCAGAGGGTGAGCAGCCTGCAAGATTCACAAGAGGGGAGGCAGTCACAGACATCTACAGAAGGAGTGCTGTGCCCCCTGGAGCTGACAAGAAAGCTGAGGCTGGGGCTGGCTCAGCAACCGAATTCCAGTTTGGAGGCGGCTTCTGTGGTCATGGCGGTGGTCGGCCACCTCAGTGAAGTTGGAGATTATGTTGTATGGTGTAAACTTTAAAGAAAAATAAAACAAAAGATGATTATACTCATACAAATTTGCTATTATTATTTGTGTGTTCATGGTGTATGTGTGAGTCCATGTGCCCATGTGTGCAAATACAGAGGCAGGAAGAGGGAGGGTCTCGAGTGCCCTGGAACTCACTGTTTTTGCTAGACTGGCTGGCCAGCAGGCTGAAGCAGCTTTGTTGTCTGTACCCCTCACAGTGCTGGGGTTACAGATGCGAGTAGCCACGCCTGGCCTCTTACAAGGGCACTGGGGATCCGAACTCAGGTCTTCATGTTTGCATGGCCAGTGCTTTTACCCACTAATCCAGCTCCCCAGTTCCTTTTCTACCTTTTCTAGCAGAGCCTCAGCTTAGCAGCAGCGTGAAAGGTTACTTCTGCTGCTGTGAAGCAACCTGTTGCCCCAGAGTGTGTTGAAAGGAGCTGACCTCCTGTGCACCATGGAAACATGTAGTTTGTATATATATTTTTATGATATTTGGCACATGATGCAAGCTGAACTATTGTCTCTACAACCTTCTAAATCTAGTCTAGCATTGAAAATTATTTCTCATGCCACCCCCTCCCATGAATTTCTCTTTTTGAGAAACACTTAAACATTTAAAATAAAGTCTCAAGGTTGCTGGGTTAAGGACTGAGGTTGGCATCACATGCACGGATTGTGTCTGCAGGGCGGTTGAACCCCCTTTTCCTCCCAGGTGTTGATAAAAGACTTGTGTTTCCTGACTAGGAATGAGGGGAGCGGTTGGCTGCATCACCAGAGGGGGGGAAACAGCCTTAGAGAAATGGTTTGGCACCACTCCTTGTGGGCCTGAATCCTCTGCCCTTCTGCACCTGTGTCAGGAGCTGACAGAGTTGCTATCAGTCTCTCTGGACAGGAATAGAAATGGGACCCTTGGGCATGTAATTAGGAATTCATGTGTGTGTGTGTGTGTGTGTGTAGGATGTTTAGCCCTCCAATGCATGTGAAGGCTATACCCTAAGTGGAGAGATAAGCTACACTTGTCTGTTTATACAGTGGTAGATAGGGGCAGAAGCCAATTCAAATATACGTTCATGGTGTTCTTTGAGGAGGTCTGCAGGAGGTGAGATGAGGGGTGTGGGGGAGGGTCAACATCTCTGGGGCAGTGGAAGAAGACTGGTGAGGAGGAATCACAATAAAGTCACAACACACAGGCAGCTGCCGATGTGCTGTCACCCATGGCAACAACCTCTCCCGACCCTGGTAATTGGTGTGGGTTCCCCCAAGGAAAGTCCTGACCTGAGGTGTGGAGGCATTCTGCTCATTGTGTTCCTCTGGAGTTTAGTAAATATGGTTGGATGAAAACTAGACACTGCCAGTACCATGATGTGGCCATTGATTCCCTTGGTCTGTCATGTCCCACTTAGTGGATAACAAAATAAAGAGTTCTGGCTGGGCAGTGGTGGCGCACGCCTTTAATCCCAGAACTCGGGAGGCAGAGGCAGGCGGATTTCTGAGTTTGAGGCCAGCCTACAACAGAGTGAGTTCCAGGACAGCCAGGGCTATACAGAGAAACCCTGTCTCAATATATATATATATATATATATTTGAAATATAGAATGTTCTTGTATTTAAGCACTCAGAAGATAAATATTAGTGTGGATGGCTTCTCAATAACAAGAAGCATACTTCCTGAGACTTTTGCCCTTTGAGAAACTACAGTTTTTCCCGATGGGGAGGGTCTATGCTCCAGAAGACACCTGCTATGAAGAGCCAAGAACAGCTGTGCAGGCAACAGAGGAAGCAGGTACTCGCTCAGTTAAAAACCAAACCAAAACAAGACCTTGCCTGCAGTTGATTGGCAAAGTTCCCAGATGGGCAGCTTTAAATAAAGAGGTGCTGTGAGGCATTTGATATAAAAGAAAATAAAACCGCCAGAAACAGACATCTCCTCTCCTAAACTGACTCCTTCAAAGTGTGCAAAGAACAACCCGGCTCAGGGTAAAAATAGTGTTTGAGGATGAAGGGAGATGCATTTGTCTGTCAAGGAAAGACAGCAGCCTGCCAGCTTCTGTCCTGCACAGTGAAGGGCTCTAAGGACAGTCAGATGGGTGAGCAAGGAGAGGAGAACAGGCTGGAGATACAGATGTGGGATCCATATTAAACCCAGGGAGAAGCAACTACACAGGGATGGCAGATGACAAATATGGCCTTCATTTCTTCATCTCTGTTCCGCCACATCCAGGCAGGAGCATCAGTCTTGCCAGCTAGCACCTTGGAGTGGCAGGGTGGGAAGGCAGGGAGAACGGTGAGTGGTGCCAACGGGGGTCAGGCAGGCAGAGGGAGTTTTGTCTTACGAGGCTGTGAAGATCAGTACTCTGATTGTCATTTTACAAGCTGGAAGCTGAGGAGCCCACTGGTGACAGAAATTGCCGAGGCAGACGCCTGAAAAGTGATGAGTGGCTCAGGCTTGTCTAGTCCAGGGTCATGATACTCCTGATTGAGTCAATAGATTGTCTTAGTACTTACTGTGCAAAATAGCAAGTGGAATAGGGCGAAGCTGGGCTCCAGACTCAACAAGCCAAGCAGGATTCTTTATTGCGGGGCTCCATGGGATGTTAGATATTTTAACACTTGTTGCATAGAGTTTGTCTGACCCCCCTGACTTAACTCACTATAGAATCATCATCATCATCAATATCAACTTTATCATCAGCCATCAACAGAGTCCCACTGTATAATCCAGGATGGCCTCAAACTCTATGACCCTGCTGCCTCAATTTCCCCATTTCTGGGATCACAAGTGTGCTCCACCATACCCAGCACTGAAGACTGTTTTGTTTGGCTTGGAACATCTCCCTGAACCCCCGGGATCCTTGCAGATATCTTCACCCTCCCTAAGATGCAGAGTCTACCTTGAGTGGCACTGGCAGAAATACTGGTGAAGTGTGTAGAGAAGAAGGGACGTGAAGAGGGACAAAGAGAAGTCACAGTCTTTTAGTTAACAACATTGTCCTGAGCAAGCACTGTATGCCAATATTCTTGTATTTATTTAGTCTTCATAAACACTTACAAGACAGAAACCACTAGAATGTCACTGTGCATATTAGGGAACTGAGACACAGAAAGGTCTGGCAGCGCACCTGTGGGTGTGTCTGTAGCTCATAATGCTAGGTGTTACAGCAAGAAATGAAGATGGTAGGAGCAGGAAGGGCCCCTGGAAAAGCCCAGGAAAGCTCTCCATCACTTTGTTCAGAAGGTTCCCTCCAGATCAGCTTTGGAAGTATTGGTTGATGTGGTTCAGGGAGACCAGACCTCCTTGTGTGTCCATATCAGCAACTCAAAACTCTAGCCCAAGAGTGGCCTGAGCACAGCAGTGGGTCCTTCCACTGGGGTAGGAAAAGGGTGGTCCTGGGGTCTTCCTATTCCCTTCCCTGGCTTCATGCACATTCCCTGTCATCCCCTGGACATCAGCCATTGTATGATCCCGACATGTCAGGAACACGTGTTCTCCCACACCCACATGCTCTCCTGCGTTTTCTGGCCCTGCCATAGAGAGGTGGACTATCGAGATTACTCTACCTAATGGGCGATGAACAGCAGCAATGTGTACTACTCGGAGTTTGTGTGTGGGTAAAAAGCAATCCTGCTGTAATCTTTGTCCAGCTGCAGCAGTGGCGAGACAGTCCAGATGCTGCAGGTACAAACACACCAAGCTTCCATTTGGCCCAAATCTAGAGTAAAGCAGAACCCTCCAGCAAGTAGCATGAATTAAAAAATAGACTTTGATTTGTTTAGCCAACACAAAGTATTTGGAAACTACTGGCCATAGACTGAATCAAGTTGCCACTCAACACCTGATGCAACTAGTGCCAGAAAATTATGGTATAGAAGGAAGAAATTAATGCCTCCCATGATCAGGAATGCCAATGGGAATAACAAAACAATTGAGTTTTGTATAGTGTTTCGTGTGTGTGTGCGTGTGTGTGTGTGTGTGTGTGTGCAGAGAACAACCTAGGATGCCATCCACTTGTTTTTGAGACAATGTCTCTTACTGTGACCTCTCTAATTAGGTGAGCCTGGCTGGCCGACAAGTCCTAGCGATCTGTCTGTCTCTGCCTCTCTAGCACTGGATTACAAGCTCAAGCCATCACAACCAGCTTGTAATGTGAATACCGTGGACCAAACTCACATCTTCACGCTTGACTGGCTAACACTTCGCCAACTGAGATATCTCCCCAGACCCATGTTTCACAATTTTCAAGGTACTTCATGAGCACAGTTTAATTAATTCCAAAAATGACCACCAGGTTTCCATGCCCCGAGACCCATTTTAGTTTTCCACCTCCCTCCATTAAGCTGTGACTGTGTAGTTCATTTTCAGCTGTTTATAGAAACCATCTGACACTGAGTAATTTATAAGACTTATTTTGGATAGATGTTCTGGAGGCTGGGATATCACTGAACATAGACAAGGCTGCATTCTTCTTCCCATGGTGGGAACAGAAAGGCAAGCGGGGTGTGTGTGGAGGGATGAATTATGAAGGGTGGCTTTACTTTTTGACAGTCCACCATCATGCTAACTAGCTGCATCCCACCTGTGACAAAGGCGTCAATCCTTTTTGATGTCTAGTTGCCCCTCCTGGTTCACCTCCCAACAATTCTCCAATGGCAACAAAGTTCCCATATAGGTCTGGAGGGTAAAAACTATTTTCAAATCATAGTACAAAGGCTTCTGACTACACGGTGCTATTGTGAAGGACCCTGGGAGTCAGGAAAAGAGCATTTAGGAGCCCCAGACTTCATCTCCAGAGTTGGTTAGGGTGAGATTCCTAAAGCGTTCTAACTCTAACCCCTGTTTTCCCCAACATCAGAGCCCTGGATCAGTGGAATGTTGCCTGACAGTCGGGTAGGACTTCACAGAAGATGAAGCAGAGACATGTCCACCCTCTATCCAGCTCACTTAAAATAATCTCACCACCCAGGAGTCACCAAGGTGTAAACACAAGAAAAAAATTAAAGTAATTTATAGTTGTGGCTAACATACAATTCCTGTCTATCGTAGGAATCTGTTGAACAATAGCCAGGCATGGTGTGTCGTTCACATTGCTCCAAGAGGTGAAGTTGGGAAGGGCCCTGTAAGCTGCTGACTTAGACCAGCCTGGGAAGCGTGCTAGACTCTATCTCAAAGAAAAATAAATCAGGAAGGAAAGGAAGGGAAAGAAGAGGAAGGGACAAAATAAACCTGAAAAGAAAAAAAAAAAATTGCACAAAGACAAAGCTAAAAAATCCTGCCTAAACCCACGACTGGTGGGATTCACTGCTCTAATGTAGGGCTTGCCCTATGCCTCCTTGTTCTTCTCTATGATAACTGGCCACGGTGAATTGTGAGCTGATTTTGTAATTATGAGATTGTGGACATTTACCCATGCTGCTCACTAGCATATGGCATGACTTAAGGGGGCTACAAGTGTCCTGTCACCCTTTATCCAACATGGCTAGTAGACAACTCTGTTGCTTCTAAACCCTGTTGTACAGATCAGGCCATGATGAGCTGCCTGGTATGTATGTCTTTGTGAGTTTCTCTTCAGATGGAGTATGCCTCCAGAAGTATGGCTAATACTCTGTCTGCAGCTCTGCTCTCACGGTACACTGTGTTAAAGATTCAGTTGGTGTTTCATACAGTGGGCATGTCAGAAGAGAGAATTTACCATAGAAGACTTCTTTAATGGTCATTGGAAATCTTGGAGGCTGGGAATCAGAAAAGAACACTGATACAGCTCAGAGTGGCTGTAGGAAACACACCCCACTCTTGAGTGCAGCAGTAGTTAATACTGGCCAGTGCGATACTTGGATAATCTAACGGTTTTAATAAAATCTAGATCTGATTTTAAATTGAGCTAAGATGACCATCTGAACAAAATAGGAGTTACTACTGACTTTTATTTAAGGTCCTCTTCTGTGTCAAGCCTTCCATTTGGGGTGGTGGTGGTGGTGGTGGTGGAATGGGCTATCTCAGTTCTTGCTTTAGATGTGGGGAAAACAGGCTTAAGGAAGTGAAGCAACTGCATAAGCTCCCAGCCCCCAGCTGTGCAGATGGGATCTTACAGCATCCCTGGCTGCATTCTCGTGCTATTGTCCGTTCCCGTTGCTGCTTCTGTGGTCTTACGTTACTATGGGGGTGACACCACTCCAGGTCCTGCCTTGTTCATGCTGTCTGACCACTTGGAGGCTAAGACTAATTCCATCACGTAGCTGTCTGAAACCAAACATCTAACAGAGGGCCAAAAGGGGGCTTGTCCCCACTTGTTATCTCTATCAAGGAGACACTGCACCCCAGTCTCAGAGAGCTGCACAAAAGGCTCCTCCAGATGATTAACTTCCTTTGCTACGTTTCAGTGAACACCATCAAGGTCTCTACCACACAAGGAGCCCACTCTGTACTTTTGACAGGTGCAGATACTCAAAAGCTGAAGTCTATTCACTGTAGCTCTCTGTCATTCTTGCTCAAGACAGCCTTGTGGATGCCTGATGGCAGCTGTCATAGCATCCTCCTGTGGCTGTGCTGAGATGCTTATGTGCCCATATGCTCTTGCAGGCAGTAGAAGTCCCAAATGCTGTGGCAGAATGCATGAGAAGGTAAGGCAGGACAGAAGGAGGCTGCTTGGTGTGTGTGTGTGTGTGTGTGTGTGTGTGTGTGTGTGTGTATACACATAAATATTTGATGTTTTCTGACACAGGGTTTCTCTGTGTAGCCCTGGCTGCCCTGGAACTGACTCTATAGACCAGGTTGATCTTGAACTCACAGAGATCTGCCTGCCTCTGCCTTCCAAGTGCTGAGATTGAAGGCATGCACCACCATTGCCTGGTTAAGAGCATACATTTTTTCATACTTAAGAGCATACATTTTTAATTTTGAAGAATATTTTATATTTGTGTGTGTGTGTGTGTGTGTGTGTGTGTACCCTGGCACTTCTATGGAGATCAAATGGCAGCTTGTGAGAATCAATTTCACGTTCCACTGTGCTAGCTGCAGTGATGGAACTCAAATTTGGAGGATGGGAAGCAAGTGTCTTTACTCACTGAGACATCTCACTGTCCCCAAAAGCATATGTATTTTGAAGTCACACAAACCTGATTCTGAGCCCTGACTCAGCCATTTCTTAGTTGTGGCTACTTATTGGTTCTGTGGCTTTGAGCAAGTTGCTTATGGAGCTGAGGATCTTCTCTGCTGCTTCTCGCTGCTCATATGTTACGTTGTGGGCATTGACACCCCCATATTACGTGGGTATCTAGCTGATAGTATGGTATTATAAGAATTTAGTCAGCAAAGGATTTTAGGTCTTGCCTAGGTCCTGTGGTAGGTGTTCCAGAAGTGAGATCTATGAAGTAATGTTAACTAAAGATGAAAATTTCATTTTGCACAGAGAACTATGAAGATTTCCCTAACTTCATGGCGGTGATTCTTCTCCAAAACTCATCTCATCTCAGAGATCTATGTTAGTTACATAGCAACCACTCTCTGGAAACTTAGTGCACTGAAAAAATGAAACAAAAAAAAACCTATGAGGTGCATCACATTTCAAGTCAGAAGAACTGCATTTATGATCCCGTTTTCCCATTACTCTGTGATGCAGTGGCTGAGACTTAGCTTTCCTCATCTATAAAATGTGTTCACCCAGGAACCTGTGGTCCTGTGCCCACACTAAGCAATAGTAACTAAAGCAGCAGAGCAGAACAGAGCTCTGAAAATCATACTTATGGGCTTGTTGGGGGGGGGGGAGTGACCATGAGGGCTGAAGGGATAGCTCAGTGGTTAAGAGCACAGGCTGCTCTTCTGGCAGACCAGAGTTCAAGTCCCAGCAACCACAAGGCAACTGACACCCTCAAACACAAATGCACATAAAATATAAATAAATAAATAAATAAATAAATAATTTACTTTTTAAAAAGTGAGCAGCAGAGTGAGAAATTCAGACATCATTCACGTGAAATCACAACAGCTGTATGCCACACACTGGGGCAAATTCCAGACAATGGGCATACTGTAACGTAGGTCTGGGAGAAATAGAATGTAAGAAAGCTAGAGTAAAGCAAGAACCAATCAATAAAGTCAACAGGAGCCAGCTAGATGACTCATTGGGGATAGAAGCTTGCTACCAAGACTGAAGACCCAAGTTTGATTCCTGGGATCTACATGGTGGAGGGGGAAAAATGCCTCTGACTTTCACACTGATGTCATGGCATGCACACACATACACCTTGCCCAGTAAGCAAATATAATACATTTTTTTAAAATGGCTTTTAAAATGCAACCTAAAGGGCTTGAACATATTTAGAGATTAGTAATAGTACTCAACCAATGGCAGGTTCCCACTTTCTTCACAAGTTTATTCTGAGGTACTACAGCAATCAAGTGTGTGAAGTGAAAACCAAAGTTCACTATTCTTTCTGTCAAGAGCTCCATCTTGGGAAAAGGACCTGATCAGAGTGAGGCATTCCTTCAGCAGGAAGTTGTCACCAGGGTGGCACCTATGAAGCAGGCTTCAGAGTCTGCTGGTGAGATGACATCAGAGTCCTTATTCAGGAGACACCACTTGATGGCATAGACGGGGCCAGACAGTCTGCTTCCATGGATCCACCGCAAGCAGTCCACCTGGGTCCTCGGAAGAAGAGACCTAGGCAGATGGGCTCCTCAGGGACCTCCACACCTCACGACATCCGATTTCGAGACTTGGTCCTCTTCATTTTGGAGAAGAAGATGGGAACAACTCGAAGAGCCTTCCTCATGGAGCTGGCCCGAAGGAAAGGGTTTAGAGTTGAAAATGAGCTCAGGTAGGACAGCCCTGGTCACTTTGCAAGCATGCAGGAGCCCTGAGGACATCCCCACAGGACCCAAGGGGCCAGTTGGCTAAGGGACACAAGATGAGTGGGGGCTAAATGAGTTTATATAATTGGTACCAAAAGATATATATATATATATCCTTGACTGACTCCGAAATGAAGTACCCAGGGGTGATAACCAGAAAAGTATTCAGAAAACTTCATGTTGAAACCACTCAATTCCATTCAGTACCAAATCGAACCAACACCTTCTGGTTCAACTTTTAAAATTGCTACTTTGTAGCATGGTGGGTGATCTGATTGTCTGGCTCTGACTTACACATACCTGCTGTGCTAAGGGTCTATGGTGGACTAGGCTGAGATGGCTTACACAGGTACCTAAGTGACTTTGGTGATAGTTTTCCAAAGAGTGGTCCAAGTGAGCTTCAGGAAGAGATACTGGTTAAAGATGTTTGTCCAGGGGTGACAGATGGCACCCCAGTGTGATATGATCAGAGTCTAGGCAGGGAGGGGATTGAAGCTACCATTTGGACTCGACGGAGTCACTCAGTAAGCACCAATAATCATTGTTTTCCTGGCTATTCTACGCATTCACTATGTTGACCCAATGAAGAGAATCAAAGTGATTCAGAAAGTCCCAGTAAAGGCCTTGATGTACATGACTGCTACAGACAGAAGTGTTGGGGGTACAGTGGGAGTGTGGGGCACCCACTCAGTTCACTGCCTGCGACTGTGCAAGTTTGGGGGGGGGTTGCTGAATGTACTATGTTAGACATGATACAACTTTTACACTTTGGATTTTAGGTCTTTGAATTTAAAAGAAAATTGCCAAACATTTCTTGCTGATGAAATGCTGGCCTTAAAGCACTGTGGAGACACATTTTTCAAGGTCAAAACTCAGGAATGTCACACTCCACATGCCCAGCTGAGGGGACATTTGATCTTTTGCTAAAATGTCCCCAATCAAAAATTCCTGAGGTTCTGGGCTTCTCTCTTTTCTGAGTCTTTGTCACATGGTCCCTTATTTTTTGTTCTAAGTTATTACAGCTTCTCTCAACTTCATTCCCCACTGTTCTCACACAATCCAATATTTCAACTCGTTTTTGAGCATAACTAATCTGGGAGACTTACATACAGGGTTAGCTTTAAAAGAGACAGAGATTAGATAAGTAAAGGAGGACGAGGAGAAGACAGAAAAAAATGTTCAAAGAGAAATTTTACAAACAGGAATCAAAAGTTTTAGCAGCTACCAAGCTGCTTTTCCTGGTAAAGGAACTGAACAGGAACCAGTCAGGTAAGGGAGAGCTGTCAGGCAGGATACCACTTACTCAGAAAGCTCTCTGGTAAAAGTCCAAGCTTCTGGTGGAGGCCCACTGACTCAGTCACCAATGGAGCAAATTGGCTGAAGCAAGTGTCTGGGGTGATGATCAGGAAACAAGTAACTTTGTTGGCAAGGTGAACCAGAGCGGTGCCCCAGCTGCCGGCTGCCAGAATTATGCCAGCTGCTGGAGAGACAGAGGAAATGGGTGAGCAAGCCACTGCTGTGCCCATGATGGAGCAAAGTTCTCAGGCTGAGAGCACTGACACATTCAACACATGTGTGTGCTGTAGAGGAAAATGAACCACAGGAAGCAGAAGCCCCGGCACTAACAGAATTTCTGTGCCCAGAATGAGAGTCATTAATTACTGTAGGGAGAACCTTTAGGCTTCACCTCCTGGTGCTGGCCCTTTCCAGATCAGCAGTTCTATACAGCCTGCCTTTTCTCCCTAACTGTGGCATTCAGATCAATGTTCTATCTGATATGATGCTGAGGTCAGAGCAAGGATGTCAGAATCCTTTGATAAACTTCACCGTAGTACAAGTCTGAGTCTGGTTAATTAGAGCCATTGGCCTTTACAGCCAAACCAAAAGAAGGTTGTTTTTCCACACTATAAACTAGGTCAGATGACAGAAACAAGCAGAACAAAGACAGGAAGGCAGCCCATGAAAAGGGTATAAGCAGTTACTTGGTGTGGGAAGGTGTGTGCTCATATTTTCTGTGTCTTCCAAATTTTTTTTTTTTTTACAACAGACATACTTTTGTTTGTTTGTTTGTTTGTTAAGACAGGGCCTCTCTAGATATCCTTGTTGTCCTGGAACACACAAGGTAGATCAGGCTGGCCTCGAACTCACAAAGCTCCTCCTGCCTCTGTCTTCCAAGTGCCTCTATACCTGGTCTTTGACACGGATCTTTAAAAACAAAGATAGAGCCTACAAGATGGCTCAGTGGGTAAGCGTGTTTGCTGCCCAGCCTGACAACCTGAGTTCAATCCCTGGGAACCACATGGTGGAAGAAAAAAAAACCATTCCCATGAGTCATCCTCTGATTTCTATACACCAGAAATAAATGTGTAAAAGAAGTCTTTTAGTTTGGGGCTGAAGAGATGGCTCAAAGGTTAAGAACACTGATTGCTCTTCTAGAGGACCAGGATTTGATTACCAGCAGCTCAGGGCATCTCTCAACCATCTGCAACTGGAGTTCCAGGAGATCTGATGCCTCCATGTGCAGCAGGCTTCCAAGTGGTACACAGGCTTACATACAATTAAATTAAATTTAAATTAAAAATTAAATGAAGATAATGAAAAAGATATTTAAAAAGGAAAGAAAGGGGAGAGAGAGGGAGAGAGACAAAGGAAGGAAGGAAGGAAGGAAGGAAGGAAGGAAAGAAGGAAGGAAGGAAGGAAGAACAGTTAATTCTAAGGGCAGGCAAAATGGCTGAGCAGGTGAAGTCACTTACTGTACAAGCCTGAAACCCTAGGTTCAACCCTTGGAACCCCAGTAAAGGAGGAAGAAAACCAACTCTACAAAGGTGATTTCTGACCTCCACATGTGCACCATGTCATATGCTAATGTGTGTGCACATATACAATGATATTAATTAAAAGGAAAAATGTCAAGGGTACTGATTAGCAGAAATGGATACACTTCTTTCTTAGCTTGTAAAATTCAAAGTCTAAGGCCAAGAGAATGCTAAGCTCTGGTTCAGGCTAATGTCCATAGCCCCTGTATACTTTTGGCTGCCAAGAGGATTAGTCTTGGTTCTTACTTTACCTGAGATCCTCAATGTACTGCACTCTCTGGATTGATTCCATTCTCTCCAACATGGATGTGTCATTTTGAGTGGAATGCCCAGCTATTCTATGTGCCATAGAAAACTGGTCCTTAAAACATGAAAGAGAAGAGATGCTAAGCTCCTTGGGTAGTTCTGAACATCAAAGAACAGGATATTGACTTTATTCTGTCACCAGCATCCTAGACTTTAGAACACGTTGCTAACTTCAGCTCACCTAATATAGGCTCAACAAAGGAACCAAAATCTCCTGTTTTCCTGATTGCATCCTGGGCTCCCATAGAGTGAGGTACTTGAAAGTTTTCATCTGTCATCTACCCTTTTCTGTAAATACTTTTGCTAACGTGCCCTGTGTCTTGGAACAAATCATGGTAGTCAAGGCAGTAGGATATGTAGCTTAGAAGGATTGAGTTCCATCTTTCTAGCCATCCAGGAGCTTCATACTTGCTAATATTGCTCAGGTTGTTGCAAATGCACCAGAGGACAGCATTGTCCTGCCAAGTCCATCACAGCTGGCCTGCAATGGAAGATGGCCTGAAAGCAAGAGACAACCTCACACCACCCCAAAAACCTCTGACTGCCTGCTCTGCACGATTTATGTGGTGCTCTGGAAAAACAAGATAGAAGAAGACATGAACTTTGTGAGCAAAGAGTTTACAATGAGATAGGGGAATCAGGAATTATATCTCGAGTGCCATTATCTTAATTTCTTTTCTTTATTTTAAAAAAATATTTACTTTTATCTTTGTGTATCAATTAATGATTTGCCTGTATGTAAGTATATATGTATGTGTGTGTGTGTACCTATGTATGTATGTGTGTCACATGGGTGCAGTGCTTTCAGATACCAGAAGAGGGTGCTGGATGCTCTAGAATGGAGTTTACCGATGGTCTGTGAGTCATGTCACATGTCAGCTTTGGGAATCGGACCTGGATCCTCTGTAAGAGCAGCAAATGCTCTTAACCATGGAGCCAACTCTCCAGCCCCTCGGTTTCTTTTCTTATTCCCATAAAGTATGCTGACAAGAGGAACTTAAGGAAGAAAGGGATTAGAGCTCACAGTGTACAGTCCATCCTATCAAGGAAATCATAGCAGCAGGAGCTTGAGAGAGCTAGTCATCTCACACAAGACAAGGTACAGACAGCAATGAATGCCTTGCACGTTGTCGTGTGACTGCAGACAGAATGTGACCAAAAACTAGCTTTAGCCTCCGCAACAACTCATTTCTCTCAGACAGCCTGTAATGGGTGTGTGTTATCTAGCCTGGCTGCCTCTGCTCTCCATCTGTTCACTGCTTGACCTTTGCAATGTGACTTCCCTTCCCCCATTATCTCAGAGCATTTGCCTTCAAATCCCACAGGGATCTGATGGTAATAAACCCCCACATTTTCTAATTCAAAAATTATGAGCTTCAAGTTAATGAGAAGTTTTATAATACCATTAAGGTAGTTAAAGAATCAGGTGAGATCCTGAGCGGGGCCGGAGTGGGAAGCTGTTTCTATTGATGCTGCTGCGTGTGGATTAGAACCAACCTCAGCTGCCTTGCTTTCAGGGCTTCTAAAACACATTGGTCACTAAGAGAACTGGCAGAGCTGGGGTTGGAGTGGGTTAAGCCGGCTCCATTAAGCAGTTTAGTTTAAGTATAAATATAGCTCATGTCATTGTTTACAACATACCCAACATGACCTCTCCCAGGTGACAAGACCATCCATGAGAGAAAGTTCACACGGGAAAGGGTGGTGGGTAACAATGGCTGCTTCTCTTATTCATATAAGGCTTCTTTAATCCACATGAAGCGAGGCAGTGCCAGCCAGGAAGAGAAGGCAAGAACAGGCAGATCGGTATATGAGAAAAACAATCAGAGCTAAGATTTAATTCCATAATACACAGTTTTTGAGCACCTGAGCCCCACCTGACAATCCTAGTAATATTTTGTACTTCTGCATGAAATTATACTTGTCATATATATTCTAGTTAACATATAATAACTGCATATACCTATGGAGAACAGAACAGTAATTGAATATACATATAAGGAATATAAGCATGTAAGGATCCAAGTGTTTCTGTCTCTTTATAGCTTTATCATTTCTGTGTGTCTGGAGCCACCAAGCACCCCCTTCCTAGGTCTCCATGATGTAAACAAAGGGCTATTGTGAACTCTCTCTCTCTCTCTCTCTCTCTCTCTCTCTCTCTCTCTCTCTCTCTCTGTGTATGTGTGTGTGTGTCTCAGGAGGGTGAACATTACAACTTTATTTCTTTTAAATGTATTTTGGTTGCCCACCTCACATGGCTGATGTGAAGACTGTTTTGCACACCTCCCTACCCCCCCCCCCCCACGGTAGTGTGTCATATTTGCAAATGGTGTAGAGTCTTTACAGCATGCTTTTCATGCACCAATTTTTGTTGTTGTTGTTGTTTGCTGTGTCCCGAGAACTCCTCCACCCCTGGGCACTCCCAAAGCCCATGTCAGAGGCAGGGCTCTACCTAGAGGCAGAAAAGGAGAAGCAGGTCAAAGCCAGGCAGTGAGAATGTTTGGTAGAGGCAGCATTGCTTGCAAGATGGATCTCAGGTCTTCTGCACTCATCCTGGGGGGCAAAACCCGGAGAGCCCAGAGCAGTTGGTGGTCTCCCTGCAGATCTTCCACCTTGGTGGTGTGCAGCTACAGCAGCTGTTTTTAGATTTGGGATAGCTTTAACTTCCTGCAGTCTGGTAGTCCAGACATTCAACATAAAATAGAAAGACATTTTATGAAAGACATTTTATGAACAAGGCATTTCAGAGCTCTGCCACTGCTGGCCCAGTCCACCTCTACAACCCTTTCCTGTCCCCTGGCTGCTGAATCCTTTCTTCCAGGACAACTCCATTGGCTTCTCAGCTCATCGAACAGCTGTTCTTTCTCTAAACCCCATTCAGATCTCACCCTGGCCTCTTGTCTTTTCAGAATGTCTCCTGTAGGCTAAGATGCAGAAATGCCCCCTTTCTTCTGTGCCATTTATGAGGAACGAGCTCTCCTTGACTTTGAACTACTTGGCCCCCAGAGCCTCATCTAAGACATTTTGCTCTAGCACGTCCTGCTGATGCAGACAGGCAGGCGTGGATTCACAGCTATTTCTCTTGGCACTTTGAGCTCTCATATCATCACATTGAAAACCCAGGTTTCATCAGACAAATCTGAAAACTCCTGGGTTCAAGTCTTCCATGAGCAAAACTGAAGCGGTACGCCAAAACTGCCTGCACCGTGCCAGACACAACCTTAAGGACAGCGTCCCTTTCCATCTTCCTTACACTTCTATTTTACATGAATCTTACTAATACCACTTTTTCTCCATCCAACCCGGGATGTAGTCCATCGCTGCTTCTTCAATTTAAATAGAGATGACTTCCTTGTATGATGATCCCAGTGTGTGCCTTGTCTTGAATCAGCCAGGACTCTTAGAAACCTTTAGGAGGGGGAGAGCAGGTCTCGTTTTGGAAGCTCCTTTTACTGATAACTCCAACTTCCATTTCTAGTGATTCTGTCACCCACATTGTGGCCGAGAACAACTCAGGATCAGACGTCCTGGAGTGGCTCCAGTTGCAGAACATCAAAGCCAGCTCTGAGCTTGAACTCTTGGACATCTCCTGGCTGATTGAATGCCTGGGAGCCGGGAAGCCAGTGGAGATGACGGGGAGACACCAGCTTGTTGTAAGTGTCTCCTTTGCTGGATGGCCCCTGGGATGGACGTCAGAATCCACAACCTTGGGTTGAATACAGTCTTTTCTCATGGAGTCAGTCCACTTAGCTCTGGGTCTCCATTTGCTTCTTTATTATATAACAGTAATGCCTATCTCCTGAGAGGCTGTGGAAATTGAAGTGACAAACACATAAGTCATGCACAGTGCTGACATATTAATAGATGGGAAATATTTTCTTTGAAAAAAGAGCTATTATTTTTAGTTGTGTGTGTACATGTCTATGTGTGTCTGTGTCTGTGTATATGTGTGTACACATGTGTGCAGGTGTCCACAGAGGCCAGAAGGGGACAACAGATCTCCTGGAGCAGGTTGTGAGCCACTCAGGTCTTTGACAAGAGTAGCACTCACTCTTCACCATGATCCATCTCTCCAGCCCCATAACGAGAACCATTTTTATGAACACATTCACACAAGGATATTTCAGAATATCAGCCTTGAAATTCAGAAAAGTAAAGAGGTTCTTTTTTCTCATTCTGATAATTCATGAAAAAAATGAAAGAATATGACTTCTTAACTCCAAATCCTTTACTAATAATGCTAGAGTCTCTGGGAAAGAGGTTTGGGTCATCTGTAATAAATTCACACACAAAGGAAATAAAATTTAATTGCTGGTTCTTTTTAATTTTTGTGATTTCAAAAGTACATAGCTTGTACATACTTGAAATATCCCAATGAAATTCATTATCTGGTGTAATTAATATGTACTAAGAAGAAGAATCATACATGTCTGTTTATACACTAGACAGGTATGTGACACATTTTGAGTCTTCTGTGATTTTTTGCCCTCTTCCAGAGACAATCATAAACTGTCCTAAAGTAAATGTTTTCTTTATATTTGAGTAAATATTTATAGTTATATATATACTTACTATTGGCTAATTAACTGTCATTCAAAATGGATGCCTACGCTTTTGTGTAGGTGAGAAGAGACTCTTCCCTGAGTTCTGTCTCAGGCTCCCAGACTGTTCCAGCACCTGCTGTGCAGAAGATCTCCCAGTATGCTTGTCAACGAAGAACCACATTAAACAATTACAATCAAGTATTCACGGTAATGAGGCTTTCTCGAAACCCAGGGCAAAGGAGGCTTGAGGCCTCTTTCCCTGAGTCTACAAGTTAAATTATGATTTTTCTGGAAATCTGAGAATGCTTCTCCATGCTTACCTGCCTAACCTGACATCTAGTTCTTTGTCAAGTGGGCCTCCTCTTTCATAGGCTCCCAGCTACTCAGGGGTCAGGGTTCCCTAGAGTAACACATCCAGTAGAGTGTCAAGCACAGGACTTTTCCTCTCTAACTTTCAAGCTGCATCTGTGAGGAAGAGCCGGAAACAGATGGCAGCCACTGGGCCTACTGAACCACAGCTGCATTCTCTGTTAGTAAGGCAACATGCCTCACCTTAAATAACCCCGGCTCTGGGTCTGTGTAATGAACACAGCCTTCATTCTACAAGCACTAGCTGTATTTTCTGTCCACACTAACAAACCTAAACATCTAGGGATCATGATAGAACTCTGGCTACAGACTAGTCCAGAAGACAGGAAAGGGTTATACCCAAACCAGTCATGACTGCTGGGACATCATGGGCACCAGGCCATTACTTGGTTAAATTGTTTCTAAATGTCTAATGATACTAAACTCATCATTCATTAGACACGTATCTTTTCAGTTCAGTAACAGTGTCCCACAGGAGAGAATACAAAGGTACAGGAGCTTGATCCTGACTCCAAAGGTACTCCATTCCTAAAGGGGACAGGAGGGACTTGCCAGTGACTCTCAGGAGCAGACCTGCTGACTTGGTTTTACTTTTTTTAGGATGCCTTTGATATCCTGGCTGAAAATGATGAGTTTAGAGAGAATGAAGTTTCTTGTCTGGCATTTATGCAAGCAGCCTCTGTACTGAAATCTCTGCCATTCCCCATCGTCAGCATGAAAGACACAAAGGGAATTCCTTGCCTAGGGGACAAGGTGAAGTGTGTCATAGAGGTAAGGGAGAAGTGGAATTTGCCACACCTCCAAAGAGGTGAAGGAGAGACAGATCATGTTGGTATGGGCTTTCTCCTTTTTTTTTTATCTGTAGATGGATCGACATAGTGCAGGGAGAGGTATAAGGGTTGACATATAAAATACATACCCCAAATGATCCCGGCAGGATGACTTTCTCGGACAGTAATTTTTACTAGCAGTGAAAGACTCAAGCCTTAGATCTCAGAGCAGCAGAATGTTCTGCTTTCTGCCCCAGGCTGGGTGGGAGGCTCTGTTTCCCTCAGCTCTTCCTGTCCAGCACAGGGTGATGTTCAGTGGGCTGATTCTTCATCTATATGTTCTGGGAAAAGACTGGGCAGTTATTTCAGTTTTAGCAACATTTAAGGATTTCCCAGCAAGGCGCGGTTGTCATCTAGTAGCAAGTTTCAATCTAACCAAACGCAAGGTACATTCTTCTAGAAAAATCTCCCAGCTAAAGACAACAGAGACTAGACCTCATAAAAAGCTTGATAATGGCCGGCTTTTCAATTAACCTGGTAGGTTGAAAAGCCCTCTTATTTTAATCCACAACTTGAATCAACTGAAAAGAAAATTATCAGAACTATTTGAACAATGCTTGTCAGTGAATATTTTGTTTCAGAGTTTATAAATTCAGATCTTTAATCTTCTGTATCCTTGTCCAAGATTATAAAGGTCTTGGATCTATGGTAAACTACGATTTTTTTTTTCAAGATTACAGGGGAATTCTTGCTTTTTCCAGATCAGCCAGGGAAAATCCTCAAGTTTCATGAGAAACCAGCAGTTGGGGTTGTAGGTTTGAAACTGGCACTTCGATTATGCAGAGATGTAACTCAAAATCTTTTGTTCAACCTCCTTACAGGGAATTATTGAAGATGGAGAAAGTTCAGAAGTTAAAGCTGTGTTGAGTGATGACCGATACAAATCCTTCAAAGTAAGCGATTGTATATTTGTATGCTGGGAAATGTTTCTTTTATTTATTTATCCTGTTGTTTGTTATGGTTAGTTATATAACTCAGGCTGTCATACCAAAACGCCACAGACTGAACTGCTTAGTCAGAGAAATTTATTTTCTGTCAGTTCTGGAAGCAGAAAGATTAGGTAAAGTTTCTGGGTAAAGATTCTGTGGAGGATTCTCTGTTATTTTCAGTGGCCAGCCACCTTGTCGATGTTGCTCTGGCATGGCAGAGATAGAGATGAACAAATACTCACTCTCACCTACCTTTCTTTATTCTTACATTATTGAATGAAGCCTGACCCCTTGCTTAGGGAATGGTACCTTCCACAGTGGGCTTTCTACATCAACTAACAGTCAACCCATATACCACAGACATGCCCACAGGCCAAGGTAATATAGATAATTCCTCACTAAGACTCTTTTATGGGGATATTCTAAATTGTGTCAAGTTGACAGTTAAAACTAACCAGCACATCCCACAAAGATTCCATGTTCAAAGACTTACCTATCACACTGAGATTATCTACCATGAATCTGTCACTCATGGTTACAAATGTCAAAGGGACACAAGGATTCAAACGGCAAACAGGGTCCTGAAGCACAAAGTCATATCTGAAAAGCCCTCACTGCATCTTGATTTCTTGGACTTAGGGTTGACCATCTTCCAATTTTTATTACCTTAGAGTTTATGGTACTCTGGCCAGTTCCTTCAGTTCGTAAGTGATACAAGGCCTAGCATATGGCCAGAACAGGAGCCAGGCCCAGAGTACAGACAGACCAGGGTTGAAGTCTGTATTTTCCCAGCACCCACTTGTAGATGGGGTGAATTTGCTGAGTCTCTGTGAGCCTCCTTCCACTGACAGTATGATTCAGGACTTTTTCGTGCAAAAGACTGAGCAACCGGAAGACAGCCGGAGAGACAGCGTCTCATACAGTCACAGAACAGGCAGTCTGTCTCCTTCCACAGATGTCTGTCTATCTCTCACCTCTGCCTCATTTAGTGACACTTTGGTTATGAAAGGATCCTCCAGAAACAAAAAGCCTTTGAAATTTGCCATCCCAGGTTCAAGAGAGAACTCACTAAAGTGCAGAGAAGCTGAGTAAAAGCCCCAGAACCAACAGAAAAAGCTGGGTGTGGCAGCATGCCTTTTAAATCCAAGCACTGAGGAGGTAGAGACAAGCAGCTCCCTGGGGCTCACTGGCCAACTGTCCTAGCCTGAGGTTGACTTCTGGTCTCCAAATGCACAGTTATATATGCTTATGCATGTCTGTGCAAGCACACACACACACACATACACACACACACACACACACACACACACACACACACACATTACCCATTCCCTTGATATTTTCAAGAGAAACTGTGCCAGCGTTTGCTTATATTTCTTGTTCCTGGCCTGAGACATTAGAAAGTACCACTCTGTTGTTCTAGCAATGATTTGGGGGGAATAACAGCCTCCCTTTGCCTCCCTTTCAGCTCTTTACATCTGTGTTTGGCGTGGGACTGAAGACAGCTGAGAAATGGTTCAGGATGGGTTTCAAAACTCTCAGCGAAATAAAATCAGACAAAAGCCTGAAGTTTACGCAAATGCAGAAAGCAGGTAACTGTCTCAGGGAAGTCACAGGTCACTTTGGGTTGTCAGGGTTGAGTGACAAGTCACTTTTACTTGCTCCAGACTTGGGACTCAGGCAAATCTTGGTTCTAGCACTTGTCACTGAGTGATCTTGAGTAAGCTAGTTAAAACCTTGAGCCTTCATTGCCTCACTGATGACCTTAAGCTAACTGGGGAATAATCAGCTCACACAAAATCCTGAGGACATGAGAACAAGGCCTCTTTCTGGGCTGCTGTGATTTCCTTTATCCAGACGTTAAAGCAGAGTGGGCACTGTCCTGATTCCTAGACACTTGGGTCTGGCTCTCTCCCTGTATAAGAACCATGCTTGAGGAGTCAAGGACAGAATGGTTAGCTGACATAGAAGAAGGAGAGAAAGAAGTACTGAACAAAATACATTCTCAATGGCTTGGTTCACACCGGGAATGTGCACTAGGGACGGGAAAACACACGAGAAAGGGGCAGAAATCTAGCCACAGCCTTGATCTGTCCAACCAGAGCCCTGTGATCTAGGAAGAGACAAGAGTCCAGTGTGGAGATGGAAGAACTCTCAGTATCATCTGAAAGTCTGGTAAGCCCCATGGTTGCCATGGTGGCCAGGTCACTGCTTTCCATGGACAGTGTACCTGTCCTTTTCCAGAAATGAGGAGATGCAATTCATAGACCTAATGTGTATGATTTTTTCTAAATGTGTATGATTTTTATGTGTTTCCTTTTAGCATCCAATAAAAATAGAGTAGAATTGTTCTTCAAGAGGGAGTCATTGGTATAGTTCCCTAGCTTCTGGGGTTATGGAAAATGGTGAAGCTATCAAGTATCAATATGGAAGTGATAGAGTCTTCTACCAGAGGATACTGGGTATATGCAATCAGTCAACAGCTATCTTCTGTTTAAGTGATAATAACAGAAAGCCAGCCAGCCAGACAGACAGACAGACAGATCAACAATGATATCACAAGAAATGGTAGATGAAGTGAATCATATCTTGGTCCCACCTGTGATACTATAGAAAATCCCTAGTAATCTTATAAACCTGTGAATTTCTTTTTAAAAACATTTTTATTTATTTTTAGTTTATGTATATGGGGGTTGTCTGCATGTTTGTCTGTGTACCACATTTGTCCAGTGTCCCAGGAGGCCAGAAAAGGGTATCAGATCCCTTGGAACTGAAGTTTCCAATGGTTGTGTGCTGCCATTGAGTACTAGGAATCAAACCTGGGTCTTCTGGAAGAGGAGCTAGTGCTCTTAGCTACTGAGTCATCTCTCAAATTTACTGATTTCTGAGTGATTGCTAATAAGCTTTATATAATGCCACATAGGAAATAAAAGAGTCTAAGAGAAAACATCTAGTATTTCTACTTTGGATACCAGAGCATGTAGTCTAGTAAGCATGTTTTACACCAGCTCTAGAGATGCTGTTGAAGAGAAATGTATATGACTATCAAGCCTAAGTGGCATGGAGATGGTTTGGAATGATAGTGGGGACTCCTAACACTTACAGTGGAAGTGGGGAGCAGTGGACTATTAGCTCAGAAAGCCTTGAACTTGTGATGTTCTGTTTCAGCATCTTGAGTGTTAGGAATGCTGGTGTGAGGTATTGGCTGATAGCTACACATTCTTAAAAAATCATGACTTTATGTTTATGTACATTATCGAGGGGGTAAGCATAGGGATTTTCTGACACCAACTGAGTTGTACTTGAGTGCCAGTGACAATGTCAATTTCTGTATTTATTAGCACCTAATGGAATATTGCTTCTTAGATCAAACTCTCTCTCTTACACACACACACACACACACACACACACACACACACACACACACGGCAACCATGTCCAAATCAAAAGGCAACTCTTGACAGCAGAACAAGAAAAGTTTATATCATATCAGTTATTGATATGAAAATGGTAGATTCTCAAGCCACTGGCTTGGTAGTAACAAGTGATGGATGGATTGGCATCAACATCTTTTCTTGGTCCTGTCAATACATTTCTGCAACTGTCCCGTTTAGAGATTATAGATGACTTTGAACTTGGTAACTGTTTACAGTGTACTCAAGCCAAATGACTTTCTGGCCATCTCTCATTCTGGGTGAGAAACAGGAGCCAATCAGCAGCCTCTAGAGAAGCACATCTCCCATTTGTTGAGTGGCATTTGGGTCCCTTAAATGAAAGTTCAGCATCTTGTATGGAAGCATGACTCTCATAACACCCTGACTCTCCCAGACATGCCCAGCTTCCCACCAGTACTTTACCCCAATCCTTGGAGATAAGCCTCCTTCTCTTTCTGCCTCCCTCAGACTGCTGTGGTGATAGCCAAATGCTCTGCTCTCCCTCGTGATGCTGCTTCTGAACGGTCATTGGTTCATAGTCCTCAGGCCAGGAAGCAGCATGCCAACCCCTCCAAGGCACTTTGCATGTTGCTTTGGACACAGACACCCTCTTCCTCCCACTGACTTTCCCTTTTCTATTGAAGCCTTCACTTCCAAGTCCTGAATTTTCCTATCCCCCCTTTAAATAGGGCATAGCTTGTTGGTCAAGAAGGCTGGGCACAGTGCTGTGCACATGGAATCTCAGCACTTGGGAGACAGAGGAATTAGGAGATCAGAGACATCTGGGCCTTCCTTCAAAACAGCAGCAGCAGCAGCAGCAGCAGCAGGAAGATAAGGAGGAGAAGGAGGATGAGGAAGAGGAAGAAAAGGAGGAGGAAGAAGAGGAGGAGACAGCACTGGTTTTCCATTATAACACCAGATAGGAACAGCTCAGATTCCAGAAGGATCTGAATACTTTCCCCTTGAGAGGAATATTGTAGACTTCTCCATGAGAAGTCAACGCTCCTTTGTAACCATGAAAAACCCACAAGCAAATGAACAAGGCAATGCCATAGATTACTGTGCTCTATACAGAGTCAGGCCAATGCCTAAGAGCACTGTATGAGACAGCATCCTCTTCCATCTATGGCTGGTTCACTTACGTGTGCCTTTCTCTCCACTGGCCTGTCAAATGGCATCTCAGGTTTCCTCTACTATGAAGACCTGGTTAGCTGTGTGAACAGAGCAGAAGCAGAGGCTGTCTGCACGCTAGTTAAGGAGACAGTTGTGACATTTCTTCCAGATGCCTTGGTCACCATGACTGGGGGTTTCCGCAGGTAAGTGATGTAGCTGTTTTAGAATCCCTCTTCTACCTGCCTCTGAAATGGTGCAAAAAGCCTGTTCTGACCTGGTGCCAACTTGTGTTTTGTGTTGGAGCCCAAATAGCTTGACACCTACACACAGAGCTGTTTCTGGCCTCTGTGACTTTGTTCAGGTGAAACTTTCTCTACAATTTTGAGATTTTGGTACTCATCTGACTTCATAACTCCTTAAGACTCAATTTAGATGCTGCTGCCTCCAGAAAGTTCTCCTTGACTGCCTGTACTGGCAGGTTTTGTGTGTCAACTTGACACAAGCGAGTTATCACAGAGAAGGGAGCTTCAGGTGAGGAAATGCCTCCATGAGATCCATCTGTAAGGCATTTTCTCAATTACTGATCAAGGAGGGAGGGCCCATTGTGGGTGGTACCATCCCTAGGTTGGTAGTCTTGGGTTCTATAAGAGAGCAAGCTGAGCAAGTCAGGGAAAGCAAGCCAGTGGGTAACATCCCTCCATGGCCTCTGTATCAGTTCCTGCTTCCTGTCCTGCTTGAGTTCCAGTCCTGACTTCTTTTGGTGATGAACAACAATGTGGAAGTGTAAGCTGAATAAACCCTTTCCTCCCCAACTTGCTGCTCAGTCATGATGTTTGTGCAGGAATAGAAACCCTGACTAAGACCCTGCCTCTTGCACTGTGCTAGATTAGGGACTTTCTTCTGTGCTTCCCAGACGCCTACTATACCATGTGTGCTTTCTCTGTGGAGCTTAGTTTCTACTGAGACCAGGGTGTGAGCCTGATCACAAAGTAGATGCTCAAGAAACTGGTTGGGTCAAAGAATAACTCAATGAACAAGTCTTCAGACATATATTTCTTCAGTTTGAAACAAATGCCTCCATTTCAGAAAGGGACCTGTCCCTCTACCTCTCCTTCTGAGACCTTACCTGGTCTCTTGCATCAAAGAGGACTAAACCTAAGAGAATTTTCTGGGCTTGGTCCATCACTCAGTTGTCAGAGTGCCTAGTTAGCTGGCTTTGATTCCCAGTGTCCAATAAGCCAGGTTTGGTGACATATACCCATAGTCCCAGCATTTGGGAAATAGAGGCAGGAAGATAAGAAGTCCGGGGTCATCCTCAGCTTCCTAGTCTGCTCAAAGCCAGTCTGGACCATATAAGACCCTGTCTTTTAGAAAATGACGAAGAAAAATCTCTTAAGCCATACCATAATTCTAAAAGGCTACCTTGTATGGTATTACCAGCGCTCCATGCATATAGAAGTAACATGTATTACTTTCTTTCCATGCATATACAAAAGCATACTTTCTGGATAAAGTTTTCTCTGTCACAAATTTGTTTTGCCAGAAGTACAGTTGTACAAGTAGGGGTAGCTGGTTTCAAATGTTGTACTTTGCACCCCAAACCTCACACTTGGGGCACAGAAACCAAGAGTTTGGTTTGGTTTTGTTGTTTTTAAGTGAAGGACTAAAGTTGGACTGATTTCCTTTTTGTGCTTTTTTTTTTTTTTTCAAATTAGGGGTAAGATGACTGGACATGACGTGGACTTTCTAATTACCAGCCCAGAAGCCACAGATGATGAAGAGCAGCAGCTTTTGTATAAAGTGACAGACTTTTGGAGGCAGCAGGTGAGGGGCCAGACGGCACCCGCTATTTAAGGCTGCCATAGCATGGCTTTCTGCTTTGTTTCTTTTTCGTGTGTGTGTGTGTGTGTGTGTGTGTGTGTGTGTGTGTGGTGTATTATTTATGTTATGCATGTGTGTGTATGTGTTGTGCATGTGTATGGTGTGAATATGTTGTGTGTGTGGTGTATGCATGTGGGGTGTGTGTTATGCATTGTGTGGATGTGATGTGCATGTGTGTGCATTTTCTGTGTATGTATAGGCACACATGTGTGGGTGCATGCGGAGCTTGAGGTTGATGTTGAAAATCACCTTCGACTATTTCTCCACCTTCTTCACAGAGGCAGGATCTTTCCATCAAACCCAGAGCTCATTAATCTGGCTAGTCTTACTAGCCAGCTTGCTCTGGGGATTCCTTGTGGGATCCTTCTAAGGCTGGAATTGCAGGCAGGCTGTCATGTCTACTAAGCATTTATATGGGTTCTGGGGATCTGAAACTCAGGTCCCTGCACTTGTAAAGTAGGTGCTTTAACCACTGAGCCATCTCTCCTGCCCCAAGCATTGTTAATTTCATGTGTTACATGATCACTGTACAGGACTGTTCTCAATTGTTTCTAACACCTCATCACAGGACCATGTGGCTGGCATGAGACTGACCAGCTTCGGGTCCTAGGCAACACTTTACAGGTATGCATCTTGTCTGAAGAAGGAAGGAAGACAATGAGGGCAAGCTGGGCCCTGCCGAGGTCATGGCCAATGGCTCCCACTGGATGAAATCAAACCTGCCACGAGGCAGCCCATTGATAATGATCAAGGCTGAGTAAAGCTAACCCCACAGCCAAAGACTTCTGGCTAGTCAAGCACCATTTCCTAGAGAGACCAAGGGCCCTTTCCTGAGAACCTGCTGGTCTGACTGAGTAGAGAAGACTGGACCAGGGTTTTCCTAGTACAGCTTCCCTCTTCCTGGCTTGGCAGTATCTGCTGGACATGGGCTGAACTCATTGATGTGCCAGAAAGAGAAGACCAGATAAAACTAGAAATAGCTAGCCCGGAGCCATGAGCTTTATAAGTGAAAACTAGATTTCAGATTCAAACCCAAATTCATCGGTGAGACCATTCCATGTCTCCCCATCCTTCTCGAGAGAAGGTGCCCTGGATAACCAGAATCCCTTCAGAGAAAGCAAGATAAGCTCATCCAGGAGAAGACAGGACAAAGAAGAGTCAGGATACTCTCCTGATCCTCTGCTCCTGGGTGGGAGTGGAGGTGGGGGATGGGGGAGAGCAGGGGAAGATTAAAGACTAACTGAAAGACCAAAGAATACCTCTCCCCACCCCCCCTCCAGGCCTGTTGCCAAGGTTGGAAAATCATTGATGTTTGTTCTTGTGCCATTGTTCCATGCTAAGACTGTGTGCTGGAGTGGAGAGAGGCAGGGGGGGCCCTCTTTGCATTGCTAGTTTTGAGTGAGTCTTACAGTGGACCCTGGGCAGAGATAGTCATTATAAACCCAAGCCCTACAGTGGGGGCCGATAGTAAAACAGGTTTAATCTGAGACTTTAGAAATGGTGGTACAACGTGGGATGGTCCCTAACAGTTCACGGCCCATTTCCTGTCTGTGTTAATGGGGGATTCGATAGAAACTCTCCAGAGTGCCTGACAAATGGCGGCTGTGATCATCAGAAGCAGGACTGTTTATTGAACTCAATTTGAGAGCCAGGTACTGGGTTATAGGGGACCCAGGAGCCAGCAGGCTAGCTCCTCCCCTACCCTCATGCATAAGGTGCCAGGTGATTTAGTGTCCCTGCCCTGGAGTCCCCCTGAAGTCCTGGACCCACCCTCTGAAGCGACGGACCCATCCCCAATAACTCAACTGTGAAATCAGCTGAGTTCTTCCCATCTGGCTCCCACCTCCTCTTCATTCCCTTCCTTGCCAACCTTACCCTGAGCTTCCCTTTAAAGATGGCTGTGAGCACAGCTTAGACAGTGCACATGTGTGTACTCACAGAACACACACAACATGCCTACAAGATCCTTAAATGTCTGAGAAGCAGGTTGAACAGCCTTTAGTGCATTCTCCTATCTAAATGGTGTTCTTTGGGAAAAAATGCCTTGGTCAGAGGTAGGAGAAAGGGAGGTGAAGAAATTAGAAATCTGATCTCTAGGGAGGGTGTAATTCCCCAGACATTCATTCATTCTGCCTGAATTCCAATCTGGCTGCTGGTAGTTCACCTCAAAGGAAGGAGACATCATGACTCAGGCTTGGGGTCAGGCCTGGTGAGTGGGACCTGGGTACAGAGACCCTAAGTGCTTCCTGTGGTCCTCCCTGGAGTTCATGGAACTTCTGGGAGAATCAAAATGCTGAGTCTACAGAATAAGACTGTAAGTCAGAACTAACCTCAGCAATTCAGGAGAGGGAGGCATGAGTTCCATTCTAGGCTACCTAGAAACAAAAGGAGCTTAAACTGGCCATGACCTTGGGTTCTGAACTCATAGAGTCCACTGACCTCAGATAGGAAGAGATCAAAGAAAGAAAGAAAGAAACAAAGAAACAAAGAAACAAAGAAAGAAAGACCCGCACCTATGCTGAGCATCTATAGGCACCTCCTATCACCAGTCCCTAAGCAGTACAATATAACAACAGTGAATGTGTTATACAGTATTAGGTAATTAATCTAGGAGAGGGTGAAAGCCTGTGGGGATGTGTGTGACTCATACATAAACATTCTTACTACTTTGCAGGAAGAACGTGAGCATCTGTGAATGATGCTTACCAGGATGACTGTGGGATGACTGAGGGATGACTGTGGGATGA